>JARHVA010000162.1:5937500-6537500 GCA_037957365.1 Torreya grandis
TGTTTGGAGCAGCTATTGATTGCTTGGGGTTTGACATATTTTAAAGCAAATTTTGAGCTATATTTGAAGGTGTTTTTGGCAGCTAGGGTTTGCTGCAATAAAAACAAAATTTTTCATTGTTTGAAGTAACGTTCCCAGTAATCCTATTTTGGGACATTTCATAAATTTTACTCGTCTATACCCTGTCTTCTGCTCAATGAATGAGGTCCATTGTTTCTAGTTTTAAGTCTATGCTTATTCAAAAGGATTGATCCTATGCTTTGTTACAGAATTGAATATGGTAATTAGATTGTGCAACAACTAATCTAATTCACTTTTGAATTCTTTTCGTTTCCTTTAGAACATGGCTTGCTTTATGTGCTTACAGCTATAAAGTGATTTGAAAGCTTTGTGTGCAATAGCTACAGATCTTTTGTGTGTTTATATTTAGTGAAGGATTATTGAGTTATATATTCATTTGGTCCCTAGAAGCTTGCCCATTGCACCTCTATAAGCTTGTGCAATCGCTAAGCCAGAACACGATGGTATAACTGTGACCTGGCATACTTTAGTTCTTGAGACATTGGCATTTGCTTGACTAAAAATCTTGTTTTCTGCCCCCCCTTTTCCCTCTTATGTTTATTTCATAAATGAACTACCTTCTCTTATTTTATAATTTGGAAAAGTAAAGCATACCAGTTTAGCAACAAAATCAAAATATCTAAATCCAAGTCCAAACAATCAGTATTGAGCTTCTGGTAGTAGCATTGTACCTCTTGAAAGCTATTCTATGCAGGGTATATCATGAAACCACATACCAGTAGTCGTGCCCTGGATTGATCAAGTATCAATCATAAAACGAAGGACGGAAATCACTTGTTCCCACTCTCCTCTTTGAAACACTCCATCTCATGAATGTTTTATTGAGCAGGATTTTGGCTCGAACAACACATATAGCAGTGTCAGATGAGAAGTGTGTCAGTTTGACCGCAACCATCTCATACTAACCAACAATAATTCACATATAACTACCTAGCCAACCTATGTAATAAGATATAACCATGGTTTGTCTCACGACAAAACACAACATACCAACGATTATAAGATATCTATTAAATTTTGTAACTACAATTACAAGGATTTTGATGCTTGTATGTTTGCGCAGGATTTACAAGATGTTCATTTCTATGCTAGCCAAGACCCTAGGTACCAAAACCCTAGGAATTTTTATATCCTTGGGAATAGAATGAGATGAAAACTACGAACTTCATTGCACCTACAAACATAAAAATCAGAGCAAATGGAAGTGAAAAAGGGTATTATGCATGTTAAGAGCTAACCAGAATGGTATCACAAAAATAGAGTTTTATGATGATGAAATTTTCAACCCCAAATTAGCCCATTAAAAATATACAAAAATAGGCAAACATGCCAGATGACATGGAAAATGAGGGTGAGTTGTCATGAAATAGAATTTATCAATTTTTAAAATCGGGAAAACTACCTAGACATGCAAAATTTAAAAACTTGAGTAGGCCACATGCAAGACCACACATAAAATCAAAATCCCTCTCATAAGGATTTTGCTAAATTCGTACATCTTATCAAACAATTAGAATGTGTAGCAAAAATAAGAAAAATGCATTCATACAGAGAGGAAGATTCACAACTTTATGGCAGATATTGAGAGAGAAAACATGTTTGGAGTCATAGAGACTAGGGAACAAAAAAGGCTCCCACACACTTGGAGACTTCAATTCCACACCCGTAAACTTGGAGAAATTCATAACAGAAATTTCTTGGTGATTTTGTAGAGCTTGGAAATGAGATCTGAAAGAGTATATGGTGGATTTTTCAATCTCGTTTTCAACTGTCTCATTCTAAGCTGCAACTGGAGAAAAATCTGAGTGATTTCACAGCATTCCCATAGTGGGATTTTGAACCTTCCAAGATAGAACCTTTGCTGAAATTTTTACCCTTTTCCATAAGTTGTATTTGATTTTACTTGATCTCATTCTCCCTGTGCTTTGCTACATTTTGCAGTTGTGGTTAGTATCTTTCATTTACCCTCTTTCTTGTTGGTGTTCTTGGCATTGATTTGGTAAGTAAATCCCTTTTTCGCTTGCTCACCTTTTCTCCTTTATTGCTAGTAGGCGAATCCTTTGTGATGATTTTGTTAGGGAAAAGAAATCTGATTTTCTAGCTAGATGATTGAGAAGTGTTTTGGGCCTTAAACTTCAAATTTGTGTGTGATCAATCTCTAGGACATGCAAAAAGAGGTGAGAAATTCCCTAAGCGGCATGTTTCCCTCTCATGTCTAGGATCTCAATCTTGACCTCTACCTGCATGATCCTCGGCCCCCTTGCTGCCAACTAGAGGGGCAAACAGGCATCACCAGTTCAAAATGGATGTTAGGTGAGGTATCAGGATAAGTACCCTACTTCCCACTACATTTGTTCAGGTGAGGCCTCTCGATCTTAACCGTTCTCCTAAGGACATCCTTAGATTATTTAATGGTGATTTCATAGCAACTGATTAGAATAGTGTCCCTTCTGCTATGGACTCTAATGCATACCAGAGTCTTGAACCCTATCAATCCATTTCTCTTAGTGCTATCCATGGCTGCTTTTGGCAAGGGCCATTCCTTTCATTGGATTATTTGTATTATATGGCTTTGTTTATGGTATGTAAATTACTTGTAAAACTTTACCCATATGGGATTACCCCCTTTTGTAAGGTTCTTTTGTTTCCTAGTTTTCATTTAGGATGGTTCTTCTAGGTTATTCATTTTAGCACCCCTAATTGCTATTGTCATCCGCTCTAATTTTAGGTTCCATTAATTTAACTCGGTCATTCATGGATGCTGATACTATTTCTTTCTTCATAAATACAGAACTTTGTCCAAGTCAAAGTACAAAGTCGTCATCCCAAAATGGGAAATAATAGAATATAGAAGACCAATTTTGCTTGAAACAATGAATCTTATAGTACATCAAGGAAGACATTTTTGCTTCCAATGACAAAAATAAGAAACTAATAAATTAAATAAAATTGAGCATAAAGAGCACACAAACTACACGCAATCACCAAACAAAACCTTTGAAAGACAACATACTTCATTGTCATCATATGTATTATCATTTTAATGCTAAGATCAAATACTAAGATTTGGCGAATTATCACAATTGTTGAATTGATTTGTTAAAGATGATAAACCAGATAGAAAATATATATGCTTTGTCAATTTCAACCATAAACTATTATGTTTATCATGAAAGTGGAAGAATTATAGGACAAGTATCAAGAACTAACTGGTATGGTTTGCCACGTAAGTTGTCACTGGATTGGCCCTTGCTGCACATAATTTTCACAAGTACACCATCATTAAACATTTAACTAACAAAAAATGTTGTTATACAGAATAAGCTGATATTATGAATTTAAATATACAACTCAGCATCTAACTTACAGGAATGGATAAAAGCAGCCTATATGCAAAATTAGAAATATACCTTCTTGTTTCTTCTTTAGGAATCTCAACTTCATTTGATTCATTTCCATTTCCAATAGAAGAATCAAAACAAATGGCAATGAAAATGATGACTAACACATACCCTACTAATAAATGTTAACAAAACGTAGAACCTAAAACACTGTTGCACTAGGCTAAAGAGCTAGATTTTCAACAAAGTAGTTGTTTTATCATCCATGTTACCAAAAACTAGAGATGGGCGGACTTGTATCACTGATGTCGAGTTTTCAATGGATGTTCAAGAGAACAGCGATCAGTGTGGTCCCTTTATCGTTGCAGCCTCAACATATATTGCTTTACAAATATTGTAGCCTACATGTGCAGGTAATTGTGTTGGCTGCCTTCTTTGCACTTACCTTTCAATTTCCTTACCTTTTGTTTTGAGTCTTGACAACCAGATTGTCAATAAGAAACATGTCAATGTGTTTCTTTTCTCCGTTTACTGAGGCCAAAAGAGTTGAGTTAGAGTAAACACTTTTCTTGAAACTATTAGTTGTTATTGAAGAATCGTTATAGAAAGCAAGGCCTTGGCTCATTCTGTGTTATGCTAGAGGCGATGTATTATTCTTAAAAGAATTTAGAAAGAAATAATATGCCCATGAATGACCAAAGTAAGTCAACCCATCAATATAACTCCAGAAAATAGTAAGTTATTGTCGTCAACCTAGAGCTGCGCCCTGATTCGAAGACATGCATGAAATGGCCAGTCCTTTATCCGGCTGAAACAATGGGATCTTCTCACGAGGGTGGGTGCCTCAACGGTGAGAAGAACCTCCAAAGAAGGTTGGTCCCTGTATGATGTATCAATGAGGATCTCTACTCTATGCTGCGGACTACCATGGAAAAGGGAGAAGGAAACTTTAAGGGGAAATCCTACCTAAAAAGGGTGATACACCAGAAGATTGATCCATTCAACTTGGAACCTTGAACACTGAACAAACAAGGGAAAAGGAAGACCTTCGATTTCAATCAATCACTTATGCATATATATTTCATGAAGAGGTTCGATCCAATGACCAAAACATGAGGGAAAATGATGGAGAGAGGTATGATACAAGACACTTTGCAGCCACCTAACATCCACTTACAGCTTCAACAAAATACATAAAGAATACTGAACATAACCTGCATAAGGATAATCTAGCAACTAGGTATGAATCAGAATTTGGGAAGGGAGAGAAATCTACCACTTATGCAAATTGCTGAAGAATATACACTATGCCAACACTTGAAATTTGAAAGTACAGTCCTTCTATTGATTGAAAAGGTTACACAACTCACCAATGGCAGAGTCTGGTCTAGCCAAGAGAGGGATTGATTATTTTTAATCAAGGCTGAAAGCCATTTTATAGAGAATTACAAAAGGCCAAAGATTGGCGTAGAAAATTTGAAGAGAAGGATTAACTTAGGTTAACTCAAGGTTGACTTGGCCTTTCAATAAAATATGTTTTCTCTTTGTCTTTGCATGAAGCTTCTTGCGCTTGAGGAAGTGAACTTGTTTTTGTTATGAACCGCCCACCTTTCTTTGGATGGAAATCCACGCCAATGTCAATTTTAGAACTCTACGTGAGCTTGCTTGATGCCGAGTTGGAACGTTTGAAAGCTGAGTTAACCATTTGGTAAGCTGAGTTGGACGAAGAGATCATTCTCCTTCGCATGGAAAGCTCCTAGTGGATGCGGCGTTTAACAATTAGCCAACTCTAAATCTCGAACAATCAACTCGACATTCGAATTTGGAACTCCGGTTGAAGCTGAGTTGGACCTTAGGATGAGTTGATCCGGAGATGAACAAGACTTCAACAACCAGTCAACTGAAGCTTTGACCGGTGTTCCAAAATAGCCCCTGCTTGCATGTATTTTACCCTGTTCTGGTATGCCTGTTCATATCTATTTCTGGCGGGATTCTATTTTTTTGGATTATCTTTATCTATGTTTCCTCAGATATTTTGTTTTCAACTCCCCGTCGGATTATCTATTTTCTATCCTTTTCTGCACAGTCAACCTCCATTTCTTTCGGATTTCTGGATGTGGACTTTTCTATCTACGGATTTATTTCCTTTAGAATTTAAGCTTTTGGTCTCATCTCCTTGGGATCTTTTGTTTCACCCTGCATTTGCCTCGGGTTTATTTCCTCGGGCCTGCCTTTGGACTTTCCTGTGGCAACTTTTCCAAATGATCCTTCGGACTTATGGCTCCTCACCTTTCCTTCAGCCTTTATTTCTTCTCTTCTTATGTTGGCTTCAGACTTCATTTTGTCGGGTTTATTTTCTCGGGCTTTTTGCACGGCCATTTCTCCGAATTTCTTCGGACTATTTGTCCGAAGGAATTCCTTCGAACAAAAAGCCCGAAGGTTTCCTTTTTTCTCTGCCTTTGCTGTTTGCATCTGTCGGCTTTTTTTGTTTGGACCGCTCCGAATTTTTTCGGACTATTTGTCCAAAGGAATTCCTTCGGACAAAAAGTCCGAAGGAATGCTTTGTTCTTTGCCTGCGAAATGCCCTTCGGGAAAGTCACAATGGTCCTGTCACCGACCAAGTGCCCTCCGCAAGGGCTCGTGGCTCTCCCTCTGTGCCTTTCGAAAAAATTGTAGGGCATCCGAGTTTTTTGCAAAGGTCCCGAATTTGTTCCCGTACTTTCCCGAAGGGTTGGTGCCCTTCGGGATGTTGAAAATGACCCTTCCGAAGGGTACACTACCCTTCGGATTTCTTGAACATGACCCTTCTGAAGGGCCTTGGCTTTTCCTTGCTTCTTTGGGTGGATTTTTGGATTCTCCGAAGTATTCCTTTGGACAAAAAGTCCAAAGGAATTACTTCCTTTGTCTTAGACTCTTTGGCTTTTCCTGTTAAGTCATTTTCCCCTCGGATTTTTTGCAAATGGTCTCTTAGCCGATATTATGACCCTTCGGCAAATGAATGAACCCTTCAGCATCTTTGGTAGTTTTGACCCTTCGGATATTTTTTGCTAAGGTCCTCCTCTCCTAGTGATCCTTCGGGCTTTAAACAAGTGCCATTTCCTTCGGACAAAATGTCCGAAGCAATTGAATCTTCAAACAAAAGTCCGAAGGATTCAAACCCTTTAGAACTTCAAAATGATTTTTGCCCCTTTGTAAACCACAAAACATCTATTCTCTTTAGAATTTGCTCCTTCAACTGCTTGAATAAATCTGTTCTTTCCTTTGGGGTAAAATTGTCAACAGTTACAATAACAAGTCATGAGTGTTAAAAGGAATTTTAACAACGAAAAACAAAAGTGTCTAAAACCAAAACTAGAAGCAAAAGAACTTAACAAGAGCAAGGCGAACCCAAATGCATAGAACCTAGAGAAGTCAGTATATACAATGCCATTTAATATAAAACAATGCTGTAAAAGGAAGGCATATTCCCAAAAGGAGCTGTCAGTAAAAACAAGAGAAGGGGCCAATAGAACAAGTTTCTAGTCTGCATTTACAGCATCCAAGTAAGATCAGCCAGTAATGTTTGAATTTATTTTACTACTTCTGAATGTGGGAAAGACTACCATCCACCACAATGCCATCTAGGAATGATGTGTAGAAAAGAGTTTCTATTAGCCTTTCTGATAAATAGGACACAACATCATAAGAAATAAGACAGATGGTTCACGGGATTACGAGAGTATATGACAATACTGGCATAAGTGAAAATACAATCCACTGCTAATGAGCATTAGACCCAACATTGGTTTCTGGGATAATCCCACTAAAACTAAAGTCAAAATTTTTTACAGCTCATAGGAATAAAATTTGTAATAGAATTTTACAATCCAATCATGTTATAAAGAATAAACACGTCAAAGAAACTTGAGTCTCCCCAAACTTGAAAATACAGATAGAGAGCTGTAGCATGACTGCATTAACATGAAAAATGATTAAAGATGAGCATACTTTAATCTATAATTGTCTTTAACACCAAGCACATTAGGTCCTTAGATTTTGGATTTCTAGATATGGAAATTTAAGACATTCTAGACCTCTGATTTTGGGTTTCAGTTTGCAGGGCTTGGAAAGGATGGAGAATATGCTCCCAACTTTGGGTGGGTTTTAGATGAGCTTGAGTTTTCGGTTTACATTTGTGAGGAGATCGAGATACAAGCCTTCAATTTAAGATTTTGGAAATCGCTCTAACTTAAAGACATTGCAAGCCCATAACATGCAATACAATGAAGACGGTCACATCAAGAAGGAACAAAACCACCGTGGGTGTTCCAATTGCATTGCACTATGACAACATTAATGTTTTGTAGTTTTCAGACGTAAAAGTATGAATTCCTCTCTCGTTTTTCAAGCGACATAAATTACTAAAGGTTGTTGGTTGACTTTTGATGTTGGTAGAGCACATAAATGACCTAATGTCAATCAACTGCATGAATAACCTTCAAACACTCGACCAATGGAACAGGAAATCGTCTAGAAAAAACTACCTCACAATAGAATAGGGATAGTTCTCCACACACACACACGGATCATGGTCCACAGGATTTTCATTTGAGTATGTGATCAGAATTGATATGAGCTTCTTCCTAACCCTCAATCTTTGTTTGTTGTTTGCTAGGGTAAGTGAAAATGAAACAGGTAGAGTGGTGACAAAAGCAGTTTAGCTTTGTCTTATTTTGTTGAATGATTGTGGTTTCTGCACCTGATGTCAAAGAGTAGAATTTTGTGAGAGCTCTACGAGGATGAAAATCACTTCTCTTCCTTTATCTCTGAATTCTTTCTCTTTCATTGATCATATGAATATATTTGTGAGGCAAGTGGCATGTAAAGGTAGAAATTTAGATGAGATCTGAGTGCTAGATGAGGAATATGTTGACAATTTTGCCCCCACAGGGCAAATTGTCACCCCTACTATTCGGAACTTTGCTATGGTGCCAAGTTTGTCTTGTGAATCAGTTTTGGTGTTCTTAAATGTGCATTTGCAGCCACCCAAGTGGCCATCTACAGCAGTTTGAAAGGGTTTTCCTCCTCTTCTAAGCATCACGTACAGCCAAAAGCCAAGACATACAAGTTGTAAGTTTATTTATTTTGTCTTCCCAAGGATTTTTTCGGGCTATAAGAGGTGGACTATCTCTTCGGACATTTTGTCCGAGAGAAAGAGCTCTCAAAGGACTGTGTAAAAGTCCGAAAAAATGACTAAGTGGCAGTCGTTCAAAGTTTATTTTCTTCAGACTTTTTGTCCGAAAGAAAAAGGGAAAAGCATAGTTGAAAAGACCCGAAGGGCACCTTCCCTTCGGGAAGGTCCAATTCAAAAGTCCCAAAGGGTATGTACCCTTCAGGTTGGTTCATTTTATGGTTTTCAAGTCAAGACAATTCATCCGAAGGACAATTTCAAAAAGCTCGGGTGCCCTTCAAAATGCCCGAAGGGCAACTGCCCTTCCGGAGGGCACTTAGACGGCGTGAGGACCTTTCATTTTTTTTGAACGATCATTTTCAAAAACCCCGAAAGGTATGATTTAAGGAGAAGTGCCCTTGCGGAGGGTATCTGGGCATTGCGTAGGGACGTTTACAATTTCCCCGAAGGGTATATGCCCTTGTGAGGGACACTTCAAGCACGAAGAAGACCTTTGAAAAGGTTTTGAAGGACAAAATCAATTTTTCCGAAGGAGAAGTGCCCTTGCGGAGGGCACTTGGTCGGTGGCAGGACCCTTTCAAAAGTTCCGAAAGGCTCTTTTGAGGACGAATAGCCCTTGCGGAGGGCACTTTGCAGCGAAGTGGACCTTTACAATTCTTCGAAGGGCACTTTTGGAAGAACACACCCTTGTGGAAGGCACCCAGGCGACTAAAAGCACCAAATCAAAAAATACCGAAGGGCATTTTTGGGAAGCAGAAGCCCTTGCAGAGGGCACCTTCATAAAGCGAAGGACAAAAACAAAGTTCCCAAAGGGCACTTCCCCTTCAGGGAAAGATAGCCAAAGGAGACAAATTCCTTCGGACTTTTTGTCTGAAGGAATTCCTTCGGACAAAAATTCCAAAGGAATTCGAGAGGACAAAAGCCCGATAGAAATAAAAGCAAAGGCACATAAGGAAACGAATTCCTTCAGACTTTTTGTCCGAAGGAATTCGGAGGACAAAAGCCGGATAGAAATAAAAGCAAAGGCATAGAAGGAAATGAATTCCTTCAAACAAAAAGTCTGAAGGAATTCGAAGGACAAAAGCCCGATAGAAATAAAAGCAAAGGCACAGAAGGAAACAAATTCCATCTGATTTTTTGTCCGAAGGAATTCGGACGGATCAAAAAGCCCGAAGACTAAAGCGTAAGCAAAGGCCAAAAAAGAAAAAGGAAAATGCCAAGCACAGGAAAATAAAAACACGGAGGCCCGACCAAAATAAACCCTGAATCCCGAATTAAAGCAGAACACAAGATAAGCCAAACAAGACTGAAGTAGAACTGAACATGGACATAAGCATGAACAGTAAGTAAGACAAACGCAGAATAAAGACAAAGGCAGGATGAACAAAGATCATGCACAGACTAATGTGAGTGACTCCAACGAAGAGAACACGTTTAAGAAAACAAGCATGCTTCAGTTCTGAAAATAGAGTTGTTCTGCATGATGAATGGGCAAAGTGTTAAACGTCTCAAATAGCCAAAAATTCCATGCACGCACTCTTGTTTGTGTCACAGCTTGAAACGTTATGACGGTTCGAGTGGATTTGACTACTCTGGTTTTGGAGTTGACTGGTTTTCAATTCAAGACATCTATGCATTGATTTCATGCATCCAAAGCTATCTTCTTCTTCTTTTTCAACGCAAGAAATTTTCATGCAAGAGAAAATAGACTTTTGTAAAGGTTGAGTTAGTTTGAGTTTATTCCCTCTCTATTTTCCAATGCCAATCTTTTGGGTTTTTATAATTTTCTATATTAATGGCTTTTCAGTCTTGTAAAAAGGATCCCTCTCTTGGTAAGACCAGACTCTGCCATTGGTGAGTTGTGTAACTTCTTTAATCAATAGAAGGACTATACTTTCAGATTTCAAGTGCTGGCATAGTGTACATTCATTCAACAATTTGCACACGTGGTAGATTTCTCTCCCTTCCCAAATTTTGATTCGTACCTAGTTGCTAGTCTCATCATGTTATGCAGGTCATGTTCAGTGTTTTATATGTCTTTTCATGAAGTTGTAAGTGGATGTTAGTTGGCTGCAAAGTGTCTTGTATCAGATCTCTCTCTATCGTTTTCCCTCACGTTTTTTGTCATTGGATCGAACCTTCTCATGAAATACTTATGCATAGTGATCAATTAAAAATCAAAGGTCTTCCTTTTCCCTTGTTTGTTCAGTGTTCAAGGTTCCAAGTAGAGTGGATCAAACATTCTGATGTATCACCGTCATTAGGTAGGATTTTCCCTTCAAGTTTCTTTCTCCCTTTTCCATGGTAGTCCGCAACGCAGAGTAGAGATCTTCATTGATACATCTTATAGGAACCAGCCTTCTCCAGAAGTTCTTCTCACCATTGAGGGACCCACCCTCATGAGAAGATCCCATTGTTTCAACTAGACTGAGGATTAGCCATTTCAGCACGTTTTCGATTCAGGGTGCAACTCAAGGTTGACAACAGAATGTATTCTTCCCCTTTTCCTTTTTTGGTTGTCTGACTGGGGGAGTTGTATAAAAATAGGGATGAAAGGTGGTCTTCTGCTTCTTGGTGAGGAATAAGAATGTTTTTCATTGTGTGCACACATAAAGGTTACAATTTTTTTCATGTATCTTTGATCATGGAATTCTTTGCTCTATAAATTGAGAGATCAATTGAGTGTCTTTGAGAACCAAAATAGTTGCAAAGGTTGACTGGTGTTGAGGTGTTTAATTCAAGAAGAGTTAGTAAGCTATACATGATTCTTTTCCTGTCTCTTTCTTTGCTTTTTATGGGGTTGCTAGATTAAGAGGGAAAAGAGTACCGTTGGAGAGTGGGTTGATATTGGGATTAATTGCTTTCAATATTTTGCTTTTTGAAATAGAGGTTGTGAGGAGGATGATGGTGTGTTTGATATACAGTGAGGAAAGTATTGAAGACGATGCTTGCCTTTCCCCTGCCAATCGTCCAATAATGAAATACAGATAAGATTGACAGAGTACCAAAGATAAGAGAGTTGTTTCAATTAATATATGGTTACAATGCTTTTGCTGATTTATTACAAATTATGAATTAGCTGAGTTGTCCTCTTTAGCTCGTATCTTTTCACCAAAGACTGTAAAAAAAAAAACTAAATTAAGGGTACTAATAGCAGTCAGATTTCTAAAGTGAACAGCATTTTATATCTTAGGTATTCACTTTCAGTACTTGGGAAATGATTCAGAGTTGCCTCTCCATTCTCTCCTTTCTTCTTGGGGAGTTGAGTACCTCTGCAAGTGGGGTAAAGAAGGGAAGATGTAAGGGTCTTTGCACTTTTCTCACCAAATTTCATCATGAGATTTCAGTAGAACTTTTCCCATGGTTATGAATGATATTATCAGGAATTTTCTAATGGCTCACTTATCTGATTGTAAGAAAGGCTGAGAACCATCTGCAGAAGTTGGTTTCCTGGTTGGCTGTCTTGTTTTAGCCTTCACAAGGGTGCTCTCTAGCACAATAGAGCTCAACCGCTATGGTATGTTATGCATACTTTAGGCTAGAAGTTGTATTCTTTTTGTATTTGGTTTGGAATAGACTGATACATGATAGCCTCTTTAGTGAATTCACCCTTATGCTTCATTGACTTGGTGTGGTGGAATAAAGTACCACGTGGGTGTTAACTTCTAGCCAAGCGTTCCTTAACCTTAGGTATCTGTTGACGCTGTGGATTGCACCCTTGACAGGAGGCTGAGCTCCTGTCTTCCACGCGGCACAATGGAGACTCCCCTCTTACTGTGGGTCTGGCAAAACTGAGGGGAGAATCTCTAGATAAGGGCTAGCTCCTTTTGATGCATCTCTGTGGTCCTGGATTTTCTACTGCTAACAATGGGGGGGATGAAAAGAGAAAATGATTACTGAAAATAGAGCCTAAACTAAAGCAGTGATACACCAAAATGGTTGATCTACTTAGCTTTGACATACACTTTACACCAAGAACAAGCTGATATACACTTCATTTGATACGAGAAACTCTTCTGCATTAGTGAGCTAGGAGTCCTCTGGAGATACAGGAGGAAGAACTACTAGAGGTGTTCTAAGACACACTATGGCAACCTGTTCACATACGCCTATACTCTGTTGTGGAAACTTCTGGCTGACCTGCAAAAGAACTCACAATACACTAGACATGCTGGAATCATTTTGTGAAAGCATGAAAGAAAATGACTTAACACAAGACAAAACCATAGACATGCAAAAGTGCAAACTCAAAATGGAGGTAAAAATGCTGTCTTGATTCCGACATGGCTTCACCATACAAGCTGAGAAGAGGCTTTTGGCGCCTTCTGGAGAAAGCTGCCCATGCTGCGTTAAACACATTGGAAAGAGGAAATCCACTCAAGGAGCCATGCTGCAGTAGTCCCAAGCCTTGACTTTGGCATTTAAATCATATTAAATGTCTCTTCAAAAGCATGGGTTGCTTGGTCCTTTGAGAGGCAAGGCCGCTCCTCTTTAGGAAACTTATGCGACTATCTGCTCATCTTCACTCAAGCGAAGAAAACAGGTCGCACCTTCACTGTTTGCGTTCTTTGATGACCATTTCGTAAGGAATGTTTCAACTGCTGGAATAACTCCTTTGTCGACGCTTTCTTTTGCCACCTGGGTTGATCTTATTAGTGTCTATGCTTGGCTCTTCGAGCTCCTTTCTCGGCGAGTCGCGAATTTACTCTTGGCTTTTGTCTTTTCTTGGCTCTTTCTGGCAATCTGAGCTCTCGGGGCTATCTTCTCGACAGGCGCTGAGTTTCTACGCGTGGGCTTGTCCTTAAGCAATTTCAAGATCAACGGCTATCTTGTCACCGTAAAGTTGACGTTTGCGTGCCCGTCATCGGACGTTTGAACCTCCAACGGCTAGTTCGCTTCGTTAAGATTGACGTCTTCGGGCCTGTCATTACCTTTGTCATTTCCTCGGCTTTCCAATTCCTTCGGGATTTTGCATTTGATCCTTCCCAAAGGCAAGGTGTCCCTTCGGTCTTGGAAAAGGTCCCTTCAGTCTTGGAAAAGGTCCCTTCTTGGTCCGCTGAGAGTCCCCGCAAGGGCACTTGCCCTTCGGGCTCCTTCAGTTCTCAATTCCTTCGGACATTTTGTTCGAAGGAATTGTGCCTTTGGATTTTCCCTTGGATTTTCTTCGAACAAAATGTCTGAAGAAATCCTTTGCCTTTCGCTCTTTGATGAATCTGCTCACTGCCTTCCGCGAGGGCCCTTTGGGTCTTGGAATGCCCCTTCGGAACTTCTGATTTGGTCATTCCCGACCAAAGTTCCCTCCGAAGAAATTCTGTTGCCCTTTTTGCGAACTGCTTAGGCCATTTTGGGTTTTTCAATTATGACTTTGAACCTTTCGATTGAACTTGAACCCTTTTTCAGAGTTTAAGGGTTCAACGGTTCAATAGTTCAATACTCTATGTTCTGCAAGGAGTCGTGTTCACTCAATTCCCTTGTGAATTTAATGTATCGTTGAACCTACTGTTTGAACCTACCGCTTGAACCTACAATGGTTCAACGGTTCAATATTTCAATATTTCTAAGTTCAAAGTTCAAAGCTCCTGGAAAGATCATGTGACTATTGGTCGGTCTGTGTAGTTCATTTCATATCATTGAACCCCGACGTTGAACCACTTTTTCCAATTTTTAGGAAATGTGCCTTCAAATTTTGGTCTCTTTCCATGTGAATTTCTTCGGACAAAATGTCCGAAGAAATCCCTTCGGGCACTTTGTCTTTAGAGATTTGTAAAAGACTTATATCTCTTTGAAGTTGGCCCATTCCCTTGCCGAAAAGGCTTGTGCAATTGACTGCCCAACATGAAAGAAAAAAAAAATTGTGGATCAACCCGAGACGTCTACAAGACTCGAGTCATTTGGTTCTTTACAAAAACAAGCCTGTTCAAAAAGGGGGAAAACACAATTACAGAAAGGTGGATAGATCAAAGATTGACTACTCAAGATAGCAAGGAAGGAAGGAGATTGACTTTTTGGCCTGCAGGACCAAAAATGGTCAAAAGTATCTATAGCAAAAATATATATAACAAAATAAAAAATTAAACTTATTAAGCATACTAAAACCTAATCTGGACCCCAACCCAACAAAAGACCTCACTCAAACCTGCCCTCTGTTTCATTTCTGATTTTAAAACTTAAGGAAAGCTGAGAAGAGTGAGAGTGATATAGACTGAAATATACATAAGGAGACAAAACAATACCACCTGCCAGCTACATCAAGCGAATATTGTGTGTTCATTTGCAATTTTTTTTAATTTTTTTATCGTATTTGGAGAATTGTCCGTTTTTCAGTTCCTTTCATTATGTGTTTTTATGAGATTCGTTTAGGGTTTCTTGCAATGTGTATTTTTTTTTGTTTTAGATCAAATTTATAAGGAAAAATGGAGGGTTCCACTTCAACAAAACCTATAGTACAGTAGCATAATGACAACATGCAAATCCTCTAGTATATAGTGCAAATAACCAATGTATATTCAAAGTGAAATTACAGTGGTTTAAGAATCAAGATGGATTTTCCCAAATCATCCTACAAGAAAAAATTGTGCAATTGAATAGGGGAGGTATCACCTGCTTGGGGTTGGGAAGGAACAAATTATTGTTTACAAGAGAAGTCTTATGCTATAAATAGGGGAGGTATCACTTGCTTCGGGTTGGTAAAGAACAAATTATTGTTTACAAGAGAAGTCTTATACTATAAAGGTAAGATTTAATCAAAGAATTCACTTTTTCGGAGTCTATGAATTCAAGCAATGGAAGAACTGTTGTCAACCTGGAGCTGCGCCCTGATTCGAAAACGTGCACGGAATGGCCAGTCCTCTATCCAACTGAAACAATGGGATCTTCTCACGAGGGTGGGTGCCTCAACAGTGAGAAGAACCTCCAGAGAAGGCTGGTTCCTGTATGATGTATCAATTAAGATCTCGACTCTATGCTGTGAACTACCATGGAAAAGGGAGAAGGAAAACTTAAAGGGAAAATCCTACCTAAAGGGGGTGATACACTAGAATTTTGATCCACTTAACTTGGAACCTTGAACACTGAACGAACAAGGGAAAATGAAGACCTATGATTTCAATCAATCACTTATGCATAAATATTTCATGAAGAGGTTCAATCCAATGGCCAAAACCTGAGGGAAAACGATGGAGAGAGATCCGATACAAGACACTTTGCAGCCACCTAACATCCACTTACAGCTTCAACAAGGACATAAAGAACACTTTAACATGACCTGCACAAGGATAATCTAGCAACCAGGTATGAACCAAAATTTGGGAAGGGAGAGAAATCTACCACTTATGCAAATTGCTGAATGAAACATACACTATGCCAACACTTGAAATCTGAAAGTACAGTCCTATTGATCGAAGAGGTTACACAACTCACCAATGGCAGAGTCTGGTCTAACCAAGAGAGATTGGATTTTTTTTTTTAATCAAGACTGAAAGCCATTATATAGAGAATTACAAGAGGCCAAAGATTGGCGTAGAAAATTTGAAGAGAAGGATTCACTTCGGTTAACTCAAGGCTTTACATGGCCTTTCAATAAAAATATGTTTTCTTTTGTCTTTGCATGAAGCTTCTTCGTTTGAGGAAGTGAACTTATCTTTGTTATGAACCGCCCACCTCTCTTTGCATGGAAATCCACGTCAATGTTAATTTTAGAACTCTATGTGAGCTGCTTGATGCCGAATTGGAACGTTTGAAAGTTGAGTTAACCGTTTGGTAAGCTGAGTTGGACGAAGAGATCAGCTGAGTTGAACGAAGAGATCATTCTCCCTCGCATGGAAAGCTCCTAGTGAATGCGGCATTTAACAATTAGTCAACTCTAAATCTGGAACAGTCAACTCGACATTCAAATTTGGAACTTCGATTGACGCTGAGTTGGACCCTCGGATGCATGAGTTGATCTGAAGACGAGCGGGAGTTTAATAACCAGTCAACTGAAGCTTTGACCGGTGTTCGAAAATAGCTCCTGCTTGCATGTATTTTGTCCTATTCTGGTCTGCCTGTTTGTGTCTATTCCTGGCGGGATTCTATATTTAGATGTATTTTTATAATTATATCCGGTCTATATTTCCTCCATTGGGCCTTGCTTTCGGAATTCTGGCTTTCCCCCTGTTTCAACGGTTACTTCCCGCGGTCAGAATTTGACGGCTAGCGGGACGTCACCTTTTGGCTTTTATTCCTTCAGGATTCTTTGTTTGGCAATTTCCTTCGAACTGTTTGAAGGGCCTTGTCCGAATTTCTTCGGACTTTCTGTCTCGTCATTTTTCTACGGACAAAATGTCCGCAAGAATTATCTCGATCTCTTTTTCTAGCCTTCGGAATTCTTTGTTTTCTTCGGGTTTATTTCCTTCGTCCTTGGCTGCATTTTCTTCAGGGCTTTTCCGCGGCCCTTTCTCCGAATTCCTTCGGACAAAAAGTCCGAAGGTGAAATTCTTCTGCTTTTTTCAACTTCTCTGAACCCTTCGGATTTTTTTGCCGTCAGCTTTTCCTATGGGCCTCTTCCTGTGTATCTGAATTCCTTCGGACTTTTTGTCCGAAGGAATTCCTTCGGTCTTTAAGTCTGAAGGATATTTTTGTGCCTTTGCTTGTCAAAATGTGCCCTTCGGCCTTTTCACTGTGGTCCTATCGCTGGCCAAGTGCCCTCCACAAGGGCTAGTAGCTCTCCCTTTTTGCCCTTCGGAAAAATTGGAGGACACCCAGGTTATTTGCCAAGGTTTCGAATCTGCTCCTGTGCCTTCCCGAAAGGTAGGTGCCATTCGAGATTGTTGAAAGTGATCCTTCTAAAGGGTACCCTGCCCTTCAGAACTCTTGAAATGACCCTTCTGAATTAATCCTTGCCACAGACTTTTGGATTTTTCCGAAGTATTCCTTCGGACAAAAGTCCGAAGGAATTACTTCCTTTTGCCTTATGCGTTTGGTTGATTTGTTATTCCCTTGTTTAATGAACCATTCCTTCGGACAAAAGTCCGAAGGAATTCATCCTTTTATAGCAAAGGCCCTTTACCAGAAAAACAATGTATTCTTTCTTCCTTGGCTAGAGACGTGAACTTTCTAAATGGCAAGAGACAATCTGACTTGTGGAAGAATTGTCAACAAGAACCCCAATCACAAAAGCAAAAGATTGGAGGCAATACAGGAAGAATCGCTTGCGTTCCGACACATAAAAATTGTTCCCACCTCCATTCACGATTTCTCAATTGTGGGATGCCCTTTAACATTGCTACGTCTCCCTTGTGCAAAGAAGCAATAAGAATGATAAAAAAATTGTCCTAGAGGATACATGCCCCACAATTATGGAAAGCTTTATATGCTTGTCTTGAAGTATGTGAAGGCACGAATAGTTGCAAGCCTACAGGATATCAAAGACAATTGGACTTTCATGAAAGTTTCTATTGTTTATTGGGTGGACCGCTATTTCCCATTGACCTTCAACATTCATCTCTCCTCCCCTACGGTCACAACGTTTCTTAACTCACATGACACTTCAAGTCAAGTGAAAGATGCATCTTATTTGACAAACCTATTTAGAGAAGCAATCAAGTAGGTGGGACGACAAAATCTAAATAACCAGTAGTGTTGCAAATAATGTGTTACCATGGGGTCTGATCAAGAATGTACCCCTACATATTATGGACACCTTTTGAAATACATTGCATTAGCTTATTGCTTAGCAAATTGCATAGGGGGCTTCCTCGAATCAGTAAAGTGGTCACCAATACCAAAATAATATAGAAATTTATTGGGAACCATTATACATCCCATTAATTTATAGGAAATTCGCTTCTTTGCAACTGCTTCAGTATGCGGAGATGTTTCATTTCCTCTCTTATTAATATCGCATCCTAAAAGTGAAGAAATGACTTAGGGGGAGTGTGGTGTCGATCAAGTCCAAGTGATGGAGGAGCTATCCTATTACTACCAACATTCTATGTTATGATATCATTCATCTCAATTTTAGCATTCCATCTACTTTATTTTGGCAGTGGCCAAAAGATCTTATCACACTTTGATGGCCCATCTTCAAGGTCCTCCTTCCTTTTCAAAACGACAAACCATGCATGGCAAATGCAAGCAACAACCTCAACTAAATAGCCAAACAAGGTGGAAACTGCTCTACAATACTCTTCATGTTGTTACCTTGTTTCTTAATTCGAGGTGGTTCCATAAGAAACTATGGTTATATAATGAGGTGTTCAAGGGATTGCATGCCTATATAGCTAGATGCTATGTTGATAGAGATGAACGTACTCAAGTCAAGGAGCACAAATTGTATATTTGAGTCGACGGCTATTTCCCACATAGCGATGTTGCTTACAATCAATTGCACGTTATATTTATACCCATTTGGCAACAATACGTGATGGGAGTATCCTTGCACTAAAAAATAAATCAATCCTCTCTCAAGTAAAATCTATTTATTAATTTATGTAGTGGTCAATATAAAATTATTGTAAATTATGCATATAAAATATTTATCTCTTTAAATAATTTATATTTATTTCAATTCACAGGTTTTAGCGCGTTGCCTTATGAGCGAAACTAGAGCGCGTATGCCTTCGTCCATTTGATTAAGGGAAACAAACTAGGCAGCAAAAATGTTTCCCTTGTATAGGTTAATAATTATCTTCACCTTTTATCATGAGCTCATTTGTTAACATATTGTGGGATTACAGTGTAATATCCCCATTTCCAAACCATTCACGAGCAGGTATTGAAGACCTTTAGTCTACTTCCCCATATACTAAAGGATTCATTTTGGGGTTTTATTTTATTAATTAATTATAATTGTTCGAATAGTGATTTTAATCATTTGCTCATATAAGGCAATTATTAGTTGATTAATAGAATATTTTATAAAAGTGGTTTTTACCACTAAGGTATTTAATTGAAATATTTATTGAATTATTGTCTAAAAGTAATTTTAATTACTATTTATTATTTAAGCAATTATTTAATATTATTTTTGGTAAAAAAAGAATGTCGGCTTGTAAGTGATCAAAGGCAAAGAGAAGATATGCTAAAAGTCAACAAAGAGAGTTAAGAAAGAGTATTTGGCCTTCCCAAGGTCGTTTGCCCCTCTTTGAAGGGTACAAGTACATGGTGGAGTTTTCATTTGAGGGATACGCTGACAATTGATATTGATTCTTCATGCTTGAAAAAAATATTGAGATGTATGCCCAATAAGTGTTTATAGGTTTTTGGAGCTAATTACCCGACAAAACAGTGTCTTTTTGTTAGAATAATTGGCATTGATATCAAAGGAATTGTAACGGATATGAATGGAAATGTCAAACGGAATTGTTGCTAGAAGTGAATGGAATTGTTGCTGGAAGTGAACGGAAATGTGCATGGAAGTGAATGGAAATATTAACGAAAATTTCGATGGAAATGTCAACGGTCACATCTCTTGGTGAAGAGGTACTTTTTGGATGGAACACATCCTTTAAAGGTTATATAAGGGAAAAGAAATGTGGAAGTATTACAAGCATTCGATTTGAATGAAGATCATATAAGTGTGAGAGAGAAGAGAGGAAGAGCAGAAAATGAAATAAAATATCTCTTAAGAAAGGAAGTGTGAAGGGTAGATTTATTTTAATGAAGAATATTATTTGAGAATTGTGAAAGAGAGGAGAGTAGAAAATATATAAGAAATTTACTAAAAAAGAAAGTGTAAGAGAAGTAAAGCCATCATTCGATTGAAGAAGCAATCACAGACGATGGAATCGATTTGACTTGGGGTCGGTGCCTCATAGTCTAGGGGTTGGTGCTCCTGTGGGTGGGTGCTCACGAATCAGTCGAGTTGGTGCTTGGTGAAGGGGATCAATGTCTCGAGTGGGTGGGTGTTCACAATTTGACCAAGTTGGTGCTTGGTTTGGGGATTGGTGTCTCCAGTAAGTTGGTGCCTGCAAACATTGTAAAAGAGTTATATATATATATATATATATATATATATATATATATATATATATAAGCAATATTTTGTCGTAGTTTTCTCTCGAAAGGGTTTCCACATTAATCCTGTGTTTTCTTGTGTTATTAATTGCTAGATCTTGAATGTTTATGGTTGTTGTGGTTGATTAAATTTGAAAAGATTAAAAGATTATGTTATATTGATTCACCCCCCCTCTCAGTATAACCCTATGCTTAACAATTGGTATCAGAGCGGTTCCTTCAAATTCAGTCTGACTGCTGGAAGGTAGAACTCGAAAGCACACATGGCTAGTCATCAAGGTCAAGATGGTTTCTCCACAAACAAAGCACCATTGTTTGATGGAATGAATTATGCATTTTGGAGTATAAAGATGAGAACATATCTTATAGCTCTAGGGTCTGATATTCGGTTATCAGTAGCGACGGGGTACATAGCACCAACAAATCAGCCAATGGATCAGGCTGGAAAGAAGGCATGTGAGAATAATGCGAAAGCAATGAATGCCATTTTGTGTGGCTTATCAGAATCGGAGTTCCTAAAAGTAATGCATTGTGTGTTAGCAAAAGATATATGGGACAAACTTCAAAATATCTATGAAGATGATGACAAGGTCAAGAAGGCAAAGCTTCAAATGCATAGAAGGCAGTTTGAAAGTCTTAAGATGAAAGATGAATAAAATGTTGCAGCCTATCTTCTCCATGTGGATGAGATAGTCAACACCATCAAAGGGCTAGGTGAGAAAATGGAAGAGTCGATGATAGTATAGAAAGTACTAAGGTCACTTCTTATGAGATATGACACAAAAGTCTCGGCTATTGAAGAAATGAAGGACTTGGATACATTGAAGATGGATGAATTACATGGAATTCTCACAGCGTACGAAATGAGGACGGAAGCAGAAAAGCCAACAAAGCATGAAGCAGCTTTCAAAGTATCAAAGTGAAAAAGGAGAAACATGAATCAAACTATAGCACCAGTGAAGAGTCGAATAAAGAAGATGCCTTATTTGTGAGAAATCTCAAAAAGGGATCTGGGAGATATAAAGGTAAGTTACCTTTTAAGTGTTTCAATTGTGGAAAAATAGGACACTTTGCAAATAAATGTCCCCATTCAAAAGAAGAGAGTAGTAATGACGAAGAGGAACATGATGAGAAAGAAAGTATCACAAAAGCAAAAAAACTACAAATCAGGGAAATATGAGAAAAAGAAGAGATCTGATAAAGAAAAGAAAAGCCTTTATTCCAAAAGGGCTAGTAGCTCAAGTGAGGAGATTGAAGAAGGTGTTCAGATAGTGACGAAGATGAAGTTTTGTTCATGAGTATAGAAGATTGGGATGGTGATGACCAGATAACTAGAGGACAAACTTGGAGTGATTCTGAACCTAGAGAAGCAGAAGTAGATCTCGAAGGAGAACTCTTAAGTGCCTTGAATGAAAACGAAATGCTCAAGAAAGAGAATCGGAAACAAAAGCGACAAATTCAGAAATACGAAGATGATAAAGATAGAGAAGAAGAGTTATCAAAAATCCTAGAGGAGTCAGGAATGGTCATCATGAGTCTAAATGCTCAAGTCGAAGAGGCGAAGAAAATAAAGGAAGAGACTAAAATCGAACTGAAGGCAAAGAAGGAAGAATGCGAGAAGCTAGAGGCTGAGATTGTTGCCTTGAGTTAAGATTTAGAAAAGGCGAACGCTAAATTGACAAGCAGCTGCAAATTTGAGAAGAGCATCGAGGTTCTAGATAAGATTCTAGATCGTCAGAGATCACTATTCGACAAGTCAGGTCTTGGCTATGGATATGAGCAAAAGGTTACCAAGGAGGATGCTAAAATTGCTAAACCTGAGAAGATAGAAGAGAAGACTTCCCCGAAGAATGAAGTTTCGTAAGTAGAAGACAAAGGAAAAAACCATTGGCATGATAGAAGATCATTCTTGCCAAAATAGTTTGACAAGTACCAAGGATCGTTTTATGGCTATTGCTTTAATTGCAACATTTTTGGTCATAGAGCAAAGGAATGTAAGAGACATGCGAGGAATGGATACGCATGGAAAAGTGGAAGAAATGTAGATATGAGGAATCGGCATGCAAGAAATGAGTATGCATGGAACTATGGCACAAGTGAAGGACGCGAGAGGAATGAGCACAATTGGAATGGAAACAAAGATTCATATGGTTTCTCAGGTAGATTTTCATTTACTCCCTTGTCAAAAGACATTGTTTGTTATAATTGCAATAAGTATGGACATATAGCGAGACAATGTGGAAGTAATCCTATAGACCAGAACAAGAAAGAGGATGCCCGAACCAAACTCAAAAGAGAATTCGTGCAAGTTTGGAAGCGGATGCAGCAGCTAGACAATTAGGAGTAATTTGTGCTTGTGCAAAAGGCACAAGGAACAATGGCGGGGAGGCCATGATGGAGCACAAAGCACAAGAAGAAATGGCAGTGAAGACCATGTTGAAGCAAGATATTTATGATGTGCACAATGGAAAGATGCTACGAAGAGGAACAATAAAACAAGATATTAATATTAAGTGGTATAAAAGAAATTCAACGATTGCAACGAAGACAACAGAAGAAAATATCTTTTTTCATCTAGTGACTATAAGAAGAAACATTAACTCAGCGGGAGCAGGGTGTACAACCCTTTGCCATTGATGTCAAAGGGGGAGAATTGAAGACAGGGTGAGTTCATATACTAATTCATGGGGATTGCCATCAATGACAAAGGGGGAGATTGTTGGAATATTTGTCACTGATGTCAAAGGAATTGTAACGGATATGAACGGAATTGTTGCTAGAAGCATAGTTACCAGGTTCGGCCGCACCTGGGCCAAATGCGGAAAAATCCGCATTTTTTTCGGCGCGCGGATTAATACATGCGGGTTCGGACTTCGGAGACTTCGGACTTTTTTTTATTATTAAATATTTTTAACATTAAAAAAACATAAAACCCTAAAAAGCGCAAACGCGGAAACGGGAAACCCTAAGTTTATGCGCGGGAACCCTAAAAATCGTTATTTATTGGCCGCGAGTACGCAAAAGTAAAGCACAGCGATTAAGAAATCCGACGGTAAATACTGAGAGTGTAAATTGTAAGGAGTCAGGACTGCCGCACTGCGAGTGTAACGCGACTGTTTTGAGTTTGAAGGCACGGTCGGCGCTTGGAAGGCAAGGTCGGCGCTTGTTCGAGGCTCGAGCTTGGGTCAGGGACGCAGGCAACAGCGCGGATCACCTCCGAGAGTCGACGGCGGACGGACGCACTACGCTGGCAACCGCCCGGATAGCATCGGAGACTCCACGCCAGACGGACGCAGCAACAGGTAGGGTTTTTTTATTTTTATTAATATTTATTTATTTATTTAGTAATATTTATTTATTAATATTTATTTAGTAATATTTATTAATAAAATTAACATTTATAAAATCAATTTTATATGTTGTTAAAATTAATAAAGTAATATTTATTAATAAAATTAACATTTATAAAATTAATTTTATATTTCGTAAATAATTTAAGTTTTAAGTTTTAACATTATATTTAAATTTTATTAATAATATAACATTGTAATTTAAATATAATTTATTATATAAACAAATATATATGTTAATAAAATTAACATTAAAAAAATAACAAATATATAATAAAATTTAAATTTGATAAAAAATATTAAAAAATGAAAAATATTTAAAACAAATATTATAAAAAACAAATTACGATTTAAATATAAAATAATTTTCCCTTAACAAATACAAATAGAAAATAAAATAAATTCTATTAAAAAAATAAATATAAATATAATATCAAATATTTAATAATACATTTACTTAAATATAAAATAAATTTTATATTTAAAAACAAATATAAAAAAAAATTAAAAATATTAAAAATAAATTTATATATATAAAAAAACAAATATAAAAAATAAAAATATTTAAAATAAATATAAATATAATATCAAATATTTAATAATACATTTACTTAAATATAAAATAAATTTTATATTTAAAAACAAATATAAAAAAAAATTAAAAATATTAAAAATAAATTTATATATATAAAATCAAATATAAAAAATAAAAATATTTAAAATAAATATTATAATTATTAATTTAAATTAATTTTTATTAACAATTTAAATTTTTTTGATTTAAAAATTTAGTAATATTTATTTATTAATATTTATTAATAAAATTAACATTTATAAAATTAATTTTATTATTACATGTTAAAATTTATAAAATTAATAAAGTAATATTTATTAATAAAATTAATATTTATAAAATTAATTTTATATTTCGTAAATAATTTAAGTTTTAAGTTTTAACATTATATTTAAATTTTATTAATAATATAACATTGTAATTTAAATATAATTTATTATATAAACAAATATATATATATATATATATATATATATATATATATATATATATATATATATATATATATATTAATAAAATTAGCATTTAAAAAAATAACAAATATATAATAAAATTTAAATTTGATAAAAAATATTAAAAAATGAAAAATATTTAAAACAAATATTATAAAAAATAAATTACAATTTAAATATAAAATAATTTTACCTTAACAAATATAAATAGAAAATAAAATAAATTCTATTAAAAAAATAAATATAAATATAATATCAAATATTTAATAATACATTTACTTAAATATAAAATAAATTTTATATTTAAAAACAAATATAAAAAACCTTAAAAATATTAAAAATAAATTTATATATATAAAAACAAATATATAAAATAAAAATATTTAAAATAAATATTATAATTATTAATTTAAATTAAATTTATTAACAATTTAAATTTTTTTGATTTAAAAAAATTGTGTGTAAAATTAAAATAAAATTTATATTTAGAAATATAGAAAATATAAATATTTAAAATAAACATTACTATTAGAAATAAAATCAAAATACATTTAGATTTTATTCTTTTTGATATATTAGAAATAATAATTTTTTGATATATTTTATTTTTTAAAGTTATGTCATTTAAAATTAAATTTAATATTATTTTGATATGTTTTAATTTTTTATTATTTTTTTATAGTTATATAATTTTATTTTATATACGTCATTTAGTTAAATTTAAAATAAAAAATAAAAAATTTATAGTTTTTTAAATGTGTAATAAAAAATGTTTATAAAACTTCTGCAGGGTAAGCTATCATCATGGCAAGCCAACCGCTCGAAAAGAAATATATTGTTCAGCGAGATGCGAATCCCAGAAACATGCAATGCACGCTTTGTGACTCGAATATCACAGGGACTACAACAAGGGTTCGAAACCATTACATTGGAGGCCCAGATGTGAAAATTTGTCTAATAACGTCGCATAACCCCATGTATGCAGCGTTTGTAAGTCAAATCAAAAGCAAATATGAAATAAAGACAATTGCATCAGTGTCTGAATCTTCAAAGAAGGCCAAAATTCAACGTAGTCTGACACAATTTGGCTCATTTTCTAGCTCAACGCATTCTCCAGCATCTACCCAAGCTAGCGAAAGTGCACATCAAATGTCTCAATCCCAACCTTCTTTGAAAGATATGTGGAAACCGCAGCAAAAACATGAGGTAGATAGATTGGTGGCCCGGTTTTTTTATGCAAATGCGATCCTCTTCAATGTTGTTCGAAATCCACATACAAAAGCAATGGTAGAAGGGATCGCCAATTTTGGGAAAGGGTACACAATGCCATCTTTTGAAAATCTGAGAACTGTTCTGCTGGAAGAGGAGGTGACATCTATATCTAGTGAACTAGATAAAATGAAAAAGCAATGGAAAAAATCAGGTTGCACTGTAATAAGTGATGGGTGGTCTGACACAAAGCGAAGACCCCTCCTTAATATATTGACTCAATGCCCTAAAGGTTCTATGTTTATCAAATCAGTTGATACAAGCAATGATGTGAAGACTGCAGATTTCATTTTCAAATGCATTGAATTTGCTATTCTGGAGATTGGAGAGGAAAATGTTGTCCAAGTTATTACAGATAATGCAGCAAATTGTAAAGCAGCAGGGGATCTTCTAATGAACAGATTTCGTAATTTGTTTTGGACTCCATGTGCAACTCATGTTTTAGATCTTTTGCTTGAAGATCTTGCAAAGTTGGAGTGGGTAAATAATGTTGTCAGAGAAGGAAAACAAATTTCAAAGTTCATACTTAATCACCGCTTGACTTTGAGCTTGTATCGCTCATTTGCAAAGCGTGAACTTCTCTCTCCAGCTGAAACAAGATTTGCATCTAATTTTATCACTTTGCAAAGGGAGGTGGAGGAGAGGACAGCATTGAGAAGAGTTGTAGTAAGTGAAGAATGGGCACAATCTAAGCTTTCTAAGGAAAGCGTTGCAAAGGACATTGAAAGAATTATCTTGAGTTGTTCATTTTGGGAGGGTGCCGAAAAGACACTAAAGGTTTTTGAGCCACTAGTCCAATTGTTGAGATTAGCTGATGGCATGAAACCTTGTATTAGTTTTGTGTATGAGGGCATGGAGCAAGCAAAAAAACAAATCAAAAAAGTATTGGCAAATGAAGTTGATGAAGTTCAACGTATTTGGGACATTGTAGACATCCGATGGAACATGTTACATCGACCTATATATGCAGCAGGTTGTTATTTGAATCCAAAGTTGATAGAGGTGGATCATGGTGCAGATGAAGAGGTAAAGAATGGTGTATTGGCAACAATAGACAGGTTGGTTCGAGATGAAAATGATAAGGCTAAAGTGAGAAGGCAGCTGACTACATTCAAGAACCAAGAAGGCTTGTTTTCCCTCAAGGAAGCACAAGAAGACATTGCTAGTATGGATCCCCATTTATGGTGGCAAACGTATGGTTCTTCTACTCCAGAGTTACAAAAGCTTGCCGTGCGTGTCCACAGTCAGTGTGCCAGTGCTTCTGCATGCGAAAGAAATTGGAGCACGCATGATTTGATCCATACTAACAAAAGAAACCGACTAGGAGCCAAAAAGCTCTCAAATCTTGTGTTTGTTCATAGCAATTTAAGATTGCTTGAGCACAATCTTGCAAAAGAAGATGACAATCTTCATCTTGGAGAAGTAGAACCATCCTTTGAAGGTGTTGAAGAAAATATTGATAATGTTGATGATCTTGTTACAGGATTTGTTGATGGTGCTGGTGCTGGTGCTAGTGCTAGTGCTAGTGCTAGTTTTGATTTTGAAGCAGGGTTTGATGTTGAAAATGTTTGAAACTTAAGTTTTGTATCAATTTTGAGCTTAGGCTCTAAACTATGGACATTTTACTATCTTTTAATGTAATTCAAGTTTGAAACTTATGCATTTCTCAATTTTGCAACTGTTAAATTAATATTCAATGTTTCATTCCTTACTAGATTAAAATATTTTACATATATATATATATATATATTTTATTTTTTTTTCCAAACCGGATTTTTTTTCGGATTTTTCCGAACCTTTTCAAGAATTCCGCATTTCCGCATTTTTTTGGCCTCCCGAACGCATCTGGATTTCCGAACCTGGTAACTATGGCTAGAAGTGAACATAATTGTTACCGGAAGTAAACGGAAATGTCGACGGAAGTGAACGAAAATGTTAATGGAAATGTCAATGGTCACATTTCTTGGTGAAGAGTTACCTCTTGGATGGAACACATCCTTTAAAGGCTATATAAAGGAGAAGGGATGTGGAAGTATTACAAGCATTCAATTTGAATGAAGATCATATAAGTGTGAGAGAGAAGGAAGAGCAAAAAATGAAATAGAATATCTCTTAAGAAAGAAATATGAAGGGTAGACTTATTTTAATGAAGAATATTATTTGAGAATTGTGAAAGAGAGGAGAGCAAAAAATATATAAGAAAATTACTAAGAGAGAAAGTGTAAGAGAAGTAAAGCCATCATTCGATTGAAGAAGCAATCACAGACAGTGGAATCGATTTGGCTTGGGGCTAGTGCCTCATAGTCTAGGGATTGGTGCTCTTGTGGGTCGGTGCTCACGAATTGGCCAGGTTGGTGCTTGACGAAGGGGATCAGTGTCTCCAGTGGGTGAGTGCTCACATTTTGACTGAGTTGGTGCTTGGTTTGGAGATTGGTATCTCCAGTAGGTTGGTGCCTACAAATACTGTAAAAGAGTTATATGTATATAAAAGCAATATTTTGCCGTGGCTTTCTCCCAAAAGGATTTCCACGTATATCTTGTGTTTTCTTGTGTTATTAATTGCTAGATCTTGAATGTTTATGGTTGTTGTGGTTGATTAAATTTGAAAAGATTAAAAGATTATGTTATACTGATTCACGCCCCCTCTCAATATAAGCATGTGCTAACACTTTTGACGCCACTTTGTAGAGGTGGAATTTGATTGTTGCCTTAAAGTGGGGCAACTTGCTTGGTGACTTGTTTGTGTGGGTTTCAAGGCTAATTTGAGGTCCAATTAACCTAGTTTCATTGCTAAAAGTTATTGATAATTATTACTGAAGTGTGGCATTGACTTTCTATGTGATTGGGCAAGGTTTGCAAAGTCTTTTCAAATGGATAAATAAATAATAAATTTTGATTTATTTATTTATATTTTTGGGCCGATTTCATGAGAGTTTTAACTTCATAAATTGTGGATTTATGGCTAATATTTATTGAGGAATTTTACCAAGTGTGGTGACTTGAATTGAAGTGAGGGTTTGTTGTTTGAAGGGGTTTAAAACCCTAGTTGAAGGACGAATAATATTTATGATTTTTATATGCAGAGTTTGACTTGGGGCGACTAGGTTGGAAGAGGGTTTTTATCACTTCGAAGGTCCAAAAAGGACATTGGATTTGTGTGGCTATTTTTGGTAAATTATTCATGATTTTTGGCAAGGGTTTGATAAATATTCTGCTGTTGTTTTATGTGTAAAATCAGATATTTTACAGCAAGGTTAAATCTGATTTTCATAAACATACAAGGGGTAAAAAAGTATAAAATCTCTATTTTCTGTTTATGGCTTATTTTGGATAATTTTGAGGTTTTATTCGCTCAAGGTAATTGCTGAAAATTACCTATATATTATTTACACATTGGCACCTAGGGTTTGGAAGTATATTGCATGTTTTTTAGGCATATCTTTGAGCTAGAGTTTGTTGATTTGGCTAATTTCAGAATTACGAATTTTGTGGATTTTAGGGGAAACATATTTTTGGTTGAATTGTTCCATTTGGGGACATTACATACAATGGCTTGATAGATTGCAACAATGATGAATTGGCACTCAAGATATAGGAATATGGTAGCTTGATGGATGGCAACAATGATGAATTGCCAACTGAGGTGCATACAACATCTCATCTCAAGGTGGTATCGCTCACTTATTGATGAAGGGAAAGATATCAAAATCTCTACAACTACCACTCCTTCAGCGTAAAGGAAGCATGGTTTGCAAAGCCACAGGTTATTTTGATAATAATTGATTTTATACATGATTGTACAATGTTGTTTTGCTTTAGTCATTACGATAATCTATAGCTTCATACTAATCATGCAAATGATGTATATGCCTATATATTTTATTTTTCCCTATTCCAAATTATAAAGACCATGGGTGTTTGCTCAACACTTGCTTACTTTTGTAGATTTTAGCTTTTAAGTATCTACATTCATAAATGGATTTTGTCTTAATTATGATTGAACTATTAGCAGCATGCATGATTGATACATCTCTAAAAAAGTTCTAAAAATCATGCATGGAAATAAAATTTATTTCTTGTTTGTAACCTTTCCCAACCTCATTTCTCCTCACATTGTTGTTTTAACATTTCCTCATTTCATGTTTTTTCAACATAGGTTTTGCCATCAAAGTTATACAAAATACTTGTTTACATGTTGTTTCTTAAACATAATACAAACATCGTTTAAGGCATGATCTTTAGTATGATTAATACATGGTTTCTGACCAAGCACATATGATTGAGGTGTAACGCGCTGAATAGGTAATGAAAAATTCTTGGTAGAAAAAAAAAGAAAGAGCTTGCACTTGATTGCATGGACATTGTCATACTTTTTACCATTATTAAGATGGCTAGGAAACTTAAACAAAAATCACTATGTCCCTTTGGAATTTCAACATATTGAGCAAGTTACCACTAACAATAGAATGTTGGTTGTGAGCAATACCACAGAAATAGGTCTCATGTGATTTTGTCAATACCTTCCCTAATGATTTTATGAAGAGTGCCCACAAGGTTCAACTTCAAAGTCGAATTCCCTAAATACTTCAGTAGGGGGCATAGCTTATTAACTCTATAATGCTACATGGCACTTAACTAATACTAGCGAGTTACAATAATGTCAACAGTCTGGCAGATAAGATCGGTCTAGTTTGGAAACTGCTTTCTAAGTCTCAGCAAAACTCTTTCCTGAGCATATTTTGTCTTCAGTAAAGTTTTCATGGTGATCATAAAAGCATGTTATTGTGTTTATTCGACTCTATTTATTTATACACATAACAGAAGAAACTCTTAATCTTTGTGTGTTTCTAAACTATGAAACTATAGAGACACCACTATGTTGTTTCTTTCGTAATAGTTCTGAAGAATGCATGAAATGTAGGCATGAAAATGAATTCAGTAGAAGCATACAGAGGTGAATGCATTTATACCCAAATGCACAAAATCCACAACTATAACAGAAAATAAATTCAGTAGAACTGGAAAGAGAAAATTATTTGGTACCTAAAGGCGCAAAATGCACAACTATAACTGCATATATTTGTATAGTTGATGTTACGATTCACAACATAAGTTACCTGCAAAAAATCATTGCTCTCATTGTTTTAGTTACATATTTTTTTTGATTGAAATCATATCCAAGATAAAACAAGTTTACAATAATAATAGGTCATTATAGTGCAATAAAGCTATCCAGTAACTTTTAAAATTGATATAAAAATGTTTTTCATGATAATATAAATTTCAAACGAAAAGATGCTAAGATTTCGAAAGGACCAACTCTCCCCAAACATAAACCTCAATAGAAATATGTTATTAGTAAAGCTCCCTAAAACACTAGATGCTTAACATAGAAATATGTTTGCCTTGGCAAAGAATATCAAGCAAAAAACAAGTTTAATGTCAGCTGAGGATCCCATCCCCATGCAGGTCTACAGAAGATCCTTTATATTCCTGTAAGAATTCCAAGGATTAACTTTGAGCTATTTAGAATGGCACAAGATCCCTAGAACAGCTCCTTAGCACCACCTCCATAATGGTGTTCATCTTTAATATGCATCACATAATAGAACTGATGAACACTCAACAACGTTTTTTTAATTAAGACATTGAAGTCAAAGACGAATATGAATATAGATAATAATGAATATGTTGATATTAAGTTCAACCATTGAATATTATGATATTTGGCATTGAATTATTAGTATGTTTTGTGGTTATTTAACTTATTGTGTTTCCTCTGCATATTATGTGGTTAATTTTGCTTATATGGGTTATATTTTTTATATTTTTAATTTTTTATATATTTTTTTGTACGGCCATATCCAAAAAACATATCTAGGCCCAAAAATAAAATCCCTGTATCCACGTATCTGACACCTGTAACCTTATCCATATCAGCTACTTAGCATAATAGCTAACCCTATTTAATAAATATTTAAGGTTTGAATTAGTACGAAAGCATAAGTAGATGAAACCCTCGAGTAGCTAGAGCAATAAAAATAGAGATTACTTTGATAGAATAGTTCATAACAAGATTTCGAGTCAACTATTATGGACAATGTAAGTTCAATCTCTATAACATGGAAGTCTAAATACCGAGCACACTAAGAAGCCCAAAACGAGAATCTTGGTTGATGATATTGATTCTGATCAATGAAAACCATTCTTTGCCTGAGAGTTTTAGACTATAAGTTATATGTGCTAACAAAGCAAAATGAAATGGCTGTACACAAAATTACATTGGTTGATATGTACAAACTCTAGTCTTGGTCATGCATATAACCTTCACATAATGGGGCAGCAGAAGGGTTCCCTGTACCATCATGCACATTCCACATAAATAGCCATCAAGGAAGTAGGCAAGATGGTTTGCCCAACAATCACAATCAAGGACTACACCGACTAAACTTAAAATGGACTCAAAATATTTTATGTACATCATAGCATAAAATACCAACTCTTCATTAACTTCACTTTTTCTTTTCTTACGACATACAATAATCATGAAGATATGTCTACATACATCCCCTCCTCTACAGTTGGTCATCATCCTTGACAATTATCAATGAAGGCTAGGAGGTGGAATGTGGATCTACTTTCGTAATGGATCACATGGTATTTTTTTGGTGGGATCTGTCATGTCCCCTCTTTAGCTCGGTCTAGCAGAGACATGTGAGTCAGCTTATTATGGGGTCTTGTAGGTTGACATTGTTGGATAGAGACCCAGTATGGCTTTACAGTGTTGGGGACTTGGTGATTTGGCCGTCGCTGATCAGTTGGGAGACGTTCCTATTTTTTAGGAGGCAGTTCCTAAAATATTGGGGGTTACCCCTACTTTTTAGGAGGTATGATCATGCCTAGGGTTGGGACTCCATGAGATTACTCTTTGGGTTCAGTTTCAGAGGGATAGGGCTTGTTTCCTAGATTTTAGGAGCATCCCTAGATTTTAGGGATGAGACTGCCAGTGGATCCTTGATTTCCGACTACAGTCACAGACAGGTGACAAGATGTTTTGTTGGTTCGTGATGTCAGTTGGACATTTTGTGGCTACTTGGGTTATATTTTTAATATTTCCTAAGTTAGCGTTTAATAATTAAATAAGGCTAAGTTGTTAGCCATTTTGGAGTTATAAGGGGTTTTTGGCCTCATCTGGATGCGCACCCTATGGTATGATAGCCCGTTGGAAAGTTCTCAAAATTCTCTAAATCTTTCTCTTTGGTCTCAGGGCAATTCAGTGAACGGATTTCTGTCTATGAGGAAAAAGGTCATTTTCTAGTAACATGACCACTTTAAAATAAGAAATAATAACACCTTCACTTCACAACGCCACTTGGAGACACTTAGGGTTCGCTTTGCATTTGCGAAGGGTTATAAGGAGATGGAAGCTTCATTGTTTGAGCATCTTTTGCACACTTGATAACTTGATTTCGGATTTGCTCTGAAAGGGGCGATTTCTAGTCTGGGACGCAAACCCCAGGTTAGTGATTGGCTGGGACGTAGCCCTCAGCAATCTTTGGCGCAGCGTTTAGACATTGTGCGTGGTGATTAAGGACAGCGGCATCAATTCTCATCGGGGTTTCAGCGTGGCAGAATATCTTTCCAGCTGGGACGTGGTTCATTGCAGCCTGTGGGACGCCATTTACATCAGATACACCATGTGGTGTATAGATTATTGTTTGTATTCATCTCCAAATGTATGCTGGATTTGGGAACCTTCTTCACCTTCCAGCTTGACATCAAATTTGTATGGCGCTTTGGGAAATACATTGGATTTATTGCTTGGCTCTATAATTCAGACAAATCTGCCTGGTACGATTGCAATAATTCTGATTTTCGCTGCATACTTTATTTATTTCAGTCTTGTTTCATGTTTGTTGTTCTCTATTACTTTTCTATGTTATAAATTCATCAAAACACAAAAACAAAAGAAAAAACAAACAAACCCTTCTGTAAATTTCCGTCTACTACGGAAAGAAAACATTCAGAAGCAGGAAAACATAATTTCAGAATACAAATTACAGCAGATCTACAGAAGGGATTCATCAGGGATATTTCAGGATCCCTATTGTCAATGTGATGCTAGGTGTAGAAATGCTAAGTAGCCGACCCTAGTACTAGTATGGATACATATACGGTGATTTGTTTTTAGGCCTGGATACGTTTTTGGATACAGTCGTATAGAAATATATAAATATTAAAAATATAGCCAAATATGCAAAACTTACCATATAATATGCATAAAGTAAACAAAATAAGTTAAATAACCACAAAACTGTTGACCATTTTTGGTCTTGCAGGCCAAAAATCGGTCTCCCTTTTTCCTTCTTGTCCTGATTAGTCAGTCTCTGAGGTCTTCACCTTACTGCAATTGTGTTTTTTTCCCTTTATAATAGGCTTGTTCTTATAAAGAGCCGAGTGATTGGAGTCTTGTAGGTTTTCAGGTTGATCTGGGGCTTATTTTCGCTTCGAGCAAATTACCTTGCTCAAGCCTTTTTTGGCAAAAGAATGGGCCAATTTCAAAGAGATGCAAGTCTTTCACAAGACTCTGAAGGTCAAGTGCCCTTATGGAGAGCAGGAAGGTGACAAATGGGACCATTCAAGCAAGATCCGAAGGACAATTTTGGACCCAGGGTGCCCTTGCGGAGGGCAAAAAACGCATTTGAAAGAGATCAAAGCAGAAAGCCGAAAGGGAGGTTTCCTTCGAAAAGCGACAAGGCAAAACCAAGGATTTTTGCGAACTTTTTGTCTGAAGAAAATCCATGTAGAACCAAAGGTAAATTCCTTTGGACAAAATGCCTGAAGGAATTCCTTAGGACTTTTTTCCGAAGAAATTCACCAAAGGAAGGCCGAGGCATGAAGGCAAGATTTCCTTCGGGCAAAATGTCCGAAGGAATTCCTTCGGACATTTTGTCCGAAGGAATTGGGAAGACAAAGGAGCCCGAAGGGCAAGTGCCCTTGCAGAGGGCTCTCGGCTAAGGAAAAGGAGCCTTCTCCGTTTTTCCGAAGGGTCACCTTCCCTTCGAGAAGTTTCATTTTGCAAAAGGCCGAAAGAATTACCAAAGATGGTGACGGACCTGAGAAAGTCAACTTCAACATTGTGAACTAGCCGTTGGAGGTTCAAACGTTTGGTGACGTGCCCGCAGACGTCAAATTCAAGATAGTGAAATATCCGTTAGTTTTCAAATGATGACAGGCCTGCAGACGTCAATTTTACGGTGATAAGATAGCCGTTGATTTTCAAATGTTTAAGGACGGGCCTGTGCATGAAATGGGTTAACAGTTGAAGAAAAGGCTAAAGGAGATTTATTTCGGAAGAGATGTCCAAAAGATTTCCAGAACGCCTAAGCATCACTGAAAGCAGATGGTAAAGCTCGAAGGAAGACAAAATTCCTTTGGATGTTTTGTCCGAGGAAATTCGAAGGCTCGGAGACCCGAAGATAGACTCAGCGACCTGCTACGAAAGAAGCCAGGAGGAGACAAACGATAGCCCCGAGGGCCGAGTTGCAAAGAAAAGACAAGAAGTAGCACAGGAAAAATAGAGCAATCCAAGTGGCACAAGAAAGCATCCCCAACAGAAGTTATTGTTGCAGATGAAATAGTCTCCACCAAGTGGTCATCAAGGGGAGCGCAAGCATTCAATAGAGCGGCCCATTTTTCTTCGTTTAAGCATTAATGAGCAGACAGTTGCATAAGTTTCATAGAGAGGCGGCCTTGTCATTTAGAAACAAAGCGACCCATGCTTTAGCAAGAACGTTTAATACAGTTTGTGGAGCAAAGTCAATACCTGCGACATCTACTACATGGTTCTTTCAGGCCATTTATGAAAAGATGACACCAGCATGAGTGAATTCTCTCTCCTAGGTGTTTAATACAGTATGGGTCTCCTGTTCTTGAAGGGACCAATAGTCTTTCCCTTAATGCTATATATTGTAACCTCTTAGCTTGAAAAAAGGTATCTCTCACTTGTGTAAGACGAAGCCCTGCAAAATTTTACCTTTTTGAATCAAAAGAGCGTATTTTACCTCTATCTGATTTGATATACTTCTGAATATACCTGTGTGTCGACTTTGTGTTTAGTCATTTTCATCTTGATGCTTTCATAGATCAATACCAGCATATATACTGTATCCAAGACCATTTCTGCAGGTTAACAAGAAGCGCCCAAGTTGAAGCATAGAGACAAAAGAGCAATTATCTGACAGTGTGCTTCTGCAGCACCTATGGTAGGTTCTTTTTCTTTGTATCTCCATTAAGCCGCTTGTTAAAGCGTCCACGCATTCTGGTCTTTTATTCAGATAAAGTGTCTGTTCGCCCTTTTGGTGTAAAAGTGTTGATATAAGTTGAGTAGATCAAAATCATTTGGTGCATCACCGTTTTAGATAGATTCTGCTTTTGTTCTATCCTTCTCTATTTTCACCCCCCCATTATTAATAGTAGTTAAGGGCCATTAAAGATGCATCATGGGGAGCTAGCCCATATCTAGAGATTCATTCCTCAAATTTGCCAAGCCCACAGCAGGAGGAATGTCTCCATTGTGTCGCGTGAAAGAGAGAAGCTGAGCCTTCTTTCTAAGGGTGCAATCCACAGCGTCAACAGTTTTTGGCACGCCTGGTGGGACAATTTTTTATATTCAGAGAGTTCCAGGATTGGTGTTGGTCCTGTTACTGCAAGAGTGAACAACTAACCCAGTATCTGGCAACTCCATTTTCAATAACTCAGTCTCTGATCAGAGATCATCATGACATCCCATGCCTAAGGTCACCACAAGATCTTTTGCCAAGGGTGTCCCTTTTGAATTCGTTGAGTTGCCCTTAAACTCAGCAGAGTGGCTAAGGTTTGCAAGGACTCATCCTTATACAGCAAATCAATTTTCTAGACCTGCCATAAAATATACCTACACGAGAAGGCCCCGGTTGAACCTTGTCATCGCCATGGCTTTACTTTTGTAGCCTTCCATGGTCAAAGCCCTTTAAACCTTTTGCATTATGACCCAATCCCAAGAACAACCCTTAAGAGTGTTCCTCATTTTAATGGAGAGAGGCCTATTGCCGCTATTGAGCATATCAAGAATATAGCCAACTTCTATAACATTCATAATGTCACCGAAGAGAACATAGCCATTAGGTTACTGGCGTTGTCTTTTAAGGGTAAAGTTTTGGACTGGTATGGGACTTTGTCTATGAATTCAGTTGGTTCATGGAACGAATTAGCCACTCTCTTGACAAACAAATTCGGGGAGAAGAGTGACCATCTCTCTCTTGCTAAGCAATTGACCATCATGAAAAGAGCTTCACATGAATTTATGCAAGATTTTAGTACTAGGTGTCAAAAAGACTTGGGACAGAATCCCCATTCTAGTGAGGCCGACCCCAAGCTATGCTTTCCTTTATTACTTAAAAGCTTTGAACAACGATATTGCCGTCATGATACAGTCCATGGAAGGACAAGTGTTACCAGCTGCCTATGAAATAGCTATAACTGCTAAAAAATGTCTGGTACAAGCAAGAAAGATAGCCCTTTGACCTCATCTGCCACTCTTTCCCAAATTACCACCCCTAGTTCAGACTGTTGCACCCACTTTAGCTCTTCTGCCTGGCGTAAAAAAGTTGACTGCTACCTCACCAAACAACCTCCATGAAGTCAAAAGCTTGTTACAAAGTGTAACCAATGAATTAGTGGCTCTCAAGAGGCAACAAGCTTAAAGCTATCAGCCGAATCAGGGATACCAGCAATTCGGACAAATGAAAAGACCTCATTTTCAAAATTATAACCAAAGACAGGGTCAAATTACCCAAGCCAGACCATATCAAGGTTATAATCCAGGCACCCCTTCATCGTCTAAAGATCTTATTCCCACTCAATAATTTGGTATAGGAACAGCCTAATTGCCCACCCTTGGAGTATGGTCAAGAATAGGTTGCGTATACTAATGAGTTGCCAAATCAATACGTGAATACGCAAAACAATAATACAGTCCAATTCCCAAGTTTTGAGGCATCAATACAACCTGGGATGGACAACAGGCAGGTTCAGTCTGATTCCACTCTCATGAATCACCTGGAAGGAGAATTCTATGCAGCCAATTATGTGGAGAGTATGAATAACCAGGGTGATTGTGTTGCAGCCAATACTAGGTCCAAAAAGAGAGCTATGGAGGAAGCTCAGGCAGTTACTCAAGCGTCCGCAACATCTTCTTCATCACAAGTGAACCAAAAGTTTCCAAATTGCAAGCCGCCGGTTGTAACCTCAACTCCTCGGCTTGCACTTCAGGCTGTAAATGCCACCAAAAAAAGTTTGAAACGGAGCAACCCTCAGATCAATGTGGTGGACCAGATGAAGAAGCTGCACATGAATATCTCATTGTGGGATTCCTTAGCAATGCCGGGACAAAAGGATATACTCCAGAAGGAATTGCACGGACTGAATGAACAAGTTGTCCCAACAAAAGCCGATAATGTGTTGATTATGAATGGGCACCCTTCCATGGCAGGTCAAGCAAAGAAGGATGAAAAGGTTCCTCCTTTCTATCTATCCTTAGTCATTGGAGATTTCTTGGGTCATAATTGCATTATTGACAATGGAGCAAGCACCTCGGTAATTCCCGAATGCATAGTAGATAAGCTGGGACTCAAGTATGAGGAAATGACCAAGGGAGTCCTACAGTTAGATGGATCACCAGTTAAAACATTGAGAGTGGTAAGAGGCTTGAATCTAACACTTCACGTCTGTCCAACCTTCTCCATTCCCCACGACATGGTAGTCGCTGATGTTCCTCCCTACTTTGCTCTCTACTTATCCAGGGATTTCACATCTAAAATAGGTGGGTACATAGCAGCAAACTGGTCTTACATGATTTTTAGAACCAAACATGGAACTAAAGTGAACATTGAGTCGGAGCCCATCCCCAGAGATCATCTAGAGCCATACTCAGTCAAGGCGGCAAACATCAGCTACGCCATCATTGATGAAGAAGAATTCCAAATAGACCAATCTCCACCCTCTTCTCTTGAAGGAGTTGCTGACCTACTCTTAGACGAATGGAGAAGTGACAATTTTGAACATGAACCATACAAGTTCATTGAAGAGGCAGGTCTTGGAATTTATTGCATACATGAAGAGAGTACTTTCGTGCCAAATTTGATGAAAGCAAACCAAGAGAGCTCAGGTCTTTGGCAACTATTCTTCTATGGCTCAAAAAGCAAACTGGGAGCTGGTGGTGGAATAATTTTAATTTCACCCTCAAAGGAGAAATACTTCTCAACTTTCAGGTTCCAATTTTTCTGCACTTGCAATGTTGGAGAATATGAGTCTCTCATTCATGGTTTAGAGTGGGCAAGGAAAAAGGGAATAAAAGAATTGCAGGTTTTTGAAGACAGCGAGTTAATTGTAAACCAGGTGAAAGGGCGAAACTTGACCAAAAATTCTTTGCTTAAGTCTTACAAACACAGGGTGTGGGACTTAATGGAAAGTTTTATAGCTTTCAATATTATTTCAATTCCAAGAGAATAGAATAAGCAAGCAGACAGACTAGTAGTAGTTGATGCTCATTTTGACATTCCCAAGGAAATAGGTCAGGACAGCAGTCCGTGCCATTTAAAAGTGATAATAAGACCCTCCGTTTCTGATAATGTCACCAATTGGCAGGTGTTTGACAGTGATCAGTAGATAGCACTCTTCTTGCAAGAGGAGGCTGAGTTTGCTTCTAAGAATCAATCCAAGCAGCAGCAGTATGATGGCCAGATTGTTCAGCTGAAGAACAACAAACTACCCAAAGGTTTGGTCACTCTCGAAAGCATCTTCAATGAGGATGACCAACTAAAAAATGACAAAGCAAGCATCACGACCAAGAAAGAAAATTATAAAACAGTCGAAATATTCAAGGACAGGCTGCTTGCACTTGGGAAGGTATGTACAGATGATCCAAGGCATGCTTTCATTTTGTTATGCCAAGAATTTGCCGATGTTTTTGCTTGGGAATATAGCAACCTGAAGGGTTTTGACCCAAGCTTGGTCCAATACACCATTAAACTAGAGGAAGGCGCCAAACCCATAAAACAAAAACAAACGCCTACTAATCCGAAGATTGAACCTCTCATGCGGAAGGAACTCACCAAGATGATTGAGTCAAGAATTATTTTTCCTATCAAACACTTTTCTTGGTTGGCTAATCTAGTCCATGTTAGGAAAAAGAATGGGGAGATCAAACTATGTGTGGATTTTAGAGACCTTGATAGAGTCTCGTTAAAAGATCACTATCCCCTACCAAGTATGGAGTAGATCCTCCAAATGGTGGCAAGCAGTGAACGTTACTCCCTCCTGGATGGGTATCCAGAGTACAATCAGATTCTAGTGCAGGACTGAGATCAGTACAAGACAACCTTCACTACCAAGTGGGAAACTTTTGCTTACAGGAAGATGCCATTCAGACTGTCAAATGTTGGAGCTACCTTTCAACGAGCCATGGACATGGCTTTCCAGGGTCTGATAAATAATATTGTATTGGTCTATTTTGACAACGTGACAATCTTCTCTAAGGATGCAGGACAACATCTGAAACACCTGAAGCAAATCTTTGAGAGGTGTAGAGAGTTTGATATCTCTCTCAACCCAAAGAAATATGTGTTCGTTGTCCATGAAGGCAAACTCTTTGGTCATGTTGTTTCAAAAGGGGGCTTGACCATTGATCCAGAAAGAGTACGTGTCATCCTAGCGTTGTCCTTACCTAAGCACAAGAAGGGTCTGCAAAGCTTTTTTGGCAAAATAAATTTTATTAGGAGATTTATCCCTAATTTTGCTGAGATAGTCAAGCCACTAATTTCCATGCTGAAGAAAGATGAGAAGTTTGCATGGACAGCACAAAGAAAGGATACTTTTGAAGGGATTAACCAAGCTATTGCCCACGTTCCCACCTTGATCAGTCCTAACTTCTCCAAGGATTTCAACCTTTACACCTTCGGAAATGAAGAGATAATCTCTGCCATGCTTACTCAAACAAATGATGAAAACCTTGAACAGCCTCTCGCATTCTTTAGCCAAGGTCTAGAAGGTTTAGAAATTAGGTACACATATGTTGAAAAACAAGTGCTTGCGGTCATACGAAGCCTGAAGAAATTCAGATATATGTTGTCAAACAACAAGGTTCATGTCATGGTGCCACATCCCAATGTCAAAGATTTCTTGATTAGCCGTAATCTAAATGAAAAGAGAGCAGGATGGATCTCTAAGGTAATGGAATATGACGTAGATATAAAAACCACCAAGCTAGTAAGGGGAAGAGGGCTGTGTGAACACCTCGCTACTGACCTTAAACAATAGAAAGAGAGCATTTTGCTACTCCATGATGAAGTTGCAGCAGAGGAACTTGCAATCATAGAGGACTGGGCACAAGACATGACTCATTTCCTGCTCACTAGTGAGTGCCCACAGGTCCTTGATAGGACTAAGAGGAGGTATTTCAGGCTCCAGTCGGATCCTTATGTCTTGCTTGATGGGGTACTGTTTAGAAAGGATTTTTTAAGAGTACTCTTGAAGTGCATAGACTCAAGTCAGATCAACAGGGTACTATTCGAATTTCATGACGAGCCAACTGATGGTCACTTTGCTCCTAAGCCTACAGCGGCAAGAATTATGAGGGCTAGTTACTTTTGGCCCACTTTATTCAGAGATACCCATGCCTGGGTACGAAAGTGCCAGAAATATGCTCTCTTTGATGGGAAGCAACGGCTGGCTGCAATGCCTTTGCAACCTATTCAAGTAGAGCAATCGTTTATGCAATGGTGCCTGGACTTCATAGGAATGATCAACCCTCCTAGTGCTAGCCACAAGCAGGTCTTGATTGCTACAGATTACTTCACGAGATGGGTAGAAGCTGTTGCTTTGAAGGAAGCCATCGAAAGTGCAGTCCTAGACTTTTATGAAGGCCTGGTGACAAGATTTGGAGTCCCAGCTACCATCATCTCAGATAACGCATTGGCTTTCTTGGGAACCAAAACAAGCAAGTGGTTGTTAGGATACGGCATCTACCTTAGTACTTCTTCCAATTACTATCCACAAGGAAATGGGCTGACTGAGTCCACCAATAAGAATCTGATCAGGATCATTAGGAGGACCATGGAGGAAAATCAGAGAACTTGGCACGCCAAGCTGAAACAACCCTGTGGGCAGACAGGGTTACTCCAAAAAGAGCAGTTGATAATTCACCATACATACTTGTGTATGGAAGGGAAGCTAGACTTCCTATTTCGCTTGAATTGCCAGCCTTGGATCTTGCCCACCAGCTGCAATTGGAAGAAAGCGATAGCATGGAGGTCAAACTTTGTGAATTAATGGAGCTTTAGGAGGCAAGAGACCAAGCCATGGTTTCCATGACCAGCCGTCAGCAGCAAATGAAGAAGCATTTTGATAAGAAATCTTCATCAAAAGGCTTCTCAAAAGGCGACATTGTCTTAAAATGGGATGAAGACCGAGCTAAACCTGAAAAACACACGAAGTTCAATGTCTTATGGAGTGGCCCATATGTCATCACTCAGTGCAAGCAGCATAATGCATTCCAACTTTCTAGGTTGGATGGTGGAGAACTGTATATCCCAGTTAATGGGATATATCTTAAGCATTGTCACTGAGCCTTCTCTTGTTATGTACATATTTTCCCTGTTTTCCATAAGTGTTTTTGCGCATGTTCATAGTTTTTCAGCCTTGTGTGTTTTGTTTACCGTTTGGGGTAAAAGCTTCATGTTGATTCTTTAGTCTTTCGACATTATTGTTAGTCTTTCACGCTGTATTTTGACTCCGTGCCCAACGGACTTGTAAGCCACTGGTTTTCTTAAGCATAGCAAGCATGCTTCCCCTATGAATCGCCAAATTTGTTGACCATTTTTGGTCCTACAAGCCAAAAATTGGTCTCCCTTTTTTCTTGCTGTCTTGATTAGTCAGTCTTTGATGTCTTCACCTTACTGCAATTGTGGTTTTTCTCTTTGTAATAGGCCTGTTCTTATAAAGAGCCGAGTGATTGGAGTCCTGTAGGTTTTCAGGTTGATCTGGAGCTTATTTTTGCTTCGAGCAAATTACCTTGGACAAGCCTTTTTTGGCAAAGGAATGGGCCAGTTTCAAAGAGATGCAAGTTTTTCACAGGACTCCGAAGGTTAAGTGCCCTTGCGGAGGGCAGGAAGGTGACAAATGGGACCATTCAAGCAAGCTCTGAAGGACAATTTTGGACCTAGGGTGCCCTTGCGGAGGGCCGAGAACGCATTTGAAAGAGATCAAGGCCGAAAGGGAAGTTTCCTTCAAAAAAGTGATAAGGCAAAACCAAGGATTTCTTCAGACTTTTTGTCCGAAGAAAATTAATGTAGAACCTAAGGTAAATTCCTTCGGACAAAATACCCGAAGGAATTCCTTCGAACTTTTGTCCGAAGAAATTCACCAAAAGAAGGCCGAGGCATGAAGACAAGATTTCCTTCGAGCAAAATGTCCGAAGGAATTCCTTCAGACATTTTGTCTGAAGGAATTGGGAAGACAAAGGACCCCGAATGGCAAGTGCCCTTACAGAGGGCTCTCGGCTAAAGAAAAGGGGCCTTCTCCATTTTTCCGAAGGGTCACCTTCCCTTTGGGAAGTTTCATTTTGAAAAAGGCCGAAGGAATTACCAAAGATGGTGACGGGCCTGACAACATCAACTTCAGCATGGTGAACTAGCCGTTGGAGGTTCAAATGTCTGGTGACGTGCCTGCAGACGTCAAATTCAAGATAGTGAAATAGTCGTTAATTTTCAAATGATGATGGGCCTGCGGATGTCAATTTTACGGTGATAAGATCGCTATTGATTTTCAAATGTTTAAGGACGGGCCCGCGCATGAAATGGGTTAACAGTTGAAGAAAAGACTAAAGGAGATTTATTTCGGACGAGATGTCCGAAAGAATTCCAGAACGTCTAAGCATCACCGAAAGCAGATGGTAAAGCTCGAAGGAAGACAGAATTCCTTCGGACAAGTGTCCAAAGGATTTCCTTTGGATGTTTTGTCCGAGGAAATTCGAAGGCTCGGAGACCCGAAAATAGACTCAGCGACCCGCTAGGAAAGGAGCCAGGAGGAGACAAACGATAGCCCCGAGGACTGAGTTGGCAGGAAAAGACAAGAAGTAGCACAAGATGAATAGAGCAGTCCAAGTGGCACAAAAAAGCATCGCCAGGAGAAGTTATTGCTGCAGATGAAAGTCTCCACCAAGTGATCATCAAGGGGAGCGCAAGCATTCAATAGAGCGGCCCGTTTTTCTTCGTTTAAGCATTAATGAGCAGACAATTACGTAAGTTTCATAGAGAGGCAGCCTTGTCGTTCAGAAAACAAAGCGACCCATGCTTTAGCAGGGACGTTTAATACAATTTGAGGAGCAAAGTCAATACTTGCGACATCTACAGCATGGTTCTTTCAGGTCATTTATGGAAGGATGACACCAGCATGAGCGAATTCCTCTCCTAGGTGTTTAATACAGTATGGGCCGCCCGTTCTTGAAGGGACCAATAGTCTTTCTATTAATGCTATATATTGTAACCTTTCAACTTGAAAAGAGATATCTCTCACTTGTGTAAGGCGAAGCCTTGCCAAATTTTACCTTTTTGAATCAAAAGAGCGTGTTTTACCTCCATCTGATTTGATATACTTCTGAATATGCCTGTGTGTCGACTTTGTGTTTAGTCATTTTCATCTTGATGCTTTCATAGATCAATACCAGCATATCTAGTGCATCCAAGACCATTTCTGTAGATTAACAGGAAGCGCCCAAGTTGGAGCATAGAGACAGAAGAGCAATTATCCGAGAGTGTGCTTCTACAACACCTATGGTAGGTTCTTTTTCTTTGTATCTCCATTAAGCCCTTTGTTAGAGCGCCCACACAGTCTGGTCTTTTGTTCAGATGAAGTCTCTGTTCATCTTTTTGGTGTAAAAGTGTTGATATAAATTGAGTAGATCAAAATCATTTGGTGCATCACCGTTTTAGATAGGTTTTGCTTTTGTTATATCCTTCTCTCTTTTCACCCCCCCCCCCCGCCATTATTAATGGTAGTAGTTAAGGGCTATCAAAGATGCATCATGGGGAGCTAGCCCATATCTAGAGATTCATTCCTTAAATTTGCCAAGCCCACAGCAAGAGGAATGTCTCCATTGTGCCACGTGGAAGAGAGACGTTGAACCTTCTTTCTAAGGGTGCAATCCACAGTATCAACAAAAACATAGTGATAATTCAATGCCAAATGTCATGATATTCAGTTGAAAATCCACAAAGGGGATTATTTGTGTGAATCAAGGATTAGCGAATGAAATATCCCAAAATGAGATAAAACACTGAAATCTGGAAATTCAGCAAACCCTAGCCAAAACATATATTTTTTGCTTATTTTTACAGCAAACCCTAGTTATCCAAAACCCTCACAAAACTTTAATAAATTATTCCCAAACCATAGCAGCAATTTCAGAATTATTCATGGGAGATTAGGGCATCAAACGGACATATCAATCTCAAAACCTTAGGCACCAAAGTGCTAGAAAAATAGCAGAATTTTATAGAAGCCTTTCCAACATGAAACCCCAATATTTTATGATCAAACAATTACCACAATTTGCAAAACATTATAGCTTATACAAATACTTCTTTTTTTGGAATAATTGAAGTAACAAATTATTGGAAAAATACCAATAAAATAGTGAAAATATTAGGCAATATTCAGATCTGATTTCTAGGCCAAATTAGCCCTAGAAATGGGTGAAATCCATCAAATAAAATACGCCAAACGCATCCCTAATTAAGGGGTCTTCAATCTCCCAATTGTAGTGCAGCCTAAAGATCGGGGTCTTCAACACAAAGAGCAGCCTGCTGCCCTAAAAATGTCTTCAAATCCCTTCACCAAGTGTCCAAACCTAGTCGCCACACTTCCCAACCAAGTGCTGCCCTTGTACCCTGCTCAAACCCTTGTGAATGGCTCCCAAAAACAAGCCAAAGCACCACAGCTGATAGTCACACTTTCCAATGCATGTCACTACCCTAGAAGAGGGTCAAATCACTGAATCACTAAATTTGAAATGCAATTACAGCGCCTGAAACTAGTGCTGCTCTGAAATAAGAATGAAGGTTTTCATCCCCAAACCCTTGTGTCTTTGAAGGTTTTCGACCTCAAGTCACTTGGCCAAGCATTTCGTGCATTAGCATCCAAAATCCATATCAAAAAGGATAACCTTTCAAATGAAATCCAATCCCTTTTATATACTCACATTTTTAGTTATGAAGGTAGAATTAATGGATTATAAGGTCGGCCATCCTTTAGAAACACTTAAAGGCTTTTTAAGACCTTTAAGTCAAAATGGGCCCTCCTTAATGCAAAATTAGAATAACTTAAGTGAAAACTCACATTACCTTTTAAGGAGGGGAAATTAATGTTTCCCATTTTACCTTTCTTCCCTTAGCCAAGGGAAAGCACATAAAGAACTAGGCTAAAGGTCATGTCCATGCTTAGGCCAAAAAGTGGGACATGATAGCGAGTAAAGGATCCTTTGATAATTTAGTAAGTGACAAATTTCTAGAAGAATGTACTAAAGAACCACCATATGTTGAGACTTTTGATAAGGGACTAGAGGAAATTTCACAACATTAAGAGAGAGTTTCGTTTGAAAAATGAGCCTGAAAATAGTGATGAAAAAGGACGATCATCAAGTAATTGTGCAGTGGTCTTGGAGGCCCTAAGGAATAAGATAGGTAGGTTTGTTTATATATTGGAAGCAGCCTTTACCCAAGAATTATCCACCTATGCTAGTGTTGGTACACCAGTAGATCTTTCGAGTGTTGAATGCCATTAACATTAGATCATCTAAAGGAACTTGGCTCCAAGACGTTGAGCATGAAAGTATTCCTTTCCGTTGTTATGAATGGTGTTGAACATAGTATATCCATATTTGAATTTTTGTCAAGTGAAATCAAAAAATAAAATAAAATAAAATGTTTTGGGTCTTGGATCCTGCCCAAATATGGTCAAGATACAACAGGAGGATTGTGGATCTTCACGGATACGTCCTAGGACGTATCTGGGAGGATCCACAATCCTCCTACAATATATTGGTCGTATCCAAGAAGGATCAGACGAGGATCAATATCCAGAATAGATCATACCCGGGATTTATCTGGGAGGATCCATAGTTCTCCTATAGTATCTTGGTCGTATCCGAGAAGGATCAGACCAAGATAAATATCTGAAACAAATCGGACCAATATCCAAGTGTTTGCGGTGAAGCACCTGATAATGTAGTATAAATGGGAATGGGAAAACGTTTTGTTGAAGGTGTCATTGTTGTAGGCAAGGTTGACACAATTGGTGATGCTCTCAAAGCATGAGCTATTGATGGCGGCCCTCCTATTGAATTTGTACCCCTTGGCCTTCCCAATTCCTTTTCCAATGCTTTTTTTCCATGATCTTTTTAACAACAAAGCTTGACTTTTTTCTTGGTATCTATTGGTAATTTGGCAGTGTATTCCTCAACCAATTCATATAGTTCTTCCCACTTTACTGTTGACAAATCTTCCACAAATCAGATTTTCTCTTGCACCAGGAAATTTTCTATGAACTCACTCAGTAAAATTTTCTACGGACCCACCCAGAAAATTTTCTATGGACTCACACAGTAAAATTTTCTATGGACTCACTCAGTAAAATTTTCTACAGACTCACTCAGGAAAGCACTTAGGAGGAAGAAGGGATATCCTTCGGATAAATAGTCCGAGGAAATTCGAAGGACCACAAGACAGAAAGTCCACAAAAGGCAAGCCAAAGATTAATACGGAAGGGAGCAGTTTTAAGAATTCCGAAGGGTGGGTACCCTTCGGAAGGGACACTTACAACAATCCCGAAGGGCACCTACCCTTCGGGCAGGAGGAAGACCAAATTCACAGACCGTCGCAAAAAGCCCGGGTGCCCTCCAATTTTTCCGAAGGGCACTGGCAGAGGACACTTGGTTGGTGGCGGGGGACACTTGGAAATCCCAAAGGGCACATTTCGAGGGGAGTGGCAACATTGGAATCCTTCGGACTTTTTGTCCAAAGGAATTCCTTCGGACAAAAAGTCCGAAGGAATTCGGAAATGACTTACACAGAGAAGAAATCCCGAGAAAAGTCAAAAATGTTGCAAAAAAGCCAAATCTCGAGAAAAGTCAAAAAAGTTGCAAAAAAGCCAAAGACGAGAGAATGAATGAATTTTTTCGGACTTTTGTCCGAAGAAATTCGGAAAGGCTGGCACAAGACAAAATTCCGAAGGAATTTGGAAGCTTAGACAAATCAAAAAGGCCGCAAGAAATAAGGCGAAGGGAACCTTCGGACTTTTTGTCCGAAGGAATTACTTCGGACAAAAAGCCCCAAGAAATTCGGTCAAATAATCCTGAGGAAAATAAACCCGTGGGAAAGAGGCAAAGACAATCAAAAGAAGTCCACGATAATACGAATTAGCGTTCAATACAAAAGGCCGACAAAGCAAAATACCGCGAGAAAAAGCCCGAACAAATAAGAGTAAAGGAAATTGCCAAGGAGATAAATCCGAAGGAAATAAGAAAACTAAGGGTGATGTCCCGCAGGCCGTCAAATTTTGCCTACAGGAAGTAACCGTTGGAGCAGGATAAAGCCAAAATTCCGCAAGAAAATATGAACCGGGTATAATTAGACTAATACATCCGAATATATAATCCCGCCAGAAATAGACACAAACAGAAGATCAAAATTGGACATAAAGCATGCAAGCAAGGGTTATTTTCAAACTACGGTCAAAGCTTCTGTTGACTGGTTGCTGAAGTCCTATTCGTCTCCAGCCAACTCATGCATCCGAAAGTCCAACTCAACATGATCTCTTCGTCCAGCTCGACAATCAAGCAACTCACATGGAGTTCTAAAATTGACATCTGCATGGATTTCCATGCAAAAAAGAGGTGGGCGGCTCATGACAAAGATAACTTCACTTCATCAAACAAAGAAGCTTCATGCAAGGACAAAGAGAAAAATATATTTTATTGAAAGGCCAAGTAAAGCCTTGAGTTAACAAAAGTGAATCTTTCTCTTCAAGTTTCTACACCAATCTTTGGCCTCTTGTAATGTTCTATATAATGGCTTTCAGCCTTGATTAAAAATAATCCAATCTCTCTTGGTTAGACCACACTCTACCATTGGTGAGTTGTGTAACCTCTTCGATCAATAGAAAGACTGACCTTTCAGATTTCAAGCGTTGGCATAGTGTATATTTCTTTAACAATTTGCATAAGTGGTAGAGTTCTCTCCCTTCCCAAATTTTGTTTTGTACCTAGTTGCTATATGATCCTTGTGTAGGTCATGTTAAAGTGTTATTTATTGTCTTTTGCTGAATTTGTAAGTGGACGTTAGGTGGCTGCAAAGTGTCTTGTATCGGACCTCTCTCCATCGTTTTTCCTCAGGTTTTAGTTATTGGATCGAACCTCTGCATGAAATACTTATGCATAAGTGATTAATTTGAAGTCTAAGGTCTTCCTTCTCCCTTGTTCATTCAGTGTTCAAGGTTCCAAATTGAGTGGATCAAAATCTTGGTGTATCACCCCTTTTAGGTAGGATTTCCCCTTTAAGTTTTCTTTCTCCCTTTTCCACAGTAGTCAGCAGCGTAGAGTAGGAATCTTCATTGATACATCATACAGGAACCAGCCTTCTCTGGAGGTTCTTCTCACTATTGAGGCACCCACCCTCGTGAGGAGATCCCATTGTTTCAGCTGGATAGAGGACTGGCATTTTCGCGCACATCCTCAAATCAGGGCGCAGCTCCAGGTTGACAACATTTACTTCTTTCATTTTCATGTACTTGATTGATTAAGTTTGTTTCTTATTCCATCCCACTTCTTTATTTTACATCTAAGCCAACTCTATTTCAAGTTTGTAATTTTACTTGATGGAACTTTGCTTTTTTTCTTAGCTTGCTCCACCTATTTCCTTATATTCTTCACCGAGTATCCTTTAACATCAACAGGATTCTAACTCATGTTTTTGAGAAATATCTTTTGCATGTACATTCAGCTCTAGCCTTCAGTTTCAAAAAATAGTCATGTAGATAGAGTCATTTAGTTGTTTGTCCCTCTATGTTTTAGTTGCCATACAAATTTATGAATAATGCCAAATACAATCGCCCTTCTTTGCGGCTCCTTAGCTATGATAAAGTTATTAATTAGCTATTAGTTAATGTTTAACTAATGGGCATTTATATACCTTCCCAACTAAATGTAACCACTTTCTACTTAATAAAAATATGAACACACAAGTGTGTAAGTGTGTTGTGTGCCTTCCAATTTTCTCTTCATTCATCAACATTCATATTTGCTCACATTGTATAAGAGCCACTGTTCAAGGAAGCCCTTCGAGAAGGATATGAATAGCACGTTGTAAATGTTTGAGGAAGCCCTAGTCAAGTACGAAAAGAAAAGAGCCAAGCTCAAGGAAGCCCTAGAAAAAGGGTACAAAAAGAGCCAAGTTCAGGAAAGGCTTGGAAAAATGGTACAAACTGTGAAGAAGAGATTGTGAGTCATTCTTTTTGCCAGTTTCATCATTTTTGGAAGGGAGAGGGATTCATGAGCATCACACAGAGAATCGTGAAGAAGTCTTGAGGGAAGTTGCAGAGATTTGTAGAGAAAGAACAAGGATGAAATAATAAGCATGCACGACAAAGACCAAGGACTATACATGATTCCCATTCACGTTTTTCAAAAACAGATGCTAAAGCACTCACAATTTTTCATAAATGACAAGGAGAAGACCTAGAAAGGTCACGCTAGGGCAAGGCAGAAAACAAATCAATGTAGACCAGAATAACAATAAAGTCATGAAAAACAAACACGTGAGAAAGACAGAGAAGATAACAAGGAAAAGGGTCGAAAGACCAGAACCAAATGCATACTCTCAAAGGAAAATCGCAATTTTTCAAATGCATTAAGGCAGAACAAGACATTTCGTTAAAGCAGAGACCAAAAGAGTTCTGAATAGCAGAGAATAAGAAGGAAAGACAACAAAATGACGTTAATAGAATGTAGTGCATCACATCAACAAAGAACAAAATGAATTCGAGCAGAATGTGTAGATAGAGAGATCAAAACCAATGTGTGAGCAAAGGAAGAAAATCAAATCCTATGCTAAAGAAAAGATGGGATCCGACAAAGTTTGTGGTGTATTACGGTGCAGTACAAACCTGCGGAAGGTGTTAAGCATGACTGAAGGAAAGGAAGAAGCCACATAATTGCATACAACTCACAGACCAGACGTTGAAAACCAAAAATCCAAAAATCATGATTTCAAACAGTACTATGCAACTAGGGCACGGCCAGAATAAAGCACATTTTCAAGCCAAGACAAACAAAACACAGATTTTATAGTTTTGAGCAAGTAATTTTTTTTAAAATTAAAGTTATGAATAAATTCAAATTATAAACTATACATTTCTCTGTTGCATTGCTTTCTGAGTCAAAATTGCTTATTTCATTGATTTTTAGATTAGAACTATACTTTTTTATGTTTGTTGTATTCATATTTGAATCAACGATAAAAAATTGTGTATAAAATGGCCAATATTAAAAACATGGTTTTGCCAAAAACATATAAGTTAATTGGCCATCATTATAATGTTTGGAGTCATAATATTTTTACAATTGTGGAATATCGTGATTGTGATAAGATTGTCCTCAACACTGAAGCAAGACACATTACAATCCTTTTTTATTATGACAAGCGTCATAAGAAGGCCTCGTTGTTCTTAAAGTTATTTGTGTTGGATAACATGATTTCTAAGGTCCAAAATGATATTGTCGCAAGTGTGTTGTGGACTAGTCTAAAAAATAAATACCAAACTTCAAAGAAAAGCCGAGTGTTGTACCTAAAGAATATGTGAATTTCCACAAAAATGTCTGAGGATGATTCTCTTTCTAAACACCTTATTTGGATGAAAGATATCTAAGACTAGTTAAGAGCTATTAACAAAAAGGACGATGATGATGACATGGTGGCTCTTGTTTTGAACAACTTGACATTGCCATATGAATCTTTCATGGAAGCTTTACACTTAATGGATGAAAGCTAGACTCTGACATTTGATCGTGTTAGTTCCTATTTGATGCAAAAGGAACGTAGACAAACACAAAGTGAGTTCAGTGTTGAACAAACAAAGAGTGCATTAGCTGCTCAGTTGAAATGAAAGTGAAAATGTATTCCTGTTGATTCATCTTCTAAGCATCAAGTAAAGTGTTTTTATTGTCATAAGGTTGGGCATCTCAAAAAAGATTGTCGGAAGTGACAACATGCACTTTTCCAACAAAGCAATCAAGCAACTGATATGGCAACGGTTGAAGAAGAATAGGGTTATGAGGAAGAGTATGCCCTCATGGCATCATACTCGAATAATTGTGCTACCAATGGAAGGTTCATTGATTCCAACACATCCAAACATTTCACATGTCATAAACACTAATATGTCACATTTACTACAAGTACAAAAAATTATGATTTTTTTTATTCGCTAATCGTGAGTCACTTGCAATAGAGGGGATAGGAGATGTTCGCATAGTATTGAATAATGCAAAAACAATCATTGTAAGGAATGTTAGATATGTTCCTAACCTAAATAAAAATCTCATCTGTTAATCAGTTAACAAAAAATCCCAACATTGTTGTAAATTACTCTAGGAAGAAGTCTATTTTGTTTGATGTCAAATAAGATGAGTAATTGCCTTGGGTTTTGGGAAAGTTGACTTCTATAAGCTTGTTGACTCTACAATGGTCAACGTAAATGCATGTGCTAAGGGAGACTCCACCACACAGGACGTGTTGGAGGATGAAATTTCTCATAAGCTTCTTGATCTTCTCCAGTCAACTTACATGCACTAGTTGTGGAGGGAATATTGTTGTGGATTTAAAGAGCCGAACCAAAATACAGACAATTTTAAACACACAATATATTATTCTATTACATTTCTCTTTTGAACACCATTACATATATATAGGAGAATATTTCCTATAACTGGGGATTCCTAGATCCCTACAATATCTCAACCCACTAACCCATACAACAATAAAATATACTAAACTAATATCGTAATATTGTTAGATAACAATATTCCAATTAACCAAATCTAATTAATAAACAATCTGTTACTATTTACCTCTCGGTAAATACACAAATTCACTAATGTAAAAGCTATATTTCCTAACAAATATCCACTATAACGTATGTGCAAGAGGATGTGATTCCCCAATCTCAGTCACGTGCATGGGTAGTTGTGCAAGAGGATGATATGCCTCAGTCAAAGGAATTGGATTAAAGGATCGGAAACAAGGTTGTTACTTCAGCAGAGCATGGTCATGTTGCTCTCACTTCTGACATTTGTATGATACTTGAACAAGTTAAAGAACCCATCGGGTGCAAATGGGTAGATAAAAATTGTACTTTGGAAAAGTACAAGGCTCATCTTATTGCGAAAGATTTTTCCCAACATAAGGGAATAGATGAGGAGATAGTTTCTTCTCCTATTGCAGAGTTGGTTTTTACTCCCCTACTACTATGAAGAAGATCAAATTTTGGTTGCTTCTCTTTGAAGATATGGTTGAGGAGATCTACATGGTGCAGCCTAAAGGTTTGCAGGTTGGTCATTGTAATGTCCCCCTTTTTGGTCTAAGGGCCTTGGACATGCCCCCTAGCCTATTTCTTGGTGTTTCCCCTAGGCTAAGGGAAAAAAAGAGAGAACAACACAAACTACCCTCTTTGAAAGGTAAAAGTGAAGGGATCACTTAAGTTGTTATATTTTTGCATTGAGGGCCCTTTTGTGACTTAAAGGACATAAAGTACCTTTAAGTGGGTTTTAAAAGCTAACCGACCTTTATGTACTCAACTCTACCTTAAAAGGGTGAGTATATAAAGGGAGTTTGGAATTCATTGGCAAGGTAGGAATGTTTTGATAATGAATCTTATAACTAAGCATGTAATGCTTGGTAATGGGGCTTGAACACGAAAACCTTCAAGAATCAAAGGGTTGAAAACAGAAACCTTCAATCTTGAATTGACAGCACTATTTCAAGTGTTTTACTTCCGCTTAAAATTCCAATTTTGCGTGATAAGCCCTCTCCAAGGGCAACGAACCACTTGGGCAAGTTGACAAGGGTTTGGGAGTCTATTAGCGGTGGTTTGGAGGTCATCCTTTCGGTGGCAAATTGCATGGACGTTTGAAAACCCCTCTTTGAGGGTTGCTCTACAAGGAAACCCTCTCCCAGGGTTTGGTTATCAATTATGATTTATTCCAAGTTAGGCGATTGGGTTTGGAAGGATTGTAAGGCCTTTTGAGTGGCCAAAGTATGCCCTAATTTGATAATAATACTTAAGAAATTATTATTATATTTTTATAATATTTATCACATTGATTTGAAATCATTTTGATGAAAATTGTGGCAAATTTAATTCTGAATTTTGTGAGCATTTCCAGATTTTCATCTAGGGCACTGACTACATACTTTCAGGTTTGGACTCGATTTTGGGTGACTTCCATATGATAGAAATTTTTGATTTGTATTTCATTTGAAAGCTTATATTTTTAGCTTCAATTTGAGCTATTATCCAATTAGAGATCTTTTGTTTCGAGGGAGATATTGGATTTCTTCATATTCAACAAATTCTGGAAAAACTAATTATTTTGAGATCTGAATTTCATTTCTTTTATGAAATATGATTGGGAGAATTATTTGCAAAAAAATCTGAAATTGGTTTCATGCATTTTAGTTGGATCAAAGTCATTTTATGATAACAAACCCTAGGTGCTAGGGTTAGGGCAGCAAACATAATTTTTGGCATTCATTTCTAGAATTATGGCATTGATTTTCAAATTTCTTCTTCCACTGAATATTGTGCATTTTCAAAATTAATTATTTGGATTTGTGGAAAACCCTTGTTTTGGTCATTTGTCCCAATTTTGGGACATTAGAGTCATGATCATTTACTTTGCAAGATGGTTAAGTCCCTGTATGGACTTAAACAATCTCCACAAGCTTCATATTGTAATGTCCCCATTTTCACATCATTTATGAACAGGAATTGAAAACATTTAGTCTACTTTTTCTATAAACTAGAGATTTATTTTAGGGTTTTATTTTATTAATTAATTATAATTGCCCGAATAGTGATTTTAATCAGTTGCTCATATAAGACAATTTTAGTTAATTAATAGAATATTTTATAAAAGTGGATTATACCACTAAGGTATTTAATAGAAATAATTATTGGATTATTGCCTAAAAATAATTTTAATTACTATTTATTTAAGCAATTAATTTAATATTATTTTTGGTAAAAAATGAATGTTGACTTGTAAGTGATCAAGGCAAAGAGAAGATATTTTAAAAGTCAACAAAGAGAGTTGAAAATAAGTATTTGGCCTTCCCAAGGTGGTTCGCCTCCCTTAGAAGAGTACAAGTACATGCTAGAGTTCTCCTTTGAGAGATATGCTGAAAAATGATATTGATTCTTCATGCTTGAAGAAAATATTGGGATGTATGCCCAATAATTGTTTGCAAGTTTTGGAGCTAATTATTCGACAAAACATATTCTTTTGATGCCACCTTTGCAAAGGTGGATTTGATAATTGCCCTAGTGTAGGGTGACTTGCTTAGTGACTTGTTTGTGTGAATTTCATGGACAATTTGAGGTCCAATTGACCTAGTTTCATTGCTGGAATTTATTGATGATTATTGTTGAAGTGTGAGGTTGACTTTTTAAGTGATTTGGTAAGTTTTTCAAGGTTTTTTTGAGTGGATAAATAAATAATAAATTATGATTTATTTAGTTATATTTTTAGCAGATTTTATGAGGGTTTGACTTCATAAATTGTAGATTTGTGGCTAATATTTATTGTGTGAATTTTTCCAAGTGTGGCGACTTGATTGAGATTGAGGGTTTGATGTTTGAAAGACTCTAAAACCCTAGTTGAAGGGTAATTATTAATTCTAATTTTTATATACAGTTTTGACCTGGAGTGACTAGGTTTGGAGTGGTATTTGATTACTTTCAAGGCCCAAAATGGCACTGAATTTATGTGGCTATTTTTGGTAATTTATTCATGATTTTTCGCAAGGGTTTAAATGAGAATTGGTAAAAATTCAACGTTGTTTTATGCATAAAATCGGATATTTTTCAACGAGGTTAAATCTGATTTTCATCCACATCCAAAAAGTAAAAAGGTACAAATTTTCTATTTTCAGTTCATGGCTTATTTTAAATCATTTTGACGTGATATTTGCTCAAGGTATTTTTTTAAAAATTACCTATCTATTTATTGCACATTAGCGCCTAGGGTTTGGAAGCAAATTGCATATTTTTGAGGCATCTCTTTGAGCTAAGGTTTGCTGATTTTGCTAATTTCATTATTCAGAATTTTGTGGATTTTAAGGAAAACCCTTATTTCGTCCTTTGACCCAAAAAGGGGACATTAAAGATATATTTTAATTGATGAGCATCTCCACGATTCTTGATTTAAAAGTATGAAGGTCGCGCTGAACTTATCAACCAATGATGATTCATCACTAGTCAATGAATCACCCTACAAAGAATTGTTGGACAGCTTGATATAGTTTATGTCCACACGACTAGATCTTTGTTTGGTTTTTGGCTATCCTTTTTTATTTTTTCCCACACCAAAATTCCTACATTGGACAATATCAAAATGTCTAAAGACTATAAATTTCATGTTTATATCTTGAGAAAAATCTATAAATGTAATGTCTAAACTCTTTGGTCCCATTGTGTTTGTAAATTTTTGGGACAAACTTAAAGTAGTCTATGGTTTGGTCATTAAGGTAGGGTGTTAAAGTCATTAATTAGCTATTAGTTAACGTGTAACTAATGGGTAGTTGTCAACCTTCCAAACTAAATGTAACCACTTTCTACTTAAAAAAATATGAACACACAAACGTGTAAGTGTGTTGTGTGCCTTCCAGTTTTCTTTTAATTCATTCAACAATCATATTTGTTAACAAGCACTGCTCTACCATTGCTCCATTCATGCATCCCAAATCTCATCAAGTAAATTCTTTTGTAACTAGGATAACTGTCGTGAAGTGTAGCAAACTGCCCAAGTTGCTTCTTCCCCTGAAGAAGAGGGCGTTGGTATTAAAACTTGCTAATTGGCTAACTAACAAACTTGTTCATCAGTATAATTCTTGTCATGGATATACATGTTGAGGGTGTCACTTTGTTAATGGTACCTCTATCATAAATCACTAATCGGCATGCTAAGACAAATGTGGCATTACCTCGGCAAGGACGACACATGCTCCATCAAGAGGAAGATTGCCTACTCAATGATGAGATTAAACAGTGCAGAAAAACTCTAGCAAGAAAATCTATGCTTCTTCATATCCACTATAATCGTGCAAGTTTTTACAATCCAATTGTTTAATTTGAGCATTCAAATGGACTACAAGTTTGTAATGTCCCTAAATGGGACAATTATGACAAATTGGGGTTTTCGAACAAACCATAATGCAAAACTAAAAATGATATGAATGTTGCCCTAAAAACTAGCAAACCTTAACAACAATAGATGTCCAAATTCTAAGCAATAACACTCCACAATAACCCCAATAATTACTGAATATGCAACTACAATAAAGTACATCCTTTTGTGGCAAGATGGAATGACAATGTGGCTGGAATTTCTTTGCAATAATTCTGGTTTTTAAGATAATGTTACATGTGTTTTCCCTTCCAATCAGCCAAAAATCCTTGCACAAACTCACAATAAATATGCCAAAAATCCCTGCAATTTGTTAGGGCTTCCAAAAAACAAATTAGGACTGTCAATAATCAATTTAACCCCTCCAAACAAGTCACTACAATTTAAAAAAATATGATGAACATGTTCCCCAAAAAAAAATATCACTCATTTTTGGGACAACATTTGAACTTTTTTGCTCCTACAGACCAAAATTGTCTCTTCCCTTTTCGAAATTTGTCCTGGGCATTAAAATTCCTCATTTTTCAAGCTTCTCAGAAATCTATGGACTCTGCAGGCTTGAATCTACGGACTCTGCAGGAAGAGAAATCTACGGACTTTGCAGGAAAAGAAAATCTACGGACTCTGCAGGCCAAGTTCAATGGGCTTTACAGATTGATTTCTACGGACTTGGTTTCTACGGACTCTGCAGGCAAGTTCATTTCTACAGGTTCAAAGGCTTCTGCATGTGGGTTCAATCAAAAGAATCAGTTTCCAACACTTAGTCATTTTCGGGATTGGTTCAACGCATTTGATTCAACAAATTAAAAAGCTCTCAACACAACTGCGAAGTTCAATCGACAAAGTTCATCGCTTTGGTTCAATCAAATGGGTCGTCAGTTGGTTCAATGTTTCGGTTCAAGGTTTTTGGTTCAACAGTTGGTTCAACGGAGCGGTTCAATGCTTCGGTTCACTCAATCATTTCATCAAACGATTCAATGGCTTTTGGTTCAATCAAAGGGTTTATCGGCTTGAACCATTTTGGTTCAAAGCTTGGTTCATCCGCTTGGTTCAACGGAGCGGTTCAAAGCAAAAGTTCAAAAGAGCCTCCCGAAGGACCAGTGCCCTTGCAGAGGGCACTTGGTCGACAAAAACACCCTTCAGAAGGGTCGTTTTCAAAGAAGCCGCAAAGGTAAGATCTTTCGTAATTTTGACTAAGGCAAGAAACAATTCTTTCGGACTTTTGTCCGAAGGAATTCCTTCGGACAAAAAGTCCGAAGGAATTCGGGAAAAAAGCCCGAAGGAATTTCCAAAGGCAAAGAACAAATCAATCAGAATAATTTCCGTGGATTTTGTCCGCAGGAATTGTCCACAGGAAAATGCCCACGGAAAAAGTCCGCGGGAAATGTCCGCGAGAAAGCTCCGAAGGACTCCAAAGAAAAGGCTGCCGAAGGACCCTGAAGGGCAGTTGCCCTTGCGGGGGACTCTCGGCTGCCAACTTAAAGGACACTCCCCCAAAGCCAAAGGGTCACCTTCCCTTCGAGAGAAGGCGAACAAACGGACCAAGACAAAAGCCCGACAGAATCCCGTGGATGCTGCCAAGTGTCGTCTTCCGAGCCTCATTTCATTTTGTTTCTAAGAGTCGCGGAAGCCGCCACGTGTCCTTTGTAAGTTGAGCAGAACATGCCAAGTGGCATCGTTCGCATGAATCCAAATGAGTTCCGCATAGTTCTATAGTGTTTCTAAAATGTGACGGAAGCTGTCACGTGTCATCTTCCGCAGGAAATTCAAAAGGTGTCCAAAGCTTCTACAAGTTCAGTGGATGCTGCCACGTGTCCTTTGTCAAAGTCACCGCGGATGTTGCCACCTGTCATCCATTGAGACACAGTATCAAAGCAGCAGAAGCCGCCACGTGTCATCCTCAGGATTCTCAAGAGGCAAGCGAAAGCTGCCACCTTTTCCGTTGCAACTCCGCGGAAAGCGACGAGTGTCTGCACCCACAATTCTGAGTTTCTAATAAGTTTCAAAGCCTCTATCAATAAACGTTTCTCAGAGTCCCGCGGAAGTTGCCACGTGTCTTCACCTATTTAGCAGCGAAATGTGCCGCGCGTCAATTGCTAAAGACCAGCAGAAAGTGACTAAGGAACAGAGCATCAAATTGAATCTAGGACCCGATTCAAACAACCAGAAAAGGAGGAACGATGAAGAAGGACCAGAAACATTTGTGCATCAGATATGTTTCTAGAAGTAGATCGCCAGGTAGACATTGAAGGATGCAAACATTCAGTGGCGTGACCTGTTTCTCTGCATTGAGAAAAGCAAATGGGTAAATGCCCCTAACTTCTAGCATGTCTTCTTAACAGAATTCAATGCAACGTGATGTGTTACTGTTCTCGAGTCCTTGAAGAGGCTATATAAGGGACTCTCTTTTATTGTTTTAGGAGATATCTCTCTCTGCCAATCAGAAACAAAACTCTGCCCAAATTGAAAGGCATTACTGAGACTTTGAGCTCAGACTGTTGATCATATTTTGTTATTGGAATAAGAAAGCAAGTGACTTTTTAGACATTGTGCTGTGATATCTTTGTTGTTGGGGAAACTGTTCTTATGTCCTTTTCCTTAATATATTTTATGTTCCTTTAATTCAACAAGCAGAATTAGTGAAAGTAGTCAGGAAGGTGCCCTGAAGTCAACTATGGAGAGACTTTGTGCCCCCATAATTGCCTTTCAGTGTATTTTCTTTTCATGTCTGTGTAAAGGACCTTGGCATGACTTTGTGCCCTCATCGTCCTTCGTATTTCACTCTTGGGCAATTCAGGTGGAGACTTTGTGCTACATCTAGATTTGTTGGTTACTACGTCCTTGGTTACATTTTGCTTTTACTACCAGGAGTATTCTTGTGGCTTGCTGAATAGTAGTTCTGAAAGAAGAGTGCTTTCTGTCATTTTCCTTGAGTTTTTCCTTTGATCCGCACGCATCATCTCTGAAAAAAGAGAGATGGATGGTTTGTCCTACCCTTGAGTATCATTTTATGTTTATATATATATATAGCATATCTATAGGGAACCTCCCCTTGATGAGAGGAGAGATTAGTCCCCTTTTGATGTGGTAAACCTACACATTTGGACGACCAATCTTCCTACTTTGGTTGATCAGACCTATTTTGTTTATCAGTATGCTGATCGACAAAATATTCAACCAACAAAACAAATATGAAATTCAAACCCTTGTTTTATCCTTTTCACAAGGCCTCCAAGTTCCCCAAATCAAATTGCCCCACTTGGAAAAAATATTAAAATAATTTTCTGAATATAAACTGAATTATTTTTCTTCAATATTAGAGCCCAAAAGCACTCTAACAACCTGCCCAAGTGAATCACTCCACTAGGAAAAATTATGCAAATAATTTTTGGAATTAATTCCCTTATTTTCAACACACAATAATTTATTATTTGTCTCAATCAACTAAAACTTCAAAAATTTGTATCTTCAAGAATATTGAGAATTTCAATGCAAATGTTAATTCAAAATGATCACAAAAATAGTAGCTTTCACACAAAATTAGAATCAGAATTTTTTCTCCATGGAAAGTGTTGACCATTTTTGGTCCAACAGGTCAAAAAATCGGTCCCCTTCTTTCCCTGTTGTTCTGGGCCAATTCATTTTTTATTTTGCACGAGTCTTGCAAATTTCTACGGACTCTACAGGTTTTCTACGAATTCTGCAGGTCCATTTCTACGGACTCTGCAGAGCTTGGATTTCTATGGACTCAGCAGTGAAGTTTTCTACGGACTCTGCAAGATTTCTACGGACTCTGCAGGTCCATTTCTACAGACTCTGCAGGTTTTCTACGGACTTCACAGGGACTTCTACGAACTCTGCAGGTGTAGTCTTTCGGCAGATGAAGAACCAGTTCAAAGAGTGCAAAGTTTTACAAAGCTTCTTTGGACTCGTCTGAAGAAATTCGCAAGGAAAGTTGGCATCTTTGAACCGTTGAACCATTGAACCGGTTCAATGCTTCGGTTCAATGCCTTGATTCAACGTTTCGGTTCAACTGCAAAGTTCATCGCTTTGGTTCAATCAAAGTTTAATCAGCAAAGTTCAAGGCTTGGTTCATGTCAGATGGTTCAATCACTCGGTTCACTCAGTCAGTTCAACGAGCTTGGTTCAACGCTCGGTTCAAAGCTTGGTTCATGCCTTGGTTCAACAACCGTTTAAACCATTGAACCAGTTCAATCAAATGGTCAACGGTTGGTTCAAAGGAGCGGTTCAATGCAAAAGTTCAAGAGAGCCTCCCGAAGGACAAGTGCCCTTGCGGAGGGCACTTGGTCGACAAAAGCACCCTTCGGAAGGGTCGATTTCAAGAAAGCCGCAAAGGTAAGTTCTTTCGAAATTTTGTTTAAGGCAATCGAAAGTAAAAGGCATAATTCCTTCGGACTTTTTGTTTCCTTCGGACAAAAAATCTGAAAAAAAAAGGAAGGGCTGCAAACGAAACTCCCGCAAAGACCAAGTTAAGAAAATAATTTCTTCGGACTTTTTGTCCGAAGGAATTCCTTCGGACAAAAAGTCCGAAGAAATTCGAAAAAAGGCCGCGAGCCCAAAAAAGCCCGGGGAAGAACTCCGAAAAAGTGACAAGGCAATTCTCACGGACTTTTTGTCCACGGGAAAAAAGTCCGCGGAAAAAGTCCGAGGGAAAAAGTCCGCAAAAAAGGCCGAAGAGGGTCCAAGGGGTGACGGTCCCGAGGACGTCAAAGTCAAGCACAACGAACTAGCCGTTGGTTTTCAAGCAATGACGGGTGCGCGGATATCAATTTTAAGACGGTGAAATAGCCGTTTGATTTTAAAATGCTTAAGCACCAACCAGAAAAGAGCCTAAGGAACGCAGTGACCCGCCAAAAGATAGCCCCCAAGGGCCGAAGGAGCCAGAAAGAGACAAAACCAGGATGAGACAAGGCAAGGAAAAGACAAGACGGTCCAAGTGGCGAGAGATGTCAACTCAGGGATTTATTTCTGCAGTTGGAACAGTTATTCCCAAATGGTCACCAAACAGTGCAAACAATAAACGGCGCAGCCTGTCTTCTCCATTTTGCATTTATAAGGGGACAAACCACGTGAATATCTAGAAAGAGCAGTCTGTTTGCAGAAAAGAGGCGTGGCCATGTTTTCACATTAATGTGGAACGCCAAAGTCAAAGCAGGTGCCGACAATCAAACGGCTTCCTCTTCCCAAGGCTCAAAGCGCACATGGGCCACTTGCAAAAGAAGCACCAAAGTCTTTTCCAAAAAGCGCCAAGTTCTTTTCTCTTTCTATATATTGTAAATTTCTCATTTTGAGATAATCTCTCAACCTTAAGGCAAAACTCTACCCAAAAATCTCTCGGGCTTGTAAGGCAGAGCTCTGTCAGATTTTACCTTGAATCAGGACTTAGCATTTTTACCTCCATCTGGACTTGCACTCAAGCACATGTCTATGTTTTCTTTTTGTGTTAAGTCATTTCCTTTTATGCTTCTCATAGATCGATTCCAACATGTCTAGCCCATTGTGAAGTTTCTTTTCTACAGGTCTGCCAGAAGTGTCTACAACAGGAATATAGGCGCATGTGAATAGGCTGCTAAAGTGTGTCTCAGAACACCTTTGACAGTTCCTCCCTGTATCTCTACGGACCCCTGACTCACTAACACAGAAGAGTTTCCCACATCAGATGAAGTGTATGCGCACTTCTTCTTGGTGAAAAGTGTATATTCAGGCTAGGTGGGTCATCATTTTGGTGTATCACCTTTATTTTTTAGTTTAGGTTTAGGTTTTGTTTCAGCATCTCTCTCCCTTTTCATCCCCCCTTTTTTTCATTTTATTTGTTAGCAGTAAGAATCCAGGGCGTAAAGGATACATCAGAGGGAGCTAGCCCTTATCTAGAGACTCTCCCCTCCAGTTTCGCCGGTCCCACAGGCGAGAGGGGAGTTTCCATTGTTGTGTATGGAAAGCAGGAGCTCGACCTCTTGCCCACGGTGCAATCCACTACGTCAACAGAAAGTCCTTCAAAAGTTGTTCCAAAGTTACAAAAATCCTAGTTACAGCGCTAGTTCTTCCCAAAGCAACAAAACTCTTCAAACCAAGTTCGTCCACCTCTTTGACCTGCAAATCATGAATTTCCATCTATCCAAAGGATTTGCAATAATTCTTTGATGAAGGCGGTGTCCAAAAATACCTTTGTAGATCCACTTGCATACAACTATGCAAAATTGAAGCGCAATTACAACCCTTGAATAGAGTTGCTCTATGTGGAAGAGTGGAGGTTTTTGTCCTCAAACTCCTTAGTGCACTTTAAGGTTTTCGTTCTCAAGTCACTTGTTTAAACTTGACATGCTTGTACAAGAATTTCAATATCCAAAAATGCATAATCTTCAAATGAACATCTCACCTTCCTTTTATATCCATGCCCCTAGTGTGGTGCCCAAAATAGGAGGGAAACTCTTTTTTTTTAAATATTAAAAAAAACTCTTTATAATTTCACTTTAGGCCTTTAGTGCCCATGACCTTTAAAAAGGCCCCAACTTAAATGAAAATTGGATTAGTATTACTTTAATTTACGTATTTAAAAATACTTTTTATTTTAGTAAGAATATTATTTTGATTTCAAAATAGGAACATTACAAAGTTTTGTTAACACCTCTGCAATGCTCTATAAGCTTCCCTTGATGTGGATTATCTGCTTCTTCAACATGCTTGACTAATGTTCTCCACCATTCTCAATAGTTTAGTCATCTTATACCTCAAGAACACCCTCACAATGCAGTCAAACTTCCTTAAGTTCCCTTAAATTCCTTTACTGGACCCCTAAATGGTATATTTATGCTAAGGGATGAGAATATGAGTTGTACAAAAAGGTATAATGTAATTGGGTTCTACCACCTAGCCAAAAAAAAAAAAGCACTATGCTCACAAACTCTTGCCGCAAATGTCTGATGCAAGAGCATTTGTGAAATCAAGTATTCTTGCATCATCCAAAAAGACATCTTCTATGTTTGTGTGCTTCTGAAGGTCGGCATTCACCCCATGGACTCAGTCACATTTCGGTATCCTCTTGGAGGAGAGATAAAACTAGTATAGGGCATGGAGCAAAGTGTTCTCTGCTTCATGACGAAACCTACGTTAACAGGCAGCTATGAAACCATCACGGCAGCGATTTAGCAACTACTACTCTACAAGAGGTGGCAGTTTTGCCTATAGCAGTTACATACGCCCAACAACAGACCAGAATTGTTTGGATGCCCATTTGGAGCGTATCCACTATCAAAGGGGATTCCAGGGGTCACTGCCCAAAGCACAAAAGGATGAAAAGGATTCACATAAGGCAAATTGAAGTGGAGAAGAACTTCCAAGTGAGTGTAGTAAGTTCAAAGAAGCAAAGTGTGTGTTTAGTCCAACAAAGGGACTATGTATGTGAACACCCTTCTATTGTATTGTAGTCTTCGGAGACAGTATGAGTGTTGTGTGTGTAATCTTTGTATTGCCTTAAGAAGGATCAATAAAGTGTGAAGTTTGGTTTTTTTCTCATGTTTGTGTGTGTCCAAGTGGTAGGCTGCAAGGAACAAGTCATCCTTCATTGGACCCACTATCCTTCGATGCATCATGCTTCAGCAAGTGAAATCTTATTTATGTTTTGCTTTTGACATGACTGATTTAGGCCTCCTACATTATTGTTTCAATGTAGACTTTTTGCAGTTTTATCACACTATCTTTATGACATAGATAAAATGTGTGAAAGCACTCTTGGAGAAATTCAAAATGACAGCGAGCAACCCATCCACTACACCTATGGAGGTTGGGTTGATATTGTCATTTTATGATGATTCACCATTGCTATCTTACATCCACTCAACTAGATCAATGTGTATTTTTTTTGCTACGGTAACAAGGGTGCATCCCAAGAGTAAAAAAGAGTGATAAAACAGCCCAGGGGAAAAGCCCACCAGCATAAAACGATTCAGACTCTTCCAAATAGAAAGCAAGGTGCTAACCATTGGCAGGGGATCGAAAAAACCAAAAAGAATTAAAAAGACTTCGAACCAGAAATGCCAGAGATAGTAAAAGTCCATTTATTTACTTAGAAGCTTGCTTATACATTTCAATCGAGACAATTACATAACCACAAAATAGGGGATGCACACTTAATTTACACTACAAAAAGGATAGGAAAAGAAGCACTCTATAATATTATCAGTCCACACAAACAATTTCTACCTTATCCTTGCTAACTTCCTTGACCTTAGGCTTCGCAGCAGTAGACCCATCAGCCACGCTTCCCAACACTTGCCCTACTTCCCCATTCTCCAACTCCTTCAAATCATAGCAACTTGGAGGATCAATAACAAGGTCCTAAAGAAAGCGAAATCCCAACCTTTTAGCAACCATCCCCAGACATTTCTACAACTTCATCATACTTTCCAGAATTGCATGGCTATGCTTGATCGTGTAATGTCCCCCTTTTTGGCATAACTTGCTTATGGACCCTTGGCTTGGTTTTTTTCCCACAAGGCTAAAAGAAAGAAAGAAAAGGGAACTATGTGGGGACTATTCTAAGAGCAAAAAGATGAAAAGTGCTTAAGTATTCTAATTTTCAGTTGAGTTATGCAAAAAGTACTTTTGATCTAATTTTCACTTAAGCAGGAAACCTTTAAGGGTTATAAGAGCCTAAAACTTCAAAAAATAAATTTAAAAGGTAAAGTTGCTTATGATTCAAAAGACACATCCTTCCAACTTGGGCGCCACCCTTGGGGGATGATTATAAAAAGCAATTGGGGATTCATTTGAAAGGTTATGCTAATTGGGAATATTGAATCATTGATCAAGCATGGCAAGCTTGTTCATCACAACTTGAGGACAAAAACCTTTAAGTGTGTTAAGGGTTTGGGAACGAAAAGCTCCATTCCTACTTTCAAGGCAGCTCTATTCAAAGGTTTTAATTGTACTTCAGATTTGCATGGTTGCATGCAATTGGAACCACAGAGGTGTTTTTGGACACCACTTTCATTAAGGATTGTTTCATACCCTATAGAGAGCTGGTTTCAAATAAAATTGCAGGTCTTGGAGGTTGGCGACTTGCATTGGGAGGTTGCTAGCATGGCCTGAGAGGTAATATTTTTCATAGTGGAAGTAACTCCAAAATTAGCCAATGTAATGTCCCCTTTCCATATAAATTTAGTAATTAATAAAATTGCTCGAATAGTGATTTTAATCATTCGAATATATAAGACAATTTAATTAAACATTAAAATAAAACTATCTTGGATAATTATTCGAATTACCAGAAAAGTGGTTTTAACCATTAGGAAAATCAAAGTAATTTTAAGAATTATTCGAAGGGATTTTATAATTAATAAATTGCTTAAAAAGTGATTTTTATCACTTCAATTATTAGAGCAATTTAATTAATTATTGAAGCAAGGACCTAATATAAAATAATTATTTAATTTGCCAAAAAATAATTTTAATTACTAATTTATTGAGGCAAGTTATTCAATTAATTCAAAAAAGCCTAAAGTGAAATAATAAGGGATGTCCTTTTAAAGTTTTGGAAGGGAGAGTTATCTAAAAGAAAAGAGGATATAAAAAAAAGGTAAGCTATATGCTACAGTTCTTCACATGCAGCTTTCGAGAGAGTTAGATCAGCAACACCTTAAAGCTAGGGAGTAGGCAGGGTTCCGACCAACTCATCAGACCATTGACCACATATTTACTCTCCGAGCCATCATTGAGGAGGCACGTCATCACTCATCGAAAGTCTATAGCTGCTTTGTAGACTTTCGAAAAGCTTTTGACTCTATTTTGAGGGAGGCCCTTTTCAAGAGGCTTAGAGACATTAGTATTTCCGAGACCCTTCTGACAGCCATTATGCGCCTCTACGAGATGGTCCTCGGTCGCATTCGCACTGCCCATGGGTTGTCAAACTTTATTAAGAGTACCATCGGGGTTAAACAAGGTTGCCCCCTATCCCCCACTCTCTTTGGTATATACATCGATGAGTTAGAGACCTTCACGAGCATATCCAAGACGGTGATGGTTGCCTTCTCCACCGGGTGTTGATTTCTATCCTACTGCTTGCGGACAACGTGGTCTTCATGGCCTCCTCACCAAAGGGGTTGCAGCGACAGTTAGATGCCTTGGCTCTTTTCTGCAATCTTTGACAGTTGACTGTCAACCTGGACAAAACCAAGGTTATGGTTTTTAACGGGTTGAAGACCTCACACCTCCATTTCTTCTTCAGAGGAAAGGAGATTGAGATTGCTAGCACCTATACCTACATGGGGGTACGTTTCTCAGGACCCCGCTTTAGCATGAGATAGGCCCTCCAGCGTCGCATCAACAAGGGGTTCGGATCTTTAGGCCTCCTTGAGAAACAGTGTTTTCAACACCACCTTCAGGCATCTCTTCCAAGATGTTCCTTATGGATACACTTATCAGGCCTACTATCCTCTATGGGTCTGTGGTTTGGGGACCCTCTTTGCTTGAGTCAGATTGGGCTTCAGTTGAGAGAGTCCGAACACTTCTCCGCTGCATTATCAGGTGCAAACAGAGTGTTCCCCAACACATCATCCTTGCAGAGTTTGGGGTCCATCCCTTCAGACTAAAGACTATGTTCGATTTGATCTCTTTCTTGCATTGCATCTGGAGCTTCGCTAACTCAGCGAAGGGGTGTGACAGATACCCGTACTTAGCTTATTGTTCTTCAGAGGCTATTGCCCATTCTGACCCAACTGGTTGGGCTCGTTGTTGGTATGTTGGGGTCTCAAATCTATTAAGGTCTGTGGGGATTATGATGGATCGTCTCCCACCATTTCAGTACTCCTTGGACGCTCCGAGCCACCTTCTACCTACCAGACATAAGATGAACAGGATTATCAAGGAGGATATCTACAGACAGTACATTCATACCACTTGGGTTAACTCTTAAGAGGGGTTATGCCCAAAAATGGCCTTCTATGCGGAGCACTATCTAGAACGGAGGGACGGCCTTATTGTCCGCCTCAATACACTTTCTGCCATTGGATGCATACTCTTCGTATTCCCCTTGGACAGTTCAGAGTGGGTTCTCATAGGCTTCGGATTGAGACAGATCACCAGATGGATTGGACAGACAAGGCATGCTAGTTATGCAGCCTTCAGGAGGTCAAGTCAGAGGATCACTTCATCTTCTGTTGCCCCATCTACTACGAGATCAGAGGCAGGTTCCATTGCCTCTTCAGGGAGACCCGGGCTCTTTCCGTCTACTTTAGATATGAGGACCAGAAAATGTCTGGCTCTATACATGCAGGAGGACCTCAGGGTTCGTGACCACATGATTCGGGGCCACACTAGACCACAGTCTATCCAGCAGATTACTTCCTTCTTCACTGTACTACCTTTGAGGAGAGTGACTAAGCACCAAATCGACACCAGCACGACTTCACACTCTAGATCAGTACAGATCCAGGGGACCTTTCACAACCCCCTAGTATCTCATCAGCATAGCCATTCTAGTTCCAGCTCCAGGAGTCAGACTAGATCCACCAGATCATCATGGCATGTTACTCCCTCCAAACAGCAGCACACGAGATAGACCAGACACTCCACCTCCTCCTCCACTGGTTATCCATCTATTTTGAGTTTTTTCTTAACGGCCTTGGATGCTACGAGAGTTGGGTCCACTCCTTGATGGACCTCTCTCATTGCTTCTCTTGGTTATTTCCCACCTCTTCGTTTGGCTGAAATCGTTGGTCGCGGGTTGTTCTTCGCCTCTTTCCTTTCTGGTTACTCCCGCTCATTGTTGTATTGTTTCTCTTTCATCTTTGCTTCTTCTTGGGAAACCGTTTGGTCTTCCCGCTTTGCTCTGACACTTTTGTACTCTGCATTCCCTTTAACCTACTTTTGTGGTCATTTGTTGGACATTAATATATTTATCTTATCTTATCTTATATAATCATTTGATATGCATGGAATGGATGATATTGATGTGGATTGATCAAATATGTCAACCTTGGTTAATTTGGGCATAGTTTCTTGAGGAGTGTTACCCTTCAAGGACTATGATGTGTTGATTCTCTAAACAGTGTTTTGGAACACCACCTACGTTTAAAAATTTGAGTGAACCCAAGGTTTGAGGAGGAAAATTTTGAAAACTAAGGTTTTCAGAATTTTAGAGCAAGTTTTGGTGGCCTTCCCATGGAAAGAAAATTTTCAAATTATTTTTATTTGATAGTCCGTAATGTCCCCTTTTTGGCTTGTTCTCGGTTTTGGTAGATTAGTCTATTATTTAACCCTCGTAGGCTAGTGTGGTGGATTAGAGGATCCAATTTGGGTGTTATGGAGCTCTTCAGGTGGTAGTTGTAAGTGTTTATCTCCCCAGATCCTTCATTTGTTATGACGCATTGATATGCAGGGGTTTCTGGTTCTGTTTGAAGGACTTACTATTTATAGTAAGTAAGTGAATGTTAGAGAAAGACCCTTACTATTTTTAGTAACGCAGTTTGGATGCACAATGAATACAATGGTTAACTCCCAAGTTCAAACAGTATTGAGAAATAATGATTATTTGTGGAGTTATGTTATTTTAATTATTAATAAAGTGATTACTTTATTAATAATTATTTATAAAGTGCAATTATAAAGTTATATTATAACTTTATGTCCAATGGAGCCATAACCCTCAAAAAGGTCACTTAAAGTACATTAAATGATTAATTAAATGGGCACCTACTTTGAGGAAATATTTTATTAAGTTATAAAGTGCACATTTAATATTATTTTAAATGATTAAAAGAGGCTTCTAGAGGATCGACCTCTTCTTAGAGAAATTATAAAAGGGATCAACCAAAGCTATTATGGAATCATCCAGCATTTGATATTTGATTTGAAGTTCTTGTATGGAGAAGGAACCAACAAGGATTTCTGCCATTATTGAGCTTTTGGGAATGGAAACTCTCATAGGTTGTGCAATTTTGAGGCTGTGAAACTATCAACTGAGATTATTGTTGATTGTGCGCTTCACTCAAAAGTCCAATTTGTGCTTCATTAGAGGAATTATTGAAGGCATTTAATTTTGCAAAATTTAATGACCTATGGCTAAATTTGGGAGTATGGCAAGGATCGATTTCGTAAAGTCATCTTCAATTGATTTTCAATTATTGGCATTTGTGGAGGATGATTTATATTTGATTAGAGTTTGAGCTTGCATCAATTTCCTTCATGGCATTGATTGTTTTATGCAAGGCGACTTCATATATGGTAGCTATCTGATATTTACATCAGTCACCTATAGGACTTGACCCCCACAACTTTCTTCATTGGCACCTCTTTTTGCAGCGATTTTACTTTATCCTTGGAGTGCTCCATCATTGGGGTTATGGTGATAAGGTTAGGAGGTATTTGGAGCTATGTGGAGGCCTCTTCCATTTTATTCTTATTGCAGCATATCAGAGAATGGGCGGCACATAAAGAGGGACGACTTCATCATTTGCTTGTGGATTTTCATCGATGACAAGGCTGCCATCTTATCTCAGGCATTTCAGGACATTTACTCTAGGTTCTTTGTGTATTTTGCATAGTTGCATCATCATAAATAACCGTTGCCTTGTTGTAGCTGTAGGTGCATATTCATATCAGTTTAGTGTTGCACTTGAAAATATTTGTAAGCCAAGAGTCTTGGCATTTGCACATGCTTTGTATTCACTTCTTCATAAATTGAATCAAGGAGTGATAAGTTGCATATCATAAATTTGATGTAATGTCCATATTTATGATTTGCGTGCCAAGTGTTTGTGAAAATGCTTCTAGGCTGTAGGTGTGCATTTTTTTCTTTAGGACCTCCGGTATTTGCATTTGAAACAAAATAAAGCAAGTGCATTTCATTCTCAGCTTATGGTTAGATCATTTGGCATTCATTTCAAAACATTTGCATCATTTTATTTGAAACCAAGAACAACTACAGCAAACTGAAACTCATATCAGCAACATACAACTTCGCATCGAAAGTGTTTGACAATATTCCTTGAGTTCAAAATCAACAAGTTAAGGTGTAAATCCTCAAGGGATACTACATAGTGACCAATTTTATGGTCAGTTTGAACTTTTATTTGCATCATAATTCCAAGTATTGAGGGAGTTATAAATTTTTGAAGTTCAGTCTATTTGAAGGAAATAATAATTGTTGTGAACAGCGAATTGTTTGGAAAGGGCAACAAAATTGCAGTTCTTTGGAAGGCAGGTGAATTGCTTGGGAAGGTCGGCGAATTACCTTGAGAGGCCGATTTGCATGTTTCTATCTTGGGCGAATTACTTGGAGGTCTTGGGGGCTGTTTTGGAGGGTCCTGAGTTGAGGAAACCCTCTTCTAGGGTTTGAGGTATTTTATACGAATTTTCTAGAGGTGGGTGAATCATCTTGGTAGCATTTTGAGGCCTTTGAGTGGTAAATTTAATGCCCTAGGTTATGATAATAATTCAGAAAATTATTATTGTATTATTCTGATTTTTCTATCAACTTTGCATGCTGAATTTGGGTGATTTGAGCTTTGATTGCAAGGTGAATAACTCTGAATTATTCCTATTATTTTTCCTAAATGGAACACTTCACCTAAGGAGTGTTTTTGGGCTCTAACCTTGAAAGGAACAATCATATATTTTCTGATTTATACTTTGGAATTTATTACATTAATTTTCCAATGGTGGCGACTTGTTTTGGGAGACCTGGAAGCTTGTTGAAGGGCAAGTTGAGGTTTTCAGCATTTTGATTTTATTTCCTATATTTCTCCAAGTGTGGCAACTATATTTGGAAGTGTTTGCAAGGTGTTTCAAGGTGTTTGAAACATATATCAGTTGGTTCCAAGTTTAAATTAAATATATTGGAAAGGACAACAAAAGGGGTATTTTATTCACTGCATTTGTGAATTAATTGGTTGTTGATTTTAATTTCAGAATTCAAAATTATTTTTGTATTTGTTTGGATTTCATGGAAAAGCCCTATTGTGGTCTTTGGTCCCAAATTGGGGACATTAAAGCCAACAATTTGGCTGATTTGTTGCTTTCTACAAAACAATGCTAAAAAGGAATTTCATCGAAAGTTGTTTTTGTTGCAAGAACTTCCCAATAATGTTGTGTAGTCTCCAATTCTCACCCACCTTGATCATAAATTGTGAATCGCCTTCAACAATTGGCAACTTCACTCTGTTTCTCATAGATAATCTTTCACCATTCCCCAGTCACTCAACTTCCACTACATTAATTGAGTTTTTACATGAAGAAAGCTTCAAAGACAATCACTATACCTTTTGCATGTCTCTAAATGCATCTCGATCATCAAAACCTAGATTCCCTTTTGCAACACCATAAAAACTTAAGCTTTACAGAATCTTAATGACAGAGTGATAATTTGACATCCTATCGTTTCCATTTTTATAAAACCAGCATAGCATTAATACATGATTTCACTTGTGGCCATTACTTAAGAACTTGATAATCTCTTGCATCCAACTCCTTACTCCTTTTATGAGATAGAAGCCTCAAACTAATAGAGATTATCGTTAATAATAAGTAGGCAATTTATCCAAATGGTCAATTTGAACCATAATGATCTTTCATGATGTAGGTGAGTTGTAAAGTAATCACTCATTGTGTAGTCAAATCCACAAGGCACTCTTACACTTATTTCTATTCCTTTAATTTATATTCTATCCTTATATTCCTTTAACGACAAATTCGATTCACCGTTAAAATGAAAACAAGTTATCTACTTATAGCTCCCAAGCCATTAATTGAGAGATCTTTTCACGAACCCTATGAATAACAATGATTAAATCTCCTTAATAAGCATCAACACACATCAAATAATAAATAACTATGGAGCTATTTCTTTATAAATGCATATCCAACAATAAAGGAACCATTATCAATTCTAAAGTAAAATGCCAAGATGCTAAAAACATTGGTATATACATAATATGAACAAAGGTAGATCCACTTATTCAAAATGCATAGGAACTCCAAACTAAAAATGATGATTGATCCAAGTCATTTTTAAATCTCCTCTTTTTCTTGAATATATGTATACCACAAAAATGATAAAAGAAAAGCATAAAGAAGAATAGAGACAAATAGTAGAAAATGAATTTGTAATATCCTTTTTGGGATAAATATGAACAATTATGGATTTGCCGTAAAACCCTTATTTTATTATTCAATTCAAATCTGGAATTTCACCCAATAATACATAATAACCGTAATGTCCCCAAATGGGATGATTTAACCAAAAAGGGGTTTCCCCTAAAATCCACAATTTTCTAAATTCTCAAATTAGAAATCAGCAAACCCTAGCATGCAATAAATGATCCAAAAACCAATAAACCCTAGGCTCCAATATGTAAGAGATGTGTAGACAATTTTCAACCACCAAGTTATCCAAAATTCACCTTAATACTTGCAAAGATAAGCAACAAATTGAAAATGTGAAAGATGTACCTTTTTGCCAATTTTTTAGGATCACTTGCTATTTTATGATCGCTGAAAAAATACGATTTTTATCTCAAATACAGTTGTTCCTTGATTAATTTCTACTTCAAACCTTTGCCAAAAATATGCCATATGTGCCAAAAATCAAGGAAATTTTCCAGCGATCCCCTAGGGCATCCAAAATGGCCCAAAAGTCCTCTTAAGCTAGTCGCCCAAATCGCTAAGGTGTAGAATAATTTGCTAAATATTTATTAGGCAAAATCCTACCTTTCACAAGTCAATTTGATCAAGAAACCCTATTAATAAAATAAATAATAATTCTAAAAATTATTATTTAATATCCTAGCAAGTTAGAGCCTCAAAACTTTATTAAATCTTCACAAAATTCAATGTCAATATTCAAAAAAATTATCAATAAATTCCAAAATATTAATTTGATCAATTAGACCCCAAAAAGGACCTTAAAACACTCCCAAGTGCCTCCAAACCAAGTTGGCCCATCTGCAAAATTAATACAAATAATAATCAAAATTATTATGCTCCAATTGAACATCAAATTGTCCACCAAACCCTCTCAACAAGCACACAAAGCAAATCGCCCCACTCTAAGACAAGTAATAAATCCACCTTAGCAAGAGGTAGCATCAAAAACACCCTTTATAGAATAATTAGATCCAAATCTACGAACATTTATTGAGCATACATCCTGATATCTTCTTCAAGCATGAAAAAACAGTATCAATTTTCATCATGTCTTCAATTGTGATCTTCACTTTGTATATGTACCTTCCAAGGGGGCGAACCACCTAAGGGAGGTAAAATACCTCATAATCCTCTTTTTGCCAACTTTTAGGACATCTTAACCTTTTCTTTGTTAGCTCCCAAGCCAACACTTCTCTTATTCGAAAATAATATTAATTAATTGTCTTAATTAATAAATAGTAATTAAAATTACTTTTAAGCAATAAATTAATAATTATTTCAATTAAATACTTTAGTGGTAAAAATCACTTTTATAAAATATTCTATTAATCAACTAATAATTGTCTTATATGAGCAAAATATTAAAATAACTATTTGGCAATTAATAATTGACTAATAAAATATAACCCTAAAAGGAATCCTTTAGTCTATGGGGAAGTAGACTAAAGGTCTTCAATATCTACTCATACATGATGTGGAAATGGGGGCATCACAATAACACAAAGCAAACAGATAATTGGAAACAAATTAAATCTTTATTGAATACTAGAAAGGTACAACAGCATAATAAAGTCATATACTAATTTATGAATTTTTGTTCAAACCCTAACCTAACATAACCTGAAAATGCATAAAGGCAGAATTTTTTATTGAAACCCTAGCTAGAAATGTCTAGAAATAGTCCAACATCAAAAGGTATAAAATTAGATTTTTCCTAAAAACCCTAGCTGAAAATAACACTTGAACAGTACAATAGCAATAAACCCTAGTTTCAGTAGTAGTGCAACCTTCAAAATGCTATAGTAGCCCTTAAAATCCGTAACCAACTCAACAAAGTCAAACCCTAGCACAAAAAAGTCAACACCCAAGTACGTCAATGAATAGTGACACCATGAATAGTGACGTCACGCTGAAATGTCATTGTAAGAGAATATTTTCATAATTTTCTGAACTATTGTAACCCCATAGCCATAAATGAGCCTTTTTGCACCTATGTGATGAATTTTCTCTGAATCTGAAAGCTCTGATGTAATCCTTTAATGGAATTACCAAATGGGTTTGAAGGTTCTTATTACCAAGCCTATGCACATGAGGGTTTTCGTTCTCTATGTAAAAAATTGAAATTGTTGCCCCAAATTTGCAAAACAAGGGTTTTGTTAAAAGTGCTTGAATGAATGAATGATTTCTTTCTAGCCAATTCTTTCATTAATCACTTTTCCATTCCAATCGTAAAAGAAATTAATATTTGTTTTAATTGAATATTCACCTTTTTCCAACTTGTGAATATTAACTATTTTTTGGCTATGTATTCAATATTTACTTTTGGCTCCAGTCAATAATAATAAATTAAGTTTTCTTTTCCAAAGTTATAACTTAAAGTACCTTTTTCGACAACTTAATAAATACTATTAAATTATTTCCCTTTTTAAAACCCTCCTTTAGCCTACGGAAAATAAAGATATGCTATAGGTCATCTGATTTCATTAATTTGAAAAAGGGGACATTATAGTCTACCCTTCTCAGAATTGTTTGCCCACAAGCAATTGCAAATTAGGATGCTTAAGAATTTCTGCATCCTCCCAATAGCATCCTTTGTTGGTAGATCCTTTCAACACCCAAGATACTCTGTGATAGTTCAGCTCCTTAATTTATTTGCTCTGATATCCAATATAGCTTCAAGAACCAAGATGAGTTTGTCTTCATCATCTAAGGGAGGCAACTCAATGGAAGGAATGACGTGTTGCCCCAATTCCTTTTTGAGGCATGATACGTGGAAAACATTATGTACTCTACTATGCTTTGGCAGTTCACGTTCATAGGCAACCTCCCCAATCCTTCTACTGACTTTGTATGGCCCATAAAAATGGGGTTTGAATTCTTGGCTCCACCCTTCTTGATAGAAGACTGTTTGTATGGCTGCAACCTTAAGAAAAACATGTCTCTGGAGAAAAATACAAGTTCTTCATAGATTATAGCATAGATGGAATAACCGTTGAGTAACCATCAGTAGGTCAATTACTCGCCGAAAATTCCACCCGGCAAGTAATCATCACTTGAACTCCCCTACACAGTTTTAAAAAAAAAATTGAACCGGCGAGTACTCACGAGTACTTGAAATTTTTTTATTTTTTTATTTTTCAATTTTTTTTTGGCGAGTACTCACCGAGTAAACTTTTTTTTGGCTATAAGAGTATGCGAACTATGGATTATAGCATCCATCAACCACAAACTGAGCTAGATCCTAAATAACTGCAATGTATGACTAAGTAGTAACATGATTTGATTTCATGTCTATCTTATGCTCAATGATAGGTATCTTTGGAAAATGACTTACAAAGAAAGAGCAAAAGGACAGTAAAGAATAATTAAGTGCAACACTTGAGATGCACTGGAAACTTTTAAAATCAATATCCATGAAAGATGTATTAAGAAGATCGAACTCCCTGGCTAGTCTCTTGAATTTAGAAGAGACATGAAACAGCGTGGCCTTTAATGACTTAAGCCTTTGCATATTCTGTTTCTGATGACTATTGAGACTTTGCTCCATGCTAGAATTAGATTCGTCTTGCCTGATTCTAATTTTCATGATCTGTGAATGTCTAATCAATAGTCCCATCAATTCTGCAGCATTTTTGGCTAGTTCTCCACTGAGATTCAAAAACAACCTCTGAAATTCAAATGTTCTATCTAGATTAACAGCAGGTGACATGTTAATAGTTGTCTAGTTCAGAGTAAGAGTTTCAGGGATAGCTTGACCAAATTTACTTAGAAATCAAAAACACAAGAACCAATCAACTGATATTCAAAGTTACTTCGACCTTGTTTTTCACCATCTGTTATCACATGGAACTCATTCAAGTTGCCTAAACCATGTGACGAAATCAACACAGCACATATTTTATTTTCGGCCTTCGCCAACAAAGCTATCTGTTGGCCATTTTTTGGCCTACATACCAGAATTTTGCCCAAGTGTGAGAGGGTGAACATTCAAGCAAGACTTCGAGTTTTACAAGAGGCACAACTTATTTCACTTTATGAGTAATCAGCAGTTGAAACCCCTCAACAGAAGTAATCCGGGTTGGAAAGCCCGAATTACTCTAAACAGTTCAAATCGGGTTTTCGGAAGTGCTTTGCTTATGAAAGTTTTATCAGTAGAAGTAAGAAGGTTTCACAAATCTGAATTACTATAAACAATGCATTTTGGATTTCTCAAGGTAAATGGCATATCTCTTTTTATAAGTAACAAGCACTGAAGAATCCGAAGTAGGTGCCAGTGAAGAATCCGAAGTTGCAAACATTGAGGAACAAGCAAATAGATTCGGACAAAAAGCCCGAAGGAATTTATTCAGACAATTTGTCTGAAGGAATTCCTTGGGAAAAGTTCAAAAGACAAGTCAAAATATTCGAAGAACACTTCCATAAAATCCGAAAGGTAGAAAAGGACAAATCAAAAAATCTGAAAGGCAATGTACCCTTCGGAAGGGACGTTTTCAAAAAACCCGGCTGCTTTTTTCTTAAGAGTTAGTTGCTTTGGAAGGCGCTGTTTGAAAAGTCCGAGGGGCTGTTTAAAACCCTGAAGGGCAAGTACCCTTCGGAAGGGTCGTTGACAAAAAACCCGAAGGGTAGGTGCCCTTCGGGAAGGTTCATTTCCAAATTGGAAGGGACGTTAGAAGAAACCCGAAGGGCATGTGCCCATCGAGAAGGTCCATCTGGCGAGTTTAAGGGTTGTACAAAAAGCTCGAAGGGCACCTGCCCTTCGGGAAAGGACTAATACAAGAAGCTCGAAGGGCTATCTTTGGAAAGCAAGGAGACAAATCCCGCGGACTTTTTGTCCACGAGAAAATGGAAAGAACAAAAGCCCGAAATAAATAATTGACAAAGACCCAAGATGAATGAACAGAAAAATACACAGGCAAATAACCAAGGAAAAATACACAGGAAAATCACGGATATTTGTCCAGACAGGCATGAACAGAAAAGTCGAGGACCAAATCAAGCCCGGAAAAATAAACTCGTGGAATTCATGCAAGGGAAAACAAAGGGAAGATTCGTGGAAAAGACAAATACAAACGATGAACATGCCTAAATAGTCCAAGAATACAAGAGTATGCAAACAACCATGAACAGGAATAGACACATCCAGATTTGACCGTTCTAGCACGTTACCTTCAATTCTTAAACAGAGGCTCGCTTTGCATGAGGACTCGAGTAGTGGAACGTTGGACAGCTTAAACAAAAGAAATTCCATGCATGCACTCTCATTTCTCTCAAAGCTTCAAATGTTCCGATGGTTCAAACGTAATTCTTAATTTGGCATTTGCATTGATTTCATGCAAAGGGGAGACTTTCAAACATTCCAGCAGTTCAATTGAATTTGACTACTCTTGTTTTGGAGTTGACTGGTTTTCAAGTCAAGACATCTATTCGTAGATTTCATGCATCCAAAGATTGTCTTCTTCTTTTATTTTAAACGCCAAGGGGTTTTCCATGCAAAGTCAAAAACAAGAGAAGACAAAATTATGAAAGCTCGATTATCTTGGTATAACAAAAGTTTGACTCGGGCTAATCTAAGTTGATCTTCCTATTCTATTTTTAACGCCACCTCTTGGCTGTAATATTCTTTTTTCTATATAGGTTGGCTTTTCAGCCTTGTAATTTATCACTCTTTTGGCAAGGCAAATTATGTCAAAGACTGAGTTGTAACCTTTTTTCAGATCAATAGAAGGACTATTGTTTTCAATTTCCAGCAAGCTGGTTTAGTGTATTCATGTCCATGATTTGCATAAGTGATAGAGTTTCTCTTCCTTGTCAAGTCTTGATTCTTACTTAGCAGCATAGTTAATCTATTTATGCAGATCATGTTTTGTGTTTTTTTGTCTTTTGGCTGGAATTTTAATGGATGCAAGTGACTGATTAGTGCCTTCAATCGGACCTACTCTTTCATTTCCCTCAGGGTTTAGTTACTAGATCAAACCTTGTGGTGAAATACTTATGCATATTGATCAATTGAAGTTAAAAGTTCAGCCTTCTTTTTGTCTAAATCAATGTTTTAGGAACTTTAATTGAGTGGATCAACCAATCATTCAAGTGTATCACCATCATTAGGTAGGATTTTCTTTCAAGTTTCTTTCTTTCCTTTTCACAGGCAATTTGTAACGTAGAGTAGCAAGGTCCTAATTGATGCACCAAAGCAAGCTAGCCCTTATAATCTAGAGATTCAATCCATTGATTAGGTCACCCACAACCTAGGATTGTTTCCATATTCCAGCAGACTGTGAAGGCTTAAAACTACCTTCACAAGGGTGCAGGTCTGATTGTCAACACTAATGATCTTAACCAGAAATAGCAGGCTTCTAATTGCACTCTTTCTACCAGATGTTGAAATATAGAATTGGCTGCAACCCAAACACCATGACAAGCAGCATGCATCCCAATTTTGTAAGCTCTCAAGAAATTCCTTCCATTCATCATTTTATTTGCAACTTCCAAAGTTAACTTTTCATCCTGAATCCAGAAGTGGTCTTGAAAAAACACATAGATCTATCTCCAATTTTGTGTTTTTGTCATATACATCATCACTTTCATTCATGAACTTTTTTTCATCTAACAGTCCAAATTTATGAGCTTGGCATGGCTTTAATAACACTGGGATTAGAAACCATAAAGTGTAATTAGATGAATCTACCTGTGCAACACATTTGCTAAGTTCCTTCACTTTATTTACATTCCGATATCAGGCGAGCCTTCTACATCGAGTTTATCTAGACATAACAACATACAATGACAAAGAGAGGCCATGAGCTTTATAACATAAGTGTTTTGTCTATCAAATTCACAGCGATCTAGCTTAATTTTGGTGCATTGAGGCATTTTTGCATCAGCATGTATATTGCTTTGTAAGTTGTCAGAAGCTCATTTTGTGTGCTCCAGTTTGCCAAGAGTTTCTCTTTTCACATGGGCTTAAAGTATGACTTTGATAGTCTATAACAGCCTGATATACAGTAGGCCATTCTCCTACCAAACCTAAAACAAGACTGAAAAATAAAATGGCTTCCTCTTTCCAAAGTGACCAAATTTTTATTGACTACTAGGGAAGATTGAGTGACCCATTTTATAATGAGGCTTCTTTCCATTGCATTCTTAAATTCTAAGGCAATTTGATCAGAAACCAATAATGTTACTCAAACTGGAAGATCTATATGAGAAGATTCAATTTTGTATCTGCCAATTTCCCCCCTAGAATCCTCTGGAAGCACACTTGTTCCCAACTGCTTTGGGGAAACCTCATCCCACACATTTTTCCACAACTTTTCAATGTTGCATTTCAGATCCACCAATCACGAAACTGATCCCTATCTTTTGGTATAATCGGGGTGAAGACAAGTACTCTCAGTTATGGATACCAATTCTATAAGCTCATAAGCATCCCCACAAGTCACATAATGAAGACAAAGCTTGCTTAGAATTTGTAGAGCAAGGCAATGTAGATTTGTTGGTAAGCTCATGTCCTTGACCATAGCAAGTCAGGGTTTAAAACCTTTCCCAATTAAAGATATGCCTCTAATTCCCATCGCAGATACTGTCCTGAAACATTTCAATGACATTGCACAAACAATGTAAAGAGAATCAGAGTTGGCATATGATAAGAGCAAATCCCCCTGATCCAGTTGTTGACGTTGTAGATTGCACCCTTGAAAGAAAGCTGAGCTTCTCTCTTCCACGCGGCACAATGGAGACTCCCCTCTTGCTGTGGGCTTGGCAAAACTGAGGGGAGAATCTCTAGATAAGGGCTAGCTCCCTTTGATGCATCTCTGAGGTCTTTGACTACTACTGCTAATGATGAGGGGGTGAAAAGGGAGAAGGATATAACCGAAATAAAACCTATCTAAACAGTGATGCACCAAAATGATTTTCATCTACTCAACAATATCAACACTTCAGACCAAGAGAAGGGCGAACATACACTTTATCTGATAGAAAAACCAGACTGTAGGGCGCTTTAACAGGGAGGCTTGGTGAAGATACAAGGAAGAGGAACTTACCACAGGCGCTGCAGAAAACACACTGTCTGATAATTACTCCTCTGTCTCCATGCTCCAAATGAAAGCACTTCCTGTTAACCTGCACAAATGGTCTTGGCTATACTAGGTGTGTTGGTATCAATCCATGAAAGCATCAAGCAAAATGATTGAACACAGAGTTGATACGCAGACATACTCAGAAGTATAACCAGTCAAATAGAGGTAAAATGCATTCTTATTGATTCAAAGGTGAAATTTGGCAAGGCTTCGCCTTACAAAATGATAGATATCCTTCTCAACTGAGAGGTTACAATATATATAGCATCAAGGAAAAGACTTTGGCGCTTTCTAGAATAAGCGGCCAATGCTGCGTTGAATACATTGGAAAGAGGACACTGCTGGAGGAACCATTGTCGCAAGTCTTGACTTTGGTGCTCAACCCGTATTAAATGTCACTGCAAGAGCATGGGTTGTATTAAATGTCACTGCGAAAGCATGAGTCGCTGCAATAACTTCCTATGCCGATGCTTCTTTTGCCACCTAGGCTAATTAGATTCGTGTCTGTGCTTGGCTGGGTGCATCCTTTGGAACATTCCAAATGTTGTCATATGTGGGCGTAGCCGTGTTCTGGATTCTCTGTTTTATTCCCTCCTTCCTTGCTATTTCTTGTCTCTTTCTGACGATTTGAGCTCTCGGGCTATTCTTCCGTCTTTTACTGGCTCTTCGAGCTCCTTTCTCGGTGGTCTTTTCCTTTTGGCCTTAAGGCCTTTGAATTCCTTCGGGTTTGCGTTTATGAATTCTTTCGGCTTCTTCTCCAACTGTTAATCCATTTCCATGCGCGGGCCCGTCCTTAAGCATTTGAAGATCAACGGCTATCTTACCACTGTAAAGTTGACGTCCGCAGGCCCATCACCATTTTGAAAGCCAACGGCTATTTCATTGGCCTAATTTTGACGTCCGCGGGGACATCACCGGACGTTTGAAACCCCAATTGGCTAGTTCGCTATGCTGAAATTGACATGCTGGGGCCCATCATTACTTTGGTAATTCCTTCGGCTTTCTGCAACTAAACCTTCGGCCTTTTGCAATTGAACCTTCTCGAATGGAAGGTGACCTTTCGGAAGAATGGAAATGGTCCCCTTTTGGTCGTTGAGGGCCCTCCGCAAGGGCACTTGCCCTTCGGGCTCCTTGGGGCTCCCTTGGTTATCTCAATTCCTTCAGACAAAATGTCTAAAGGAATTCCTTCGGGCATTTTGTCCGAAGGAAATCCTTCCTTCAAAGTCCCGACCCTTTCTTTCTAATTTCCTTCGGACAAAATGTCCGAAGGAATTCCTTTGGGCATTTTGTCCAAAGGAATTTGCCTTGATTTTTTCCCTTGTGAATTTCTTCGGACAAAATGTCCAAAGGAATTCCTTCAAGCATTTTGTCCGAAGGAATTCACCTTTGTTTCTACATGGATTTTCTTCGGACAAAAAGTCCGAAGAGATCCTTTGTCTTTTGCATGGATTTTCTCCGAAGGAAAACTTACCCTTCGAGATTCTGCCTTGTCATTTTTTCGAAGAAAAACTCTGCCCTCTGCAAAGAAATCTTGTCTTTAGTTGTCCTTCGGAGCTTGCCAAATGGTCCCATTTGTCACCTGTCTGCCCTCCACAAGGGCACTTGACCTTCGGGGCCTTGAATCGCTTCTACTTATAAAAGTAGACAAGTAATGTACCTGCACAAACCTAATTGGCACTAGACTAAGGAAAATGACAAAACACTTGGCTTTTTCATGGAACAGGTCTTACAGGGGGTATTTTGCACAAAGCATTTGAGGGATGACTTAGCCAAATCATGGATGTGAAAGACTCTTTGTAAAGAAAAAGGAGGGGGTGCCTAATTTTGGCCTGCAAGACCAAAAATTGGTCAACACTAGTAATGTATCCACTGATCCAATGGCGAGTTTTGACACCAACAAAATCTATGTTACAATCTCATATGTTGGTAATTTCAACATCAAATTTTTGCCAGCCTTCTATGTTGCAGGTGAGTGAACCATCTTTGCAAATAGACTTATAGCTCCAACCTTTGTTTCAGGTATGGTCACATTGCATTCACCATTTGAATAACTCCATTCAAAACGACTGACGAAAAATCTTTTGAAAACTCGCAAAAACAACCTGCAGCAAATAGTGTTGCATTGACCTCATCATGTGTTGCCCATGGGACTTGCCTCCTATGAGAAGTCTCCTTCACTCTTTTTCCATTCTCTAAATGATGGCAAGACTGGAATAGTTCTTTGTTGTCCTGAAAATTCATCTCATATGGTAATGGTTCGATCTTAAGAATGCTCGAAAGATGGATAGGGGCTTCTTGGAAAAGACCCTCTTTTCATTTGGTACCCTTAATTTTCTCAACATTGTTAGAATACTTCTCAAGATGACCAAAACATTGTAAGGACATAGTATGAGGGTGATGCAAAAAACCCTTGCTATGAAGATAATTAATTTGCTTACAATTAGTTGTTGTTTAATGTCCCCAAAAAAGACGATTAGCTAAAAATTAGATATATTTATAAACCCCACTTCCAAATGCAAACTTTTTGATTTAATTGCAGCAAACCCTAGCTGACAACCTTTCAAAATACACCTCAAAATTAGCTTAAAATTATGCCAAACCCTAATCAATTAGTGGCTGCTCAAAATATGAAAAGATAGCCCTTCAAAATCAGATTTTCTTCTTCAAACCCTAGGTGTCCTTGGCTGTAAAATAAATCTGAAAATTGTAGATGTTTCTTATGCCAAAAAATCTTATCAAACCCTAGATAAATTGCATAAAATATATTTGCAATAAAGTCAGAATTTTTATGATTTTTTTTTAATATTTAGATGGCTAAATAAACCCAAAACCCAAATCGCCAAGCTATAAAAATATGAGAAAATTACAGAATTAAATTCAAGATAGTTTATCCTTTGCAAGAAGTCCAAACCTCTCCCAAACAAAATCGCCACCATGCAAAAAATTGTGAATAATTTCAGAATTGCCCTTAAGGCACAAAAATCACCAAAACAGTGAGATTTCACTCCCCAATCAAGTCGCCACTCTCCCAATAACAAGGTGCCAACCTAAAAATAACCAATTGGTGTCTAAAACACCTTTGAATGACTAGTTGATTCCAATGATAACCCCTGAATAGAGTTACCTCATAGAAGGAAGAGGGTTTTTGTCCCCTGACTTCGTTTGCTTGAAGGGTTTTGTCTTCAAAGCAATTGGCTTAGCGTTTGCGTGCTAGAAGACTAAATTTTTAATATTCAAAAACATGACATGCCCTCACCAAATGATTCCTCTTTACATTTGTAGCCCTCCAAGTGTGGAACCTGTTGTAGGCTAGAATTGCACCCTTTGTGGGAGAGTTTCTCAGGCTCTCTCACTCCTAACTACAAGCGTGGGACAACCTCAAGCTATGGGTATCCTATCATGAGGTTGAAGCTCTAGACTTTTTAATGAGGCTAGTTCCTCAGATGCTTCACTTCAGCTTTCATTTTTCATGCTAAAACCTACTCCTGACTAAGAAAAAGAGATAGGAGAATAATATAAAAAGGAAAATCTAAGCTAAGGGAGGTGATGCACCAAACGAGAGTGATTCACATTTAGATTGGGAACCTTAGTGACTACTACTGGACTTAAACAAGACAAGTCTAGCTGATCTTATTAAAGAGCTGCAAGCAGAGTAGCTTTGTGGAGGTCAACGGGGAAAGATGCACTTTGAAGGGCAGGAAGAAATAGGTATGTAGGAGAGACACTATGACTCGTAACACTTCAGAAATGCACCAAAGGCTAACACATCACACGACCTACAAGAAACCAAGGAAACTAAAGCGAGGTGCGTAGAGAAATCACAGATGATGAAGAAAAACATACATTCTGCAAGTTAAACTTCAATAATGTACACTTGACTTCAACAGAAATCAGAAAGTTGTCTTGTATTGATTCAAGAGTGTGTTACAAAGAAATTTTGACAGAGTACCTCTATCACCAGTCGAGGGATCCTTATTAAGGCCCAGAAGCCTATATATATAGCAGAAAGGGGATGAGAGAAGAGGGTACCTATGTGAGAGGACGGAGAGGGGGGTCATAAATGACCAAGATCTTTTTTGCAGGTTCCTCAAATCCGTGAATGCATCAACTCTCCTTTGTCACCAGGATAAGGCCCCCATACTTGTGTACTTGGCAGTGTCATGATCAAACCTGTTTTGAGCGGCAGCTTGTTGAGGGCATGACCGGAAGCATGGCTCTACATCTTCATTCAAGTCACTCACCCACTTTGTACAAGTGCGTGCGAACAACTCTTTTGTTTCCTTAAGGAGCTTTAATGATGGGATCTGGTTCTTGTTCTTGTCTTGGTTCAACTTAAGTCGTCTTTACTTCTATTGCGCTTGCCTTAGTCGTTTGGTCCTTTATGTCATTGATCTGCTTGGTTCACCGACCCCACTTGTGAAATCGCTCCGTTGGATCTAAATGCATGATCAATCGCAAGCCCTTGGATACTTCTAACTTGTCCACACATTCCATTTCTTGCCACATGTCAAATCCTGGAATCCCCTGACCATTTGAATTATTTCACTCCGTCAATCTGGGTCCGTGCAATCCTGACAAGTGTCGCCTCTTTATTTGTTCTCTTTACTGCTTACTACTTATCTGCTTATTTCTTCAGGTCACTTTCTTTTGCCAATTCGGACTCTTTTCTACAATTTTCCTTTCGGACCTTTCCATTTTACTCATTCCTTCGGGATTCTCATTGCTCGGATTTTCTTGAAGATCATTTTATTTCGCACTTTTCTCCCAAAGGAATTCCTTCGGACTTTTTCTCCAAACCAATCATTTTTCCCATACCACTTTGCCGAACTATTTCCTTCGGGATTTTTTCCCGCGGAATTTCTTCGGACTTTTGTTTGGCTCGACTTGCTCGAGGTCTTTGCTTTCAAACACCTTCTTGAGGCCTTTTGAACTTGGGCACTTTCCTTCAAAGAATTTGTCCGCGGCAATATCTCCTTAGAGCTTTTGTCGCAATTCCTTGGACTTCTTCTAAGTGCCCTTCGGAATTCTGTAGGTGCCCTTTGGAACATTGCAAGTGCCCTTCGGATTTTTTGAAATGGACCCTTCTCGAAAGGCAGATACCCTTCAAGATTTTTTTATTGATCCTTTTCCGAAGGGATTCTACCCTTCGGAAATTTTCCAATGGCCTTTTCTTTAGTAAACTTCCTTCGCACTTTTTCTTTCCTTTGCAAATTGCCCCTCAGAAATCCAAACAAACCCTTCGAAAAAAATGCATCTCCCTTTAGGAAAAGTCCTTTGGAACTTTTGAAAATGGCCCTTCTGAAACGAACATGCCATTCAAAAAAGTTGAAAAGGTATTGTTGTCACCCTAGAGCTGCACCCTGAATTGAAGACATGCATGAAATGGCCAGTCCTCTATCCGGTTGAAACAATGGGATCTTCTCACGAGGGTGGGTGCCTCAACAGTGAGAAGAACCTCCAGAGAAGGTTGGTTCCTATATGATATATCAATGAGGATCTCTACTCTATGCTGCGAACTACCATGGAAAAGGGAGAAAGAAACTTTAAGGGGAAATCCTACCTAAAAAGAGTGATACACCAGAAGACTGATCTACTCAACTTGGAACCTTGAACACTGAACAAACAAGGGAAAAGGAAGACCTTCGATTTCAATCAATCACTTATGCATAAATATTTCATGAAAAGGTTCGCTCCAATGACCAAAAACATGAGGGAAAACGATGGAGAGAGGTCCGATACAAGACACTTTGCAACCACCTAACATCCACTTACAGCTTCAGCAAAAGACGTAAAGAACACTGAACATGACCTACATAAGGATAATCTAAAACCTAGGTATGAATCAGAATTTGGGAAGGGAGAGAAATCTAACACTTATGCAAATTGTTAAAGAAATATACACTATGCCAGCACTTGAAATTTGAAAGTACAGTCCTAGTGATTGAAAAGGTTACACAACTCACCTGGCAGAGTCTGGTCTAACCAAGAGAGAGATTGGATATTTTTTTAATCAAGGCTGAAAGCCATTTTATAGAGAATTACAAAAGGCCAAAGATTGGCGTTGAAAACTTGAAGAGAAGGATTAACTTAGGTTCACTCAAGGCTGACTTGGCCTTAAAATATGTTTTCCTTTTGTCTTTGCATGAAGCGTCATGTGCTTGAGGAAGTGAACTTGTCTTTGTTATGAACCGCCCACCTCTCTTTGCATGGAATTCCACGCCAATGTCAATTTTAGAACTCTACGTGAGTTGCTTGATGTTGAGTTGGAACGTTTGAAAGCTGAGATAACCATTTGGTAAGCTGAGTTGGACGAGGAGATTGACTGAGTTGACTGTTTGGTAAGCTGAGTTGGACGAAGAGATCATTCTCCTTCGCATGGAAAGCTCCTAGTGGATGCGGCGTTTAACAATTAGTCAACTCTAAATCTGGAACAGTCAACTCGACATTCAAATTCGGAACTACGGTTGAAGCTGAATTGGACCCCTCGGATGCATGGAGTTGATCTGGAGATGAACAGGACTTCAATAATCAGTCAATTGGAGCTTTGACCGATGCTCGAAAATAGCCCCTGCTTGCATGTATTTTAACCTTGTTCTGGTCTGCCTGTTCGTGTCTATTTCTGGCGGGATTCTATATTTGGATGTATTTTTATTTATATCCGGTCTATATTTCTTCATTTGGCCTTTCTTTCAGAATTCTGGCTTTACCCCTGTTTCAATTGTTACTTCCCGTGGTCAGAATTCGACGGCTAGCGGGACGTCACCCTTTGGCATTTATTCCTTCGAGATTCTTTGTTTGGCAATTTCCTTCGGACTTCTCTTATTTCCTCTTTTGCACAGTCCAAAAACTATTACTTTTAAGTGTCTCGACTTAATTCCTTCGGATTTTATTGAAGGGGCCTTGTCCGAATTTCTTCAGACTTTTTGTCCGAAGGAATTCCTTCAGACGAAAAGCCCAAAGGTTTGCTTTGTTCCTTCCCTTTGCTATTTGCTTTGTCGGCTTTTTGTTTGGACCACTAAGTCATTTTAACGCAGACAAAATGTCCGCAAGAATTATCTTGGTCTCTTCCTTTGGCCTTTAGAATTCTTCTTCGGGTTTATTTCTCAGCTTTTGCGTGGCCATTTCTCCGAATTCCTTCGGACAAAAAGCCCAAAGGAATTAGTCCTTCGCTTTTGCCTTCGACTGCCCTCTGAAAAATTACCCTTTGGAAAATGCATAGAGGTACAGGCACCAACCAAGTGCCCTCCGCAAGGGCTTGTGGCTCTCCCTCTGTGCCCTTCAGAAAAATTGCAATGGTCCTGTCGCCGAATAAGTGCCCTCTGCAAGGGCCCGTGTCTCTCTTCTGAGCCCTTCGAAAAAATTGCAAGGCACCCAGGCTTTTTGCAAAAGGTTTTGAATTTGCTCCTGTACCTTCTCGAAGGGTAGGTGCCCTTCGGGATTGTCGAAAATGACCCTTCCGAAGGGTGCCCTACCCTTTGGGCTTCTTGAAAATGACCATTCCGAAGGGCTTGTTGTCATCTTGGCTTCTTTAGGTGGACTTTTTGGGATTCTCCAAAGTATTCCTTCGGACAAAAAGTCCGAAGGAATTACTTCCTTTGTCTTATAGGCTCCCCTTTGCTATTTCCTTCGGACTTATGTCCTCAGCACCTCTTCAAAGCCCTGTCCTTAGCAAAAGCCTTTTTGATGAACCATTCCTTTGGAATTCTCCTGTTGTAGCAAAGGCCCCTTACCAAGAAAAACAATGTATTCTTCCTTCCTTGGCTTCAGACATGAACTTTCTAAATGGCAAGAGACACTCTGACTTGTGGAAGATTTGTCAACATTTCTAGTGACTCAGCTGGCTCAGCATACCTGCTATGCTTGAGAACTCAGACCATGTATAGACGCTATTTGAATTCCCCAATGGTGAACCTGATTTCTAACTGAAAATCTGCTCTGATCATGGCTGTAGTAACCTCCTCCTTCAAAATAAGAAGGGAAACACACGAAAGTAGAAAACTAAGGAGCAAATGTGTAAACAAGCACTTATTGGACAAAACTGAAGCAAACTATTGTGCTTGAACAACACTTGGAGGAAATCCAAAACAACTACATAACCTAGCTAACCATGATAAAGCATGACCCGCCTGGATGAAATGGGAAATTCTTGAATTCACTCCTAAGAGATGGTACAAGTTGCAAAGCAGGGTGTTTATTAGTCATAACCTTTGATGAGGCATTTGCCTTGTCCACCAACTGTATTAGCATCTTCTCAAATGAGTCATCAACAGTAACAAGGACAAACTAATCGACTACCTCTTGATCTTTTTCAGATTGCTTGTCATCTACCACCTTGTCAAGTGATATCTCATCTATGCATGGTTTTTGAGTGACCACATCCTTCTTATCGACTGCTGCAAGTTCATCCAGCTCTTCAAGGAGCTTTGAGTAGGCAACCCAATCTGTACTCTGACCTTGAATAGGTGATTCTTGATCAAATTTCTCATAAATATACTCTTCAATAGCCATCACATTCATACAAAGCTCTTCAATCTCTTGTAGAGATTCAAGGTATAGCTGCCAATCATCTTTTTGTTCCTCATTTTGATCTATTTGAACTGAATCAACTATCACGCTATCTGGATCCTTCTCAATAGGAGATACCTATAACTCATGTATGACTTCAATTTGTACCAGCTCCTCTTGAAGTTCTTCTACATCAAGATCAGTCTTCTCACTCTCAACTATAATTGGATGCTCAATTACAACCTCAAGTGAAGTATCAATAGGAAAATCTTCCTCAAACACATCTGAACCATCTTCTACACACTCTGCAAGAACTTGACCTGTCGCTGTAACCTCTTTCTCAATCCTCCAAACAACAGGCTCCTCCTGAGTAAGGGGCATGGTGGGAGAGTGATAAAATTCATTTGTTTGAGAGGGAAAATGAAGTATGGGAGGTTGATCATGATCAGATTTTGGAATCTTGAAGGCAATGGAATTACCTAGGGAGTTTTGGAGGGGAGGGAAAGAGAAACTCTTAAAGACTTTTGTATTCTGTTCCTTCCACTTGGCCATTACCTCATCAAAGTCTGAAACCTGTTTGTCTTCCCGGACAACTTGAGCTTGAGGGATGATTGGTGAGGTAATGGGACTATAGGAAGGTTTGGTCTCATGAATGGTCACTTGAATAGGCTCTTGAATATGCACTTGAATAGGTTCTTGACTCCAACTAGGAAGCTCCCTTGGCCCACACTGGGCATGTTTAAGAACTTCATGAGAATAAGAAGCACAATAGCCCTTTGTAGACAATTGGTTTAACTCGATTTTCTGCCTTTCCCAAGCCTCCATCTTTTCCAATGCAAGAATACATAGTCCATTTATCTTTTCTGGATCATTGGACACATTTCGAAATAGACCATTCACTTCCTCCTACTGAGAGTCAGAACAAACCTTTCTTGCATATGTTAGTATTATGAGCTCTATTTCATTCTTTTTTTTCTTCAAGGCAATACTGCTCATATGCAACATCAAAGCCATATGGGAAAGATGAAATCCAGTCCTGAGACTGATATGGCTCACAAGGAAGGTAAGATTCACGCTCTTGATAATAAGGATCATGAGAAACTTGATAAGGCTCAACATAGTTTTGATAATACTCTTGATAAGGCTGATTAGGCCCATAAAAAGGCTCATAGGTATCAGGATCAGGCTGGTATGATCCATCATTGGGCTGATAAGGAAACATAGCATAGGAATTCTCTTCATACACAACCATCAAAATTCATTCGCGATAATACAATAAAAATAGACTTACATGGAAGTTGTCCCTGAACTATTAGAAGCAATTGCTTGAGCTTGGAATCACGAAATACTTTTTGAAGAACACTGCTACAACTACAATTTCATCAAGACCAGCTAAAATAGGTCCCACCGGGCGTGCCAAAAACTGTTGTCAACTTGGAGCTGCGCCCTGAATCGTAGACGTGCATGAAATGGCCAGTCCTCTATTCGAGTGAAACAATGGGATCTTCTCATGAGGGTGGGTGCCTCAATGGTGAGAAGAACCTCCAGAGAAGATTGGTTCCTATATGATGTATCAATGAGGATCTCTACTCTACGTTGCGGACTACCATGGAAAAGGGAGAAGGAAACTTTAAGGGGAAATCCTACCTAAAAAGGGTGATACTCCAGAAGACTGATCCACTCAACTTGAAACCTTGAACACTGAACAAACAAGGGAAAAGGAAGACCTTCGATTTCAATCAATCACTTGTGCATAAATATTTCATAAAGAGGTTCACTCCAATGACCAAAAACATGAGGTTAAACGATGGAGAGAGGTCCGATACAAGACACTTTGCAGCCACCTAACATCCACTTACAGCTTCAGCAAAAGACGTAAAGAACACTGAACATGACCTGCATAAGGATAATCTAGCAACTAGGCATGAATCAGAATTTGGGAAGGGAGAGAAATCTAACACTTATGCAAATTGTTGAAGAAATATACACTATGCCAGCACTTGAAATCTGAAAGTACAGTCCTATTGATTGAAAAGGTTACACAACTCACCTGGCAGAGTCTGGTCTAACCAAGAGAGAGATTGGATATTTTTTTAATCAAGGCTGAAAGCCATTTTATAGAGAATCACAAAAGGCCAAAGATTGGCGTTGAAAATTTGAAGAGAAGGATTAACTTAGGTTCACTCAAGGCTGACTTGGCCTTAAAATATGTTTTCTTTTTGTCTTTGCATGAAGCGTCTTGTGCTTGAGGAAGTGAACTTGTCTTTGTTAAGAACAGCCCACCTCTCTTTGCATGGAAATCCACGCCAATGTCAATTTTAGAACTCTACGTGATCTGCTTGATGCAGACTTGGAACGTTTGAAAGCTGAGTTAACCGTTTGGTAAGCTGAGTTGGACGAAGAGATCGGCTGAGTTGACTATTTGGTAAGCTGGGTTGGACGAAAAGATCATTCTCTTTCGCATGGAAAGCTCCTAGTGGATGCGACGTTTAACAATTAGTCAACTCTAAATCTGGAACAGTCAACTCGACACTCAAATTCGGAACTACGGTTGAAGCTGAGTTGGACCCCTCGGATGCATGGAGTTGATCTGGAGATGAACAGGACTTCAATAATCAGTCAATTGGAGCTTTGACCGGTGCTCGAAAATAGCCCCTGCTTGCATGTATTTTAACCCTGTTCTGGTCTGCCTGTTCGTGTCTATTTCTGGCGGGATTCTATATTTGGATGTATTTTTATTTATATCCGGTCTATATTTCTTCATTTGGCCTTTCTTTCAGAATTCTGGCCTTACCCCTGTTTCAACGGTTACTTCTCGTGGTCATAATTCGACGGCTAGCGGGACGTCACCCTTTGGCATTTATTCCTTCGAGATTCTCTGTTTGGCAACTTCCTTCGGACTTCTCTTATTTCCTCTTTTGCACAGTCCAAAAACTATTACTTTTGGGTGTCTCGGCTTAATTCCTTTGGATTTTATTGAAGGGGCCTTGTCCGAATTTCTTCAGACGTTTTGTCCGAAGGAATTCCTTCGGACGAAAAGCCCGAAGGTTTGCTTTGTTCCTTCCCTTTGTTGTTTGCTCTATCGGCTTTTTGTTTGGGCTGCTAAGTCATTTTAATGCGGACAAAACGTCCGCAAGAATTATCTTGGTCTCTTCCTTTGGCCTTCGGAATTCTTCTTCGAGTTTATTTTCTCGGATTTTGCGCAACCATTTCTCCAAATTCCTTCGGACAAAAAGCCCGAAGGAATTAGTCCTTCGCTTTTGCCTTCGACTGCCCTCTGAAAAATTACCCTTTGGAAAATGCACAGAGGTACAGGCACTAACCAAGTGCCCTCCGCAAGGGCTTGTGGCTCTCCCTCTGTGCCCTTCAGAAAAATTGCAATGGTTCTGTTGCAGAATAAGTGCCCTCTGCAAGGGCTCGTGTCTCTCTTCTGTGCCCTTCGAAAAAATTGCAGGGCACCCGGGCTTTTTGCAAAGGTTTTGAATTTGCTCATGTACCTTTCCTAAGGGTAGGTGCCCTTCGGGATTGTTGAAAATGACCCTTCCGAAGGGTACCCTGCCCTTCGGGCTTCTTGAAAATGACCCTTCCGAAGGGCTTGTTGTCATCCTGGCTTCTTTAGGTGGACTTTTTGGGATTCTCCGAAGTATTCCTTCAGACAAAAAGTCCGAAGGAATTACTTCCTTTGTCTTATAGGCTCCCCTTTGCTATTTCCTTCGGACTTATGTCCTTAGCACCTCTCTGAAGACCTGTCCTTAGCAAAAGCCTTTTTGATGAACCATTCCTTCAGAGTGCTCCTGTTGTAACAAAGGCCCCTTACCAAAAAAAACAATGTATTCTTCCTTCCTTGGCTACAGACGTGAACTTTCTAAATGGCAAGAGACACTCTAACTTGTGGAAGATTTGTCAACAGGTACCTTTCGGGAAAGTTGTATAGGGCATTTTGCTTAAAGAAAAGATCCTTCGAAAAACCTTGCATGGACACTTCTCCGAAGAAAACAAGCTTTTGGAACCTTTCTTTTGGACAAAGTCCAAAAGAATTCCGACACTAAAAGTCTGAAAAAATGCAAGTAAAGACTTAGCTGAAAATGAGATTTTGCACTTGGCTTCTGCTTGATCAGGTTTTCCACACTTGCCTACTTTGGACTTCTTAGACCTCACTGCTTACTACTTCGGACTTTCCACTATTTTCAACTTATAAGGCAATTTAAGTAAAGCAACTCTACTAATGGAGTCTGTAGTTCTTCAAATGGAGTCCGTAGATCTTCTGATGGGGTCCGTAGATCTTCTGATGGAGTCCATAGTTCTTTAAATCAATCAAAATTTCGGTATGTGGGCCAAATGAAATGGCCAACAGAGCCCAAAAAGAGGAAAGGAGGGTAGTATAAAAATTGTTTTAAAAGCCCTTATGATCTTTTCTTAAAATGACTTAAGTCTTTATGACCCTTAAAGGTCCCCTTTTTAAGTGACATAAGAAACATAAAGTACTTTTCAAAAAGGTACTTTTATACACATTCAATTAAAACATTTAATACTCACTTCTCTTTATACTTGTCCCTTAGCCCCTAGGAATGGTTTTAAGGCTAAAGGTCTTCAACGATGTCCCTATCAAAAGAGAGACATGACAATCTTGCATGTTCAAAAGTACTTGTCCTCAAGCAATAGAAGTAGCCAAAGTGCTATCTCCATGTTGGGGCCTGTGCCAAAGTCGAACCTAGGCCCTTCCTAAAGGAAAGACCCCTCTTGATGATGCCTTCTACAACTGCATATGAAGTTCTTTTGTTGCTTAAGCAAGCTGAAAATGCAAAATCAACAAAACCTCATGTTGTCACCTCTTACTCTTGAAACCACATGTTCAAAAGATGCCCCTAAGATGTTGAAAGCAAGAAAATCCTCAATTTTGTCATCACAAAGGTGGCTGTAAAATGGTATTCTAGATAGGTAGTCTTCAAGTGTTATGGCTTTGATCGCCCCTATGTCCTTACCTGCACATGAAGCAAACATGTTATTCAAAATAATCATTTTTCCCTTCTCTTTTGTGTTGTTGACCATGATTTGTTTGGAGAGTATGGCTGCAAATTTTTGAATGTTATAAAGGATGCAGCCCCTATCAACCTCCTTACCCCTCCATCCAATGATTTTTCCATTTACCACCTTGCTGCCTCAAGTGTAACCCACTTTATGCAACTCATAACAACTTCATAAACTCTTGATTTTATCCTTCAAATTCCTCCAAAGTGCTTGAAACTCATGTGTGGAAATGTTAATTCCACCCTTGACTCATAAATCCATTGGTATCTTTGTATTGGAGTGAACCAACTCCCTTGCCAACCAACGATTCTGATTTTCCATAGTCCTGCAATTCTTTATTGAAGTTAAACCATTTATCACCAAAGTGTTGTCCAACAACTCCTTAATGTCTATGCCACATTCAAAAGACATTGTAGACATAAAAAAGAAATCAGAATTGGAAGATATCAAAGAGCTGCCCTTTATGTATACCTTGAGGGTTTTGAAAATATATGTTGGGTTCCCCAAGTGTGGAAGTTGCTTACCTTGGAGAAGTGAAGCAATAATTGAAACCTTGCCCTCAAAAGAAATCTTACATTTCCTTGCAAAATCAGACTTTGTAAAGCGCTGTTTATTGCACCTTTGTACCTTGTTCCAAGCGCACATATTCAGCTAAAGTGGCCCATTTATTCCCTCCTTATTATCATCACCAAGTATCCTCTTGGTTACAAACCTTGGTGTTTTTAACCAGCTGAATTGACACCTTATTTGGCATGTTTCCAAACTGTATGTTAAGCTGGAATGGCATACAATACTCGGAATGTTCTGAGCGTATTTGCAAATTTCTTCCCATGCCATTTTCAGATTTCTTAATTCTCCTCAAATATGAAATTTTACTTCCCCACAATACCAATTTTAAGCACAAATTTTCAAAATTGGTTAGAAAAAGAGTAATTAAGTATTTTTTTCCATACTTTGGAAACCAACTAGCATTAACTCCTCTTAACAAACCTTTCACCTTAGCATGCCTTAGGACCCATATTTTAGCATATTTTAGAAACCAGCTTATGCAAAGAAGAATTTGAAAGTCTTTTTCATAACTTAGAGGCTTCCCTATGCCCCCAATATTGAATTTCTTGTATGGGAAACATTTTCCCACTTTTCATTCACCCCATATGTATTATATGAGACTTTTCCCCTTCATGAGAGTTGGTTGTTCCAACTCAGAAAAATCCACTTGCCTAGCTGCCCCTACATGAATTCCTTCATGTATCATGCTTTCCATTCTTTTGGCCATTGCCCCCTTAGGTGCCCTATCTTGCAAACCATGTAATATCACTTCCTTCCCTTTGGCATCAAATTTGAGCTCCATTGTTTGGTAATTTTGGGTGTACTCTTCAATTTCAATCATGTGGAAGTCTCCTTCAACCTTATGCTTTCCCAAAGTAAGTTTCAAATCAGAAATATTGTGATGACAAGGAATAAAAAATCCATCTCCTAGTGTTACCTTGAAACCCTCAAAAGTAGTAATCAAGCCACACCTTGTAGCCAACTTCTTGTTAACAAAATTATGTGTAGCCCCACTATCTATGAGTAGAGTGACTTTTTTGCCTCGCAAAACTCCTCTAATCTTAAAAGAATGATGGTTAGGAATTCTAGTTATTGTTGCCAAGGTGCCCACCGTGCTTCATTCTATGTTTGTAGCTTGTTCCTTTGCATTAGGGGTTGTTTTTGCTCTTTCAACACTGCTATCATTTGTTTGCAGCCTTTCCAAGGGTCCTTCCTTTGGCTGGAAACTCTTCTTTTGATGTGAAAAAGACTTTGAATTCATTTTCAGCCCTTTCGGATGCCTTTTTCCTTGCTGGAAATACCCTTTTTTTCTGCTCATTAAGGTCTGATTTTACCGAACTCTGAGTTGTCTCCCTAGGCTGCCTTGCCCTTCTTCCTTCCACATGTTCCACAAAATCTAAGGCGCTGTTCTTTTGCCTTTGAAAGGGCAGATTTTGCATTATAGGCACTGAAAGCTCATAATCTTGGGCCCTTTTTATGGCCACTTGTAAAGGAGGAGGGTTAAAAGCTTTGACCAATCCCTTAAAGGATTTAGTTAATCCTTCAATGAACCAAGTTGTGAGTCTATTTTCTGAAACATCCTTCACCAAGGTGGATATCCTCCATACCCCAAACAATTCTAATTTCTTCTTTATTCTCATGGAATCAACCATAAAGAGTTTAAAATCAGAATTAAGAACCTTTGTACAATTTAGAAAATAATTGGGATCCCATACCTCTTGGTGCCAATAATTGTGGACTTGAATCAAGGAGTCATGTCTTATATCCTCAAGATTTCCAATATTTTCTTAAATCACATGACTCTTTGAAGGGCTGTTTTGAAAATCAATCAATGGATATTTGAAGATTGGTTCAAGTTCTTCAAACTTGAACCCTTGGTATAAAACAAGTGATCCCCTTCTTGCTTCAATTCATCTTTTTTTGGCTCAAGCTCCTTATTTTCATCTTTTGTGACTTCATTGTCATGCATACAATCATTAGAAGATAAATAGACATCTTCTAGAAATAAAATATCTTTGCCTTGTTCTTTTGATGGCTCATAGAGTTGTTGAACAACTTCTTGTTTCACCGTAGGAAGTTCTGATTTTTATGTTAATCCCCCTTTGAGGACTACCCTTTGCAACCCCATTGGTTGCTCCATAACTTGTTGGAGACCTTCACTAGGCTACCCTTGAATTTTTAGTTCTTATGGCTAATTCAATCATTGGCTGTCTCAAATTTTCTGAGTTTTGAATCTCATCATTCACATGTAGTTCAATCTCCTCTTCTTCAAAAAGAGCCCTTTGAGGTCTAGAGCATAACCCCATAGATTTTGTAACATCCTTGGGATTTAGTGTCTTTAGTTCCCTTTGATAATTCTCTATGGCTTACAATAATTCATCCATGGCTTCATCCATTGTCTTCTTCACCCCACCTTTTGAATGGGATCTTTGTATTTCTCTTTTGGCAAAAACCAAACCAAGGTTGTCAATCCATTGAAATCACTCACACCCTACAGTTGGCCAAGAAATTGACTCTGATACCACTGTAATGTCCCCAAAAAGGACGATTCGCTGAAAATTAAAAATATTTATAAACCCCACTTCCAAGTGCAAAATTTTTTATTTAATTGCAGCAAACTCTAGCTGCGAACAACCTTTCAAATACACCTCAAAATTAACTTAAAATTATGTCAAACCCTAATCAATTAGTGTCTACTCAAAATATGAAAAGATAGCCCTTCAAAATCATATTTTCTTCTTCAAACCCTAGGCATCCTTGGCTATAAAATAAATCTGAAAATTGTAGATGTTTCTTATGCCAAAAAATCTTATCAAACCCTCGATAAATTACATAAAATATATTTGCAATAAAGGCAGAATTTTTCTGAATATTTAGATGGCTAAAAAAGCCCAAAACCCAAATCACCAAGCTATAAAAATATGAAAAAATTACATAATTAAATTCAAGATAATTTATCCTTTGCAAGAGGTTCAAACCTCTCCCAAACAAAATCGCCACTGTGCAGAAAATTGTGAATAATTTCAAAATTGCCCCTAGGGCACAAAAATAACCAAAGGAGTGAGATTTCACTCCCAAATCAAGTCTCCACTCTCTCAATAGCAAGTCGTCACCTGAAAATAACCGATTGGTGTCTAAACACCTTTGAATGACTAGTTGATTCCAATGATAACCTCCGAATAGAGTTACCTCATAGAAGGAAAAGGGTTTCCGTCCCCTAACTTCGTTTGTTTGAAGGGTTCATCTTCAAAGCAATTGGCTTAGCGTTTGTGTGCTAAAAAACCAAATTTTCAATATTCAAAAACATGACATACCCTCACCAAATGATTCCTCTTCACTTTTGTAGCCCTCCAAGTGTGGCACCCAAAAAGAATAAGGGAGGGTAATATAAAAATTGTTTTAAAAGACCTTTCCTTATGATCTTTTCTTAAAATCACTTAAGTCTAACCCTTAAAAGTCCCCTATTTAAGTGAAATAAGAAACATAAAGTACTTTTTAAAAAGGTACTTTTACACATATTTTATTAAAACATTTAATATTCACTTCTCTTTATACTTGTCCCTTAGCCCTTGGGAATGGTTTTAAGGATAAAGGTCTTCCACGATGTCCCTATCAAAAGAGGGACATGGCATGTTACGAAAATTCCAACAAGCTGAAAATCAACATTATCTTCCGAAAATTTGGCTTGAACTGCCAACTTCTCTCCACCATCTTGCAAATCAGATTTTTCTTCCTTCTTTGGTTAATGCTCCATGATTTTTCCCTCTTTCCTAATCATCAAGAGAAAATCCTTTGCCCTATTTTTCCGTTGGTGTTGTTTTGGTTGGACGGCTACCAACTTAGCTTCCCTATCTCTCCTTAGCCATTCATCACACCTTTGTTGGGTCCTCATTATATCTTCCGTGCTTGCTTGAAAGGTCATTGGTTTCCTTTCAACCCTAGGATCCACCTTTGTTGATGATGGTGGATAATTAAATTATGCCGCACATATGTAATTATTGCCCTTCTTTTCTATTGTACTCTTTGGGAAATCAACGAATGGTTATTTCACCATAATTTCTTCTTTGGCTTCCTCATTCCCTTGTTGATACATGCAGTCATTAGAAGTCAATAAAATATTTTCTACTATCAAAAAATCTCCACCTTCAACTTGCATGTGGAGTTCCTTTTGCTCCTCGATACGGTTTTGAGGTTCGGACCTTGAATCCCTCTTCCCTTTATCTAACCACACTTCCTCATAATGCCTTTTTCCATTCCGTGACTCCATCAACTACATAAAGTCTATAAAAGATATTTTTGTTTGAATCTCTAGGAGAAGAGTTTTGTATAAATCAAAAATGGCCATAATATCCTTAAGTAATGACCCTATGTTTCACAAGCTAGCAAGAAAATGGCTCTGATGCCATTGTACTATTCCTTTTTGGATAAATATGAACAATTATGGGTTTGCCATGAAACCCTTATTTTGTTATTCAATTCAAATATGGAGTTTCACCCAATAATAGATAATAGCACAAAGCAAACTGATAACTGTAAACCAAATTGAATCTTTATTAAATACTAGAAAATTACAAGAGCATAATAGTCATATACTAATTATTTCTAAATTTGTTATCAAATCTTAACCTGACATAACCTGAAAATGCATAAAGGCAGAATCTTTTATTGAAACCCTAGCTAGAAATGTCCCGAAACAATACGACAATATCAAAAGGTATAAACATTGGATTTTTCTTGAAAACCCTAGCTAAAAGTAACACCTAAACAATACGACAGTAATAAACCCTAGTTGCAATAGTACAACCTTCAAAATGGTACGACAACCCTTAAAAACTGACTGGCTCAGTAAAGTCAAACCCTAGTGCATAAAAGTCAATGCCTAGGTCCATCAATGAATAATGATATCGTAAATAGTAACATCGTGAATAGTGACATGAATGGTGACGACATGAATAGTGATGTCAAGCTAAAATGTCACTGCAGGAGAATATTTTCATAATTTTTCGAAATATTACAGCCCCATACACAGCTATAAATCAGTGTTTCTGCACATGTGATGAATTTCCTCTAAATCCGAAAGCTTTGGTGTAATTCATGAATGAAATTACCAAATGGGCTTGAGGGTTTTCGTCCCCAAGCCTGTGCACATGAGGGTTTTCGTCCCCAACCCTGTGCACATGAGGGGTTTCGTCCTCTATGTAAAATATTGAAACTACTGCCCAAATTTGCAAAACAAAGGTTTTATAAAAGTGTTTGAATGAGTGAATGCTTTATTTTCCAACCAATCCTTTTCTTATTCACTTTTTCATTCCAATCCTAAAAGAAATTAATATTTCTTTTAATTGAATATTCGCTTTTTTTCATTTTATGAATATTAATTACTTTTTAGCCATGTATCCAAGATTTACTTTTGGCCCCATTCAATAATAATAAATTATTATTTTACAAAGTAATAACTTAAAGTACCTTTTTGAACAACTTAATAAATTATTATTAGATTATTTCCCTTTTAAAAGCCCCCTTTAGCCTACAGGAAATAAAGATAGGCTATAGGTCCTCTGATTTCATTAATTCGAGAAAAGGGATATTACAGAATCTATATGTTAATTGACCACCCTAAGAAGCGTTTTTGGCAAAAAAATTGTCACACACCAAAATTACTTTGCACTTGATAATTTTATAGCCATGTGTGGCTTCATAAAAAATGAGGAATGAGGGTGTGCAAGCATCATACTTTATGCTAAGAAATGATGAAATCTTCATATCAATTTCCTTAAACATCCGAACTCTAACAAGTTTATTGATAGCGAGAGATGCAAGAGGATAAAATCTAAGAAATAGTATTTTACATCAATTATTTGTCTATGCATTATATACAAAGATAGTCAGACGTTTTGAACAGACACTTTAATTTAAAGGGAGCCATATACAAGCTAATTTACTATGCCAAAGTAGTTTGTTTTGGTGGTGCAAGGTTTTAATCTGAGTAATGATTGCAATAGATCCACTATTGTAATAGTAAAGAAAATCCATGAAATGCACTAATAATACAGCTGCATACAAGACAATTGAATATAGTTTTCTAGGTATGTTGCAAGTAAGTTAAAACAATTACATTAGAAAATTTTGAAATTTGATGATGAATATTTTGATAACCAGAATCACAATCACTCGTAAGAAAACTTGACTATTATATACAAAGATAGACCAACATTCTAAACAGGCATTGGAATTTAGAGTAAGCCAAATCCAAGAAAAATTACTAAGCCACACAAGTAAATTGTGTTGGTGGTGCAGGGTTTTAATATTTGAATAATGATTGCAGTCAATCAACTGTTGGAATGGTAAAGAATCTCCATGAAATTCACCAACAATACAGCTGCATACAAGACAATTAGATATAGTTTTCTAGGTATGCTGTGAGTTAGTTAAAACATTTACTTTAGAAAGTTTTGAAATTTGATGAATATTTTGATAACCAGAATCACAATCACTTATAACAAAAGTCAACTATAACATGTAATGCCCTGAAGGATTTACTTTCCTGCTATCGATATCACAAAGAATTATTCAATTTATGTCATAAATCAAACAGAAGGACGTAATGCAACTAGTACGCATTTAAATAATGATAAAAGCAGGACCTTTTTGCCATTGATACTATGTCGTAAATCATTTGCTATAGAACAAATATCCTTCACATCTTCTCCAACTGATGAGAAAAGTGTTTTTATTTCATCCTGAAAAGAAAGCCATTAGTTATAAGAATAAGTGGATGAGCAACTTAGAGGAATTATTTTACAGATATTCAAACAATAACTAGAATGAAGAAACATCTGATCATACTTTGATGGTTTTTGATTGATGAGCTTGTTTCCAACTATGTCCTTCCATCCCTTTCCCAATGACATACATTCCTCTAAGCATTCTCATTCAAAATTTAATGCCAAACTCATTCATGAGGATAAAAGATAACAAAGAAGAAAATAAGAGCAAACAACATCCTCATTCATCAGCACAAAAATCGCATTTCAACCTTGTTACCTCACTAAAGAAACCCAATGTCAAAACATATAAGACATTTTTTTCCACTCACAACCAATAGAATGAGCCGTATTTTCTTAAGTACATGGCTAAGTTACTTATGAGAACTACAAGTTCATGATGAAACTACTCAAACCTTCATAAAGTTCATGATGAAAATCAAATCTGTCTTTAACAAACAAAGAGAAACACAGAACAATGTTCACACAAGACAAGAAGGTCAATGACATTTTAAAAGTGCAGCCAAATATGATAGCATCAGAAGGAATGCTGAAACTATCTCAAGCAAAATAAAGTACACAAATAAATAAACTAAAATCGAAATACTAAAGAGAAGTAAACCAAATGCCCTCAAATAACAGTAGATATCAATAAGAGTTGTTTCTATAAGGAATACATGGGGTTCAACTATAAGTTATCTTTGGTAGTAGAAAACAAATCTGTAGATATATCACCATATGTAAGGTCACCATTACATATGATAATGCCCTAAGGAGAATGGCTAGGAATAAGAGGAGCTAGTGGAGCTATCCTTGGGGCAACTATTATGCCCCAAAAAAAAAACCTACCAAGTGGTATCAAAGCAGCAATTTGTGAAAAGAGAGAATTTTTTGGGGGAAGAAAGGTTGTCTAATATTGCAAAAAAAAATCAAGATATATATATATATATATATATATATATATATATCTTGCAAAGGTTCGATCTCCTCATTGAAGTGCTTTCTTGAACCGATTGCTTCATTGTTGGACGGAGTACTACGAGAGCTTTCAAAAAAGCGGTCACAATAGTGATTCTCAGCAATAATCAACAAAAGATTGTCATATAAAGTTCACCCAATGAATCTGTTTTCTTGGTAAATATTTTTCAAGTGCAAAACTAGGGCATAACTCTCCAAAACCAATAAGGCTCATGTTTATCAACAAAGCATAAATTGTTTATGGTTGCCACTCGCACCAGATACTTTCCTGACCTACCTAGTCACAAATATAGAGCTCGGAAAACAATTTCATTAGAAGACATGTTATCCTCCCCGACTTTTGGATTGCATGGCTCTTCTACAACCACTAATCCCAATGACTCTCTTTACTGTCCACCACCTAAAGTCAAAGGAAACATTCTGTCAAGATGTGAAAAAGTTGTAATTTTTATCACAGATAATTTGTTTGCCATGTTTGCAACAGCTTTAAATGAGGGTTTGGATAAGTTTAAATAGGAAATATTATCAAAATTGAAGTCCCAAAATAATCAGCCTCAAGGATTAGGTCCATGGTTCTGAGCAATGGGATTATACATACCAAAATATGTTTTCAATTGAAGCAGCTCTTCCTGTACATGAGCGGACCCTTCCTAGTCTTCCTCAACTTCCTCAGGTCTCTCAACATGATGGCAAGATCCTGAGTTGGAAGCAAACAGTGGAATCATGGGGCAGGAAGGAGGAGGAGAAAGGTTTTGCTCAAAACCTTGAAGAAGATGAAGCTGCTCATACTCATCATGATGATGCTTGTGACCTCCAAGAAAGGCTCTTTCAAGAAAATCTAGCCAGGAGAATTGCAGATTTGGAATCCAGAGTGAGATTCTTCAACTAACGTGTGATGGATGCAGCAGTTTCCATGTCTGAATACACCCCATCTACACACCTCCAAGAAAGCTATCAGGCCACATCTGATATAGATGAAGTGCTGGCCAAATGGAAAGAGGAGAATCATTCGATTCTAGCTCAGGGACTACCTCCTCTTCCACATGGCTTTAATCATCAGCCTTCCACTTCATCCCTTCTCAAGGAGGAACTTGTTTTGCAAGAGGCAATTGAAGAAGAGAATATCCAATCTGCAGCTTCCCAAGAGGCTATCATGGATGGCAACGAGGATGAAATCATCATGGAGGCTCCCTTTGAAGACATCATCAGCAATGGGGAAGACACAGGTCATGCATACATGCGGATGTTCCAGCAATATGAAGAGGAACGTAAGTATGGTGAGCTCTCTCCTCCCTTGTTTGATGAACTTCCTTGTTGCTTTGATGAGGAAGATGATTGTACCATGGAGCCTAGTTGGAGGAGGATCAAGAGGATGTCTTTGAACAACTCGAGACTTTGATCCTTGAGAAGGCAGAAGGAGACAAGCCAATCCGTGATGCATACCAAAGGGCTTATGGTGACAAGCTAGCAGCCACAGATTTCTTGATGAAATGCACCAGCATGAAGGACCAGCATTCAACAAGCTTCCAAGAACAAGAAAAGTACATATATGTTGGGAGCATGTTTGATTCTGATCCACTCGAATGCAAGCCAATCAAGGTGGCAGGCAAGAGGAGCAAGTCCGTCCAGCCATTTCTCTGGCATCATAAGTTTTCTTGCCAGGAAGGAGACTTAAGAAATTTTCCCTTTGATCCAGGAGGGAGGCAAATATACCTAGTTAGCTGTACATAGTAGTTTGCTTTCAGTTTTCTTTCATGTTTTCCCTAAGTGTTGTTTGCACAAGTAGTGTTTTTAGCCTTGTGTGTGTTTTCCTTTGTGTTTGGGGTAAAAAGCTTCATGATTGATTCTTGGATCTATCGGCGCTGTTGCTGACCTTTTAAGTTGCGTTCTGACTCCGTGCCCAATGGATTTTAAGGCTACTAGTTTCTAAGCATAGCAGGCATGCTTCCCCTGGGAGTTGCCAATTTGTTGACCATTTTTGGTCCAACAGGCCAAAATCGGTCCCCTTCTTCCCTTGCTATTCTGAGATAGTTCAATTTTGGTTGCACAAGTCTTTCGGCAGAAGATGAACCAGTTCAAAAAATGAAAGGGCTTTTACAAAGCCTCTTCGGACAATTTGTCCGAAGAAATTCACAAGGAAAGAGAGCGAAAAAATGATTCAAGACACTTTTCCTTAAGGTTGGAAAAGTGGTTCAATATCGGGGTTCAACAACATGATCTTTCCAAGAGTTAAGAATTTTGAACTTTGAACCATTGAACCGTTGAACCGTTGGTCCAAAGTATTGGTTCAATCGGTTGGTTCACTCAGTGGGTTCAAAGGCTTGGTTCAACAACTTGGTTCAGTCGGCTTGGTTCAAAGAAATGGTCCAAAGTGTTGGTTCAATCGGTTCGTTCACTCAGTTGGTTCATCTTTGGTTCAAGCAGTCGGTTCTATCGACTTGGTTCAGTCGGCTTGGTTCAATCAAAGGTTCAATCGGTCAGTTCAATCAAAGGGTTCAATCAGATGGTTCAAAGCGGGTGTTTCAAACGGTCAATTGAATGAGCAGGACGCACCATTGAACCATTGAACTATTGAACCATTGAACCATTGTTGGTTCAACCGGTCGGTTCAATCAAACGGTTCAATCAGAAGGTTCAAGAGAGTCTCCCGAAGGACAAGTGCCCTTGCGGAGGGCAGTCGAGCACAAAAGGGACCATTCCAGTGCCCTTGCGGAGGGCAGTTCCGGACCCAAGTGCCCTTGCAGAGGGCAAGGAACGCTGACAAAGAGATCAAAGAGAAGGCCGAAAGGATAAGTTTTCCTTCAGAAAAAAGAATAAGGCAAGTTGGAATTCTTTCGGATTTGTTCAAGGCAAAGAGGCAGAGAATTTCTTCGGACAAAATGTCCGAAGGAATTCCTTCGGACATTTTGTCCAAAGAAATCCTTCGGAAGAAAATCTGGCAAAAATAAAAGACAAGGCAGAAATAAAGGACTTTCTTCGGACTCTTGTCCGAAGGAATTCCTTCGGACAAAAAGTCCGAAGAAATTCGGAGAAAGAGCCGCAAGAAAAAACCCGAAGAAGAATTCCAAAGGTCAAGGAAGTGATCGAGAAAATTCTTGCGAACATTTTGTCAACGGGAAAAATGGCCGAAAGAAAAGCCGACAGAAAAAGGAATGAGAAGGAAAGGCAAAACAGAAGGAAAGATATCCTTCGGACTTTTTGTCCAAAGGATTTCCTTCGAACAAAAGTCCGAAGAAATTCGGCCGCCAAAACAATGAGGACCCAACTACGACAAAAGCCCGACCAGAGCAAAAGGCCGAAGAAATTCAAAAGGGTGACGGGCCCGAAGACGTCAAGATTAAGCACCATAAACTAGCCGTTAGCTTTCAAATAGCGACGGGCCCGCGAACGTCAATTTTACGGCAATGAAATAGCCATTGATCTTTAAAGACTTGAACGTGGACCCAAATGCATTCAAAGGCCTTAAGGCCAAATGGAAGAACCGCTGAGAGAAGAGCCCAAGGAGCCAGCAAGGCTGAGAAGATAGCCCCCCAAGGCCGAAGGAGCCAGAAAAGACAAAGCCAGGAAGAGACAAAGTGCAGAAACGAACAAAACAGCCCAAGTGGCAAAGAAAGGTGTCGACTCAAGGAGTTACTCCAGCGGTTGACACAGTATCTGCCAAGTGGTCATCAAAGGGCGCAAACAGTGAACGGCGCAACCCGTTTTCTTCACTTTACATTAATGAGCAAACAAACCGCGTGAATATCTTGAAGGAGCAGTCTTGTTTGCAGAAAAAGAGGTGCGGCCCTTGTTTTCAGATTAATGTTTGAACGCCAAAGTCAAGACCAGCGATTACACAGCTTGGTTATAGCAGGCCTCTTCTAGAAGGATGATATCAGCAACAGTGACTTCCTCTTCCCGATGCTCTCAACGCACATGGGCCAACTTGTAGAAAGGCGCCAAAGTCTTTTCCAAAGGGGCGCCTTTACTTCTCTCTCTATATATTGTAAACTTCTCATTTTGAGAAGGAATCTCTTAGCCTGTAAGGCAAAGCTCTGCCCAAAAATCTCTTGGCTTGTAAGGCAGAGCTCTGCCGGATTTTACCTTGAATCAAGACATAGCATTTTTACCTCTATTTGAGTTTGCACTTTCGTATATGTCTATGTTTTTGTTTTGTGTTAAGTCATTTTCCTTATGCTTTCACAGAACGATTCCAGCATATCTAGTGTATTGTGAGTTCTTCTTTCGCAGGTTAGCCAAAAGTCTCCACAGCAGGAATATAGGCGCATGTGAATAGGCTGCCATAGTGTGTCTTAAAACGCCTCTGGTAGTTCTTCCTCCCTGTATCTCCATCGGACCCCTAGCTCACTGATGCAGAAGAATTTTCCATATCAAATGAAGTGTATACCATCTTGTTCTTGGTGGAAAGTGTAGACTCAAGCTAAGTAGATCAACTTTTTGGTGTATCACCGTTTTAGTTTAGGTTCTGTTTTTCAGCATGCTTCTCCCTTTTCAACCCCCCTTTTTTCATTTTATTTGTTAGCAGTAGGAAATCCAAGACCTCAAAGATACATCAGAGGGAGCTAGCCCTTATCTAGAGACTCTCCCCCCAATCTTGCCAGACCCACGGGCAAGAGGGCAGTTTCCATTGTGACGCGTGGGAGGCAGGAACTCAGCGTCCTATCAAGGGTGCAATCCGCCGCGTCAACAGCTACCATTCATGCAATCAAATAGTGGAGCCAATATCTCATGGGTCAACATTTCAAAGTCAAAACAGATCATGAGAGTCATAATTTTTGCTTGGAAAAATGATTACAATCGAAGGAGTAGCAAAAATAGGTGACCAAGATGTTGAGGTATGAATTTGAAATTATTTAGCAAAAAGGAAAGGAAAAGATAGCAGCTAACTCTCTCTCTCTCAACAGGAGATCAAGACAACAACAATATGTGTCATCTCAGGATTGCAACTAGAATGCATGGAAGCACCAAGAATACAATGGCAACATGACTTTGCAACAAGGAAGCCCGTTCATTCACTTCAGCTATATCCATCTTATTCAAATAAGTATGCTTGGAAGGGAAATTCCTTATGGCATAAAGACAAAAACTCTCAATTGAAAGCTAGTATTTTATCTCAAATGCATGACTCACCAATGGGAAATTTTAGATTCTTGAACACTTATCATCGCAAAGAGAGATTTCTTTTCGGAAGGCATTAAGGATGATTTACAAATCTATGGTTGAAAGTCTGGTATGTCAACAAAATAAGGGGAAACTGTCAAAACACCAGGCCTTTTGCAACCATTAGCCATCCCATTGTAGTGTTAGAAGGAAATCTCGATGGATTTTATTATAGGATTGCCAAAATCAAACCAATTGCATGTGATCTTGGTATTAGTGAATCGACTCAATAATATTCACATTTTTGTGGACTCTCGCATCCCTTTCAAGCTAGTATGATGGCAAAAGTTTTCATGGACAAGGTGTAGAAACCCCATGACATGCCCAAAATCATTGTGAGTGATCATGACCCTATCTTCACTAGCATATTTTGGAATGACATAATTCTCGTGTGGGGTGCCAAACTAGCACACAGTTCATCTTATCATCCGCAATCAAATGGGCAACCAGAAACTATGAATAAATGTTCAAAAGAGTATCTGCGTTGCTTTTCCTCAAAAAAGCAAGTCCAATGGTCCAAATGGTTTTCACTAGCAAAACGGAGGTATAACACATTGTTTCACACAACAACAAAGATGACTCCATTTGAGGCTCTTTATGGTTACCCCCCACCATCGATATGTTCTTTGCAAGGTCATCGCAAAGCTTAGGCGATGATCATATCCAACACTAGCAAGAAAAGCTTCAAGTCCTTAAGGGGAATTTGGTTGTGGCTCAAAAAGGATAAAACAAGAAGTAAATCAACACCAAAGTGAGAAGCATTTTGAAGGAGATTCAATTTTCCTTCGATTGTAACCCTGCAAACAAATGTCAATTAAGAAATATAAAAACCTTATGCTTGGACCAAAATATTATGGGCCCTATATCGTTCTCCACTGGATCAAAAGTGTAGCTTACAAGTTGGAACTTCCACCCTCTTCCAAAATTTATCCTATATTTCATGTATCTTATCTGAAAAAATAATCGGTAACAAGCTTCCAATACAGTTAGAATTGCCCGAGTTAGGAGGGAAGTTCATTATGGAACCCAAGATAGCCATCGAGAAACGCATGAAGCAATTGCGAAACCAAGCCATTTCTAAATTTCTAATCAAGTGGAAGAATCTATCAACTAAAGACGCAACATGGGAGGATGAACAGTTCATGCACAATCATCCAGAGTTGCTAAGCATTGAGGACTATGTTTTTTTTAAGGGGAAGGGCATGTTAAGCCTCTAATATTCTATCTTCCTAAGTTTAATAAGGTTATGGGTGGCTGAATTGTGCCACACTTAATCTTAATCTTTTCACTTATTAGTTTTAGTTATTTCTCTAGGCCGACCCAATTAGGACGAAAGGTGTGACCATACCTAATTACATCTATAAGAAAGGAAGACCAAACCTCTCCCAAATAATCATAAGTTGTATTCACAAATTCCTTTCATTATCACTTTGCATATTGGATGTAGCCCACTCAAAGCGGCCAATTTATCTGATTCTGCTCTTATTTCTCTCATTCAAGTGCATCTTTTATTGCTTTTTGAGTTCATTTTAAAAAAATATCCTAACAGCAACAAAGTACTCTACATTCTCCTAACATCCAAGGTCAAAGGTATTTTGGAATTGGTTAGAAAATTTGTAATACAAATTTGGCCATGAATCCCAAACCATGTGTGATGTCCCCTTTTCAAATATGAGTGGTTGAAGACCCTCAGTATATTTCCTTGTTGATTCCCATACGCTAAGGGAAAGAAAGATCAAAGGAAAAACTCTGGTTCTCTTTTTCAAGTTGTAAAAAACTACTTTTGATAAATCTTTTCTAATTTTGACTTGAAAGGGGGCTTTTTGATCATGGACTAGTTTAGCCCTAAGCGAAATTATAAGGCATGTGCTTTTTAAAATGTTCAAATATTCCCTCCAAGTGGAATGCACTTTTTTGAAAGGGCTTTTAGAAGAAAATGATATAAAAAGGGAAGCAGGTTCATTTTGAGAGGTTACCATGTTTATAAATTGAAATGTTGAGTTTGAGCGCAAATTGCTTGACTTGTCTCCATTAAAAATGAAAACATTCGATGGAAATTTGAAGTTAAGGATGGAATGTAATGTCGCTTTTTTCGAATTAGTTAAATCGGAGGAACCGAAATCTAATTCTATTTCCCGTCGACTAGGGGGGTTAAAAAAGGGTAATTATATAATAATAATTCATTAAGTTGTTCAAAAAGGTACTTTAAATTACAACTTGGAAAGAAAAAAGAAATTGAGTGTATTATTATTGAGTGGGGCTAAAAAACAAATATTGGATACATGGCCAAAAAGGTAATTAATAATTATAGCTATAAGGATGGAAAATGGTGAATATTCAATTAAAAGTAATATTAATTACTTTTAGGGTTTTTGATGAAAGTAATTTATTAAAATAATTGATTGAAAGAAGTGGGCGCAATCATTAATTCATTCGAACACTTTTACAAATCCCTTGTTTTGCAAATTTGGAGCAGCAACTTCAATATTTTACACAGAGGACGAAAACGCTCATGTGCACAGGCTATGGGACAAAAACCCTCAAACCCATTTCGTAGTTCCACTCAACAACTACACTAGAGCTTTTAGATTCAGAGGAAATCCATCACATAGGTACAGAAAGGCTGATTTATCATTGTGTGGGGTTGTAATAGTTCAGAAATTATGAAACTATTCCCTTGCAATGACATTTCATCTTGGTGCCACTATTCATGGTGTTACTATTCACATCACTATTCACTGATGTACTTGGGCGTTGACTTTTTTGCACTAGGGTTTGACTTTCTTGAGTTGCTAACTAGTTTTTAGGGTTGTCATGCCATTTTGAAGGTTGTCTATAGCAACCCCAAATAGGATCCGAAGCAAAAGTAAATGATTTTCTTAATGAACTCAAGCCAATCTGAAAAATAACTGAATGTTGCCCACAAACTTAGCAAACCCTAGCCCAATGATCTCTTCAAACCCTTACACAAATGCTTTAATAAATAACAAAAGAAAAGCTATACTTGTGTACCTTTTTTCTAGCATGAATTAATGATGTGGCTGCTGGAAATAAGTGAAAAAAATTGTTAATAAAGTGCTGGTACAGTAGTCCCTTTCCTTTGCAAACAACCTTCAAAACCTTTGAACATTCCTCTCAAAAATTAGGTCAAAAAACCTAATAAATCTCCAAGCTTCCAAAGAACAAATTCAACTTGATAAGATCACTTCAAATATTCACACAAGTCGTCCAACTTCAAGGAAAATTAAGAATAAATTTTGAAAGTCAAAACCTTTGAAAATAGCTATCAACAAGCCTTCCAAATCTGCAAATTTATTCAATCTCCTTGGGAAAATTATAGAAATAAATCTGAATATTTTTCCAAGCATAAATAAGGTCCACAACCTTACAAATCAATTCGCCAAGCCAAGAAAAATTAAGGAATATTTTTTTGAATATTAAATCCTTCTCACAACCTCAAATGGTTCTCCAAGTGATTCGCCCTACTAGATAAAACTATGCAAGCAATTTTATAATATTTTTCAAGCACTAATCAATCCAAAACTCATCAATCATATCTCCCAAGTAGTTCGCTCTTCCAAGGAAAAATAGCAAAAATTATTAAAACCTTGGGAGAGGGTTTTTACCAACAATAAACCTCCAAAATGATGTTTTCCAAGCCCTCAGGTGAATCGCCCAAGGTGTAATCAGCAATCTTCAACCTCTAAGCAAATTGCCAACCTTTTGGGACCTCACAAGCCCTCTAGGTGGTTCACTCTAGTCCTCCAAGACAATTCACTACAGCTGCAAATATTAGATAGAAATCTCAAATAACTCTTCAAGGGATTTAACAAGATTTCCACTCAATAGGTGGTGTTGATAGACACCGTTTGTAGAACCATTAGTAGAACTTGAAGGGTAACATTCTTTAAACATCTATCTTCAACAACCAAGCTTGACATACTTGATTATCAAATCCAAATATCATATGCAAATGATCTTCAAATGAGCCCTCATGCCTCTTAAATAACCTCCTCTAATTGTAGCGCTTCAAAATAGAAAGAGAGAGTTAATCTTTAAAAAGAAACGTAAGTCTTATAAGCCAAGACTCATAAATTCTCCCACTTAAGTGAAATAAACATAAAGTACTTTTTTCCAAAACATAACTTAAAATTAGAATCATAAAGTACCTTTATTTTGATATATCCTTTCACAAGTGGTGTATTAAGTTCATTCTTCCTCTTTCACCCTTAGTTATCGGAAAAATAATGAACTAAGGGTCCTCTAAGGCTTTTAGAGCAAAATTGGGGACATTACAGTCCTCCCTACCCAAAATTGTTTGTCCTCAAGCAATTGCAACAGCCATGGGACTAACCAACATCCTCTATCACACACACATTCCTTGGGACTGTTTTCCATAAAGAAAAAACTTCACTTTGAACCGTTGCCTTTTTCAAAGAACCATGCCACTTACCATGAAGATTAACATGCTCTAAACTCACCAATTTTACCTTCCAAAGGGCTGTATTTTCCTTTGCAAATCTGAATATGTAACTAGGTGGGTTGTGATAATAAAGTATAGCCATGCTTTTACCCCATATCTTCAATCTTTTCAACATCAAACTGCCTCGTAGTGACCCTTTTCCCTTCATATTTCTCCAATAATCATCCCATGATCCCAAATTTGCAAAAAGAGAGTTAGAGCTGTCAAACAAAATTTGTTTTTCATAATGCATAAGGCTGATCAAGGTCACATTTTCTCCTTTGATGAGTATTGGGAAGAGCATTCCTTCATAACATATATTTTCCACTTCTCCTTTGATGCCATGCTTCTCAAAATTAATATTTTCACAATGCAACATAGGCTGGAAATAGTCAAAAAAATCATAATCCATACCTTTAAGACTCAGCTGTACCTTCCATGTGAATTTGGGGTTTTCCATGCAACAAAGTTCAATATTTCCATCTTTCTTAGATGGTTGTTCCTCCTCATCAAACTCAGAAATTTTCTCAAAAAAATCAGAATTTGTACCTTGAATGTGGGGCTGTACTTTCCATGGGGATCTAAAAAATTTAATGTCACCAAAATCAGAACTTTCATCTTTATCATAACGTTGTAACTTTTCTTTCAAATAATCAGTCCTCATGTTATTTTTGCATTTAGGAATGAAGTGTTTTTTACAACAATTTTAGGGTTGCCTTTGTGAATAAGCAAACTTATTTATCCAACCATTAGGTGACAAGTAAAAATCAGAATTACTCATGTTCATTTCTTGCAACCTTACCTCTCCTTTTTGGCAAGTAGATGGCTGCCCATGGTGTCTAGGAACAGCACTATCCTTGTCTTCTTTTCCAATCCATCTCATGCTCATAAAACACCCTTCCATCATATGGTTTGATGAAGGTGGAGGTGTTTCTCTTTCACTCAAGCCATGCAAGACAATCTCATTGTTTCCCATTTTAAATTTCAATTCCATGGATTGGTAATTCTGTGTGTACTCACCAAGGGAATGTAGCCATTGGATGCCAAGGACCACATTGGTCTTTCCAATACCAACTACATAGAAATCATCCTCTGCTATGTGCCCCTCCAAATTAATGCAAAGCTTTGGAACTTTGGTAGTGCAAGGAATAGTAAATCCATCTGGTACCGTGACTCTAAACCCCTTGAACTCAATGGGTTGTAGACCAAAAGAGTTCACAAGCCCTCTATCAATAAAGTTGTGAGTTGACCTACTATCAATGAGTATGGTAACTGGCTTGCCCTTCAAAGACCCCTTTACTCTAAAGGGATAGTACCTAGGAGTTCTTGAAGGTGATGCCAAGGTGCCACTCAACTCCTCTTCCCCTTCAATCTCAAAAACTTCCTCCTCATAGGTGGCTGTCCCACCATCTTCTCCCTCATCCTCCTCTTCTGAAATTATCTTTATGTAATGAATATATCCCTTGCCACGGCAATTGTGGCCTCTAACCCAAGGATCCCTGCAATAAAAGCAAAGTCCTTTCTTTCTTAAGTCATTCCTCTATTCAAAACTACTTTGAGGTAGACTCCTTGGCTGCCCCAAATCTAAAGGATTTGGTTTAGTCAAAGGACCCTCAAGATTGGCCTTAGGAGGCCCTACATAGTGGCCCTTAGGCTGGCCAAAACCGCCACCTCTAGGCTGTCCAGAAGATGGCATAAACTGTCCCTTTGGCTGCCCCAAAGGTGGAAACCTGCCTCTAAATGTAGATGCGTCCAAGTCATAGGCTTTTTGGATAGCTTCTTTCAATGATGGTGGATCAAATGCCTTGACCAATCCTCTCAAGGAATCAACCAAGCCCTCAATGAATAAAACCACAAGCCTCCTATCTTTAATGTCAGTAACCATGACTGCAAGTCTCTGAAACTCTGAAACATACTCATCAACCGGGCCTTTTGCCTCAATTGAGCTAAATCTCAAAAATGAAGTTTGAGATCTGCTCTATCAAACCTCTTTATCAATCTCTTACTGAATTCCTCATGTGAATGTATATGTTGATGCCCCTGTGTGATCAATCCGTGGTACCACCAATCGTGGGCTGCCCCCTCTAAATGTAACGCCACAAACTGAATAGCCTCATCCTCTGCCATAGGGCGAAGTGAAAACAAGGTGTCTACCTTCTGGATCCAAGCCCTCACTGAACTACTATGTGACCCATCAAAAGTAGAAAGAGATCTTCCCCAACGCATGTTGGAGATCTCCTTGAGTGCCTTTGAATCTCTGTCTGATCTTTGTATCCCCTCTTCCAAGCTGAATACTCAAAAAAGGTCATAACTTGTCTTATTGCATTATCCAAAGCTGCATACTCATTTACCTCGTTGTTCAACTCCTCACTGGGATTAGATGATCCCTCCCTCCTAGGTACGGTTTCCTCTTTCTGAATGAAAGTAGGAAAAGTGGTGTTAGCCATTTTTTGGCCCACATATCAAAGTTTATTTAAGTATGGTGTTGACGCTATGGATTGCACCCTTGACAGAAGGCTAAGCTTTTGTCTTCCACGCAGCACAATGGAGACTCCCCTCTTGTTGTGTGTATGGGGAAATTGAGGGGAGAATCTCTAGATAAGGGCTAGCTCCCTTTGATGCATCTCTGAGTTATTTCACTACTACTGTTAATATATATAGTGGGAGGTGAAAAGAGAGAAGGATACTGAAAACAGAAACTAACCTAAGACGGTGATGCACCAAACAAGTTTGATCTACTCAATTACACTTCAGACCAGAAGAGGGCGGACATACACTTTATCTAATGAAAAGACCAGACCGTAGGGAGTTTTAACAGGGAGGCTTAGTGAAGACACAAAAAATGAACTTACCACAGACGCAGTAGAAAACACATTGTCTGATAACCCTTTTCTGTCTCTGTGCTCCAGATGCAGCACTTCTTGTTAACCTGCAGAACTAGTACTCTAGCTACACTAGGTGTGTTGGTGTCAACTTGTGAAAGCATCAAGCTAAAATGACTAAACACAAGGTTAATACGCAGACACACTCAGAGATATAACCAACCAAATAGAGGTAAAACGCATTCTTATTGATTCAAGGTGAAATTTTGGTAGGGCTTCGCCTTACAAAATGAGAGATAGATCCATTTCTCAAATGAGAGTTTACAATATATAGAGAAAGAGAAAGCAATGGCGCCTTTTTCCACAAGTGGCCCATGCTGCATTCAATTCATTAGAAAGAGGAAGTCCGGTGAAGGAAGCCATGCTGCAGCAGTCCAAGTTTTGACTTTGGTGTTTAAATTATATTAAATGTCATTGTGAAAGCATGGGTCGCGTCTTTCTATTTGAAAACAAGACTGCTTCTTAAAGAGGTTCACGTGGTTGTTTGCTCATTAATGCTTAAATGAAGAAAAATAGGCTGCACCATTCACTGTTTGCGCTCCTTGATGACCATTTTGTAAGGACTGTTCCAACCACTAGAATAACTCCTCTACCGACGTCTCTTTTGCCACCTAGGTTGTTTTATCCATGTCTGTGTTTCGCTCTTCGGGCTCCTTTCTCGATGGGTCGTTGAGTTTACTCTTGGCTTTTGTCTTTTCTTGGCTCTTTCGGCCCTCAGGGCTATCTTTGTCATTTTCTAGCTCTTTCTGGCAATTTGAGCTCTCAGGCTCTCTTCTCGGCGGGTCGCTGAGTTCACCTGCAGCCTTCGCTTATGAGTTCTTTTGGGCTCTCTTCAACTGTTAACATGCGCGGGCCTGTTTTTTAAACATTTGAGAATCAATGGCTATTCCATCACCGTAAAGTTGACGTCTGCAGGCCCGTCGCCATTCAATAGCCAATGGCTATTTCATCGTCTTAAAATTGACGTTCGCGTGCCCGTCGCCAGACGTTTGAACCTCCAACGAGTAGTTTCCTATGTTGAATTTGATGTCTTCAAGCCCGTCACCCCTTTGGCAATTTCTTCGGCTTTCCACAATTGAACCTTCTCGAAGGGAAGGTGACCTTTCGGAAGAAAGGAGAGGGTCCCTTTTCGGCAGCCGAGAGTCCCTCGCAAGGGCATTTACCCTTCGGGCTCCTTCGGGCTGCCTTATCATTTCAATTTCTTTGAACAAAATGTCCGAAGGAATTCCTTCGGACATTTTGCCCAAAGGAAACCTTTCTTCATGCCTTGGCCCTTTCTTTCTTTCGGGTCCCCTTTTCTTCGGGAAATTACTCCGACAAATGCCTTCGGACAAAAGTCCGAAGGAATTCCTTCGAGCCTTTGTTCGAAGGAATTCGTCGGAGTCTTTCGCCTGTGGATTTCTTCAAACAAAATGTCTGAAGGAATTCCTTCGGGCATTTTGTCCGAAGGAATTCATCTTTTGGATTTCCTTGTATTTTCCTTCGGACATTTTGTCCAAAGGACCTTTGACCTTTGCCTTTTGTCGTGGATTTCCTCCAGACAAAATGTCCGAAGGAATTCTTTGCCTTATTTTTCCGAAGGAAAGCTCTGCCCTCTTCAAAGGTACCTTGGGTTTAGAATTGCCCTCCGCAACCTATTGGAACGGTCTAGTTTGCACCTGACTACCCTCCGCAAGGGTACTTTGCCCTCGGAGCTTTGTAAAAGACTTTCATTCTTGTTGGCCCATTCCCTTGTCAAAAGGCTTGTCTAAAGCATTTGTTCAAAGCGAAATAAGCTCCATATTGAACCGAAACCTTTGGCCTGCAGGACCAAAATGGTCAACATATGGAAAAGGGAGCTTTCAGGCAAGAAAATAATACGTTTTGGGAGGACTTTGGGTTTTCCAGAAGTGACAACTTCGAGGTTTTTGAAGGCACAATGCAAATCGGGTTTCCAACAGTGCTTAGCTTCTAAATGTTTCATAAGTAGAAGTAATTCGGTTTTACAAACCTGAATTACTCATAAATAGTGTATTTCGAGTTCTCCAAGGACCACTACTTGGTTACTTCATAAGTTGTGAGCAGTCAAAAACTCGAAATAAGTAAAGGGGCTTTACAAACCTGATTTGGTCTTGAAAAATGATGTTTCTTAGGTTCTTCAAGGGACGAGTATTTTTCAAAAAATTCAAAGGGGCTTTTAGGGTAAAAGGGACCAGTTAACTTTTTTGAAGGTACATTTCAGTTTTTTTGAAGGGCTTTTTCTTCTCCAAGTGGACAGTTGCAATTTTTTTGAAGGGTATGTCACCCTTCAGAGGGACGACTTCAAAATTCCCGAAGGGTATCTTTCCCTTCGAGAGGATCATTCATGGGTTTCCGAAGGTACACTTCAGTTTTTCTGAAGGGTCTCTTACCCTTCGAGAAAGTCCATTGTGAAAAGCCCAAAGGGTAATTTCAAAGAAAAACACGGACAAAAACTATGAAGGAATTCTTTCTGACAAATTGTCCGAAGAAATTCCTTCGGGAGATTTGCCCAAAAGAAATAAGCCGAAAGAGAAACCCGAGACCAAGTGTCTAAAGGAAATGACGGGCCAATGGACATCAAAATCAGGGTAAGCAACCAGCCGTTAGAAGTAATCGAGTTTGAAAAGCCCGAGTCTTAAGGCTTGAGAAACAGCAAAGTGAGAAGACTTCAGGATGGACAAGCCCAAAGTTGGAGAGGCCGAAGAACCCGAATTACTCTACATAGAGTAAATCGGGTTTCTCCAAGTACTCTACTTAAAAGGATTTATAAGCAAAGGATCTGGGAAAGTCCGAAGTTGGAGAGGCCAAAGAACCCGAATTACTCTGCATAGAGTAAATTGGGATTCTCCAAGGGCTAGGCTTAAGCTTGGTCCAACAATGCTAGAATCATGATGCAACGAATGGAAGACTACCACGTGGAGTAACTGGAGCAAAAAGGGCCAATCAGTAAAAGACAAGTGGCACAAGGATGTTCAATAAACACGGGAGAGTTTGAGCGGCTGGTAGCTGGAAATTATGAAGCATCTCATCCGCCATGGTTCATTGCCCGCAATCACCGTTTGACGCTTAAATGTGTCACGCCAAGAAGAAACATTCCAGCTGCTCATAGCATGACTTTTCAGATGCACCAAACAAAGTCTTAAAGACGGGAGGGGCTCAAGAGTATTGGGCGACGATCTGGAACGGCGCATTTATGAACATTAAGGACAATAAGAGGTTCCAGCCATCTGTGACTTTTTCTTTCCTCCATTTCTCTCTTCCCCCTTTTCTTTATAAATAGAGGCCTTGGAGCCTAGAAATGTATCCTCGAACTGGTGATAAAATCACTCTACAGATATTAAGATTCTTTTGAAGCAATATAAGGAAAACTTCTATGTTTCTGGTCAAAGAGAAGTGTGCATTTTTGGTTTTATTTGCAGAATATATGATCATTGTTCATCACCTACGTTATCTCTAAGCACCTTGCTTTTGACTCTTTCGGTTTTATACAAGATTGTGTGAAGTGTTTGTGTGTCCAATTCCCTTTAGAGTTTACTAACTCAGTGTTTCCCATAGACCTATTTCGTTATTCGTCAAAGCGTAAAGCTCTCCTTCAACCTCCACGCAAAAGCTCCCTGCCTACGGCCCTAAGATAGAACCAGAATAAGCTTGTGTCCTGTTTAGCTTCATCAGGAGTTTGCTCTTCAGCTTCCAGACCAAGAAAATTAGGATTCGCTCTTGAAAATCTTTCTGGTGCATTTTTCAACCTCCAAAACCCCAATTTGCCAAGCCTTAGAACATTTTTCTGAGATCACTTCAAATCCTTCCAGACCAAGTGGATCGCTCTCTTTTGGTGCATCACCTCCCAAATTAGGTTCTCCAAGTGATTCGCCCTACTAGATAAAATTATGCAAATAATTTTATAATATTTTTCAAGTAATCCTCCTATCCCTTTTCCTTGGCCATTAGTATAGTTTAGTGTACAAATCAACGAGTCGAAGTAAAGCACCTGAGGAACTATACTCATAAGAAAGTCTAGAGGTTCAACCTCACCATAGGACACCCACATCCTAAAGTTGTTCCCATGCTTATAGCTGGAAGTGAGAGAGCCTGAAGAACTCTATCACAAGGGTGCAAATACAATCTATAACAAGTGGACCTAAGAAAAGGTGATCCATTCCCTATATTTTTCTTGCTACTTGAAGCTCCATTATCAGCATTAGGTGCCTTCGAATCACTCTTATCACCAAGAGTGCATAGGAGGTCCTCCAAAACTATAGCTATTCTTTCCTGATTTTGATCATACCTATGTGATCTCTCTTCGTCCATCATCTCCTTCCTTTATCTGTCTCTTGGTGATCCATGTAGGGAAAAGGGGAGAAAGAACACCAGCTATAATCAGTTCTAATTTCAAACTCTCAACACTATCAACTATAAACTCAGCAAAAGACAGTCCAACATAGAACGTGACCTGTATAAATGATCAGCTAGTAACTAAGTACAAATCCAGATTTGACAAAGAAAAAAGAAAATCTATCACTTAAGCAAATCTATAACAGTACACTATACCAACTGCTAGAAATTGAAAAAAAGCACAATCCTCTTCTTATTGATTCTGAAAAAATGTTTACAATACAAACTTTGACAGAAGATTGCTTGCCAAAAGAGGGATCCTTTTTACAAGGCTGAAAAGCCATTAATATAAAAAATTACAAAAAGCCAAGAGATTGGCGTTGAAAAATAGAGAGGGAGTAAACTCAATCCAACTCAGCGTTTACAAAAGTCTATTTTTGTCTTGCATAAAGATTCCTTGCGTTGAAATGGATAGTGGGCTCAAACGTTCGACTTTGCTTATGCATGCTCGGCTGAGCCATATCTAAAATTAGAGACTAGCTCTTTGGCATTTGAAAGTGGACAGTTGGGCGTTTGAAAGTCAAACCTCTCTTTGCATGGAAATCCATGCCCACATCTAAATTTGGCTTCTTCATCTTGAGTTGTTTGAAGGCTATGCTGGACGTTTGAGGACATGAGCTAGAATGTTTGAAGGGTTGGGTTGGACGACCAGTCAACTGAAGATTAGCCATGCGCCAAAAATAGCCCTTGTTCACATGTATTTTCTCCTATTTTGGTCTGCCTATTCGTGTCTATTTTTGGCAGGATTCTTTTTTCTGACCTTTTCATTGACTTTACCTTGGTCTTTTTTATTTCTTGCGAACTTTATGTTTTGTGGATTTTAACTCCCTAGTCTTATTTTCTTCGAATCTTTCATTCCCTGACCAAGTCCAATTATTCCTTCGGAATTCTATCTCCTGTTGACCTTTTTTCCCTGTTGACTTCTCTTTGGTTTATTATTTTCCTTTCGGCTTTCTTGTTTGCATTTTTCCTGAAGGAATCCTTCGGACAAAAAGTCCGAACGTTTGTCCGAAGAATTCCTTCTTTTTTTTCCTTCTTTTTTTTGTTTACATTTCTTCGGGTTTTTTGCAATTGTAAATTCCCTCGGGCTTTATTTCCCTTCTTTGGATTTCCTTCGGATTTCCTTGTTGACTCATCTTTTTTCTGCGGACTTTTGTGTATGCAATTTTCTCAAACTTTATGTCTGTCCTCTCCTTGGCTTTGGATTTCCTTGGCCAACTTTTCCGAGTAAATTTCTGCCTATTTTCCCAAGGGAATCCTTCGGTCAAAAAGTCCGAAGGATATCCTCCTTTTCATTTGCTTATTTTATCATAATCTCTCGGGCTTTTTGGATTTGACTTCCACAGAAAATTATAAGTGCCTTCCGGAATTTTCAAACAGCCCCCGCAGACTTTTCGGACAGCCCCTCAGTTTTAATTCTTTCCTTCGGATTTTTTGGTCTTACCCTCTTTCGGATTTTCTGTTTGCATTTTTCCCGAAGGATTCCTTCGGACATTTTGTCCGAAGGATAGCTTCCTTTATTTTTTTTGTCTTCTTTATTTCTTCGGGTTTTTTGGAGGGTACCCGGACTTTTTGTAAGGCACCCGGCCTTTTTGGAAACTTCCCTTTCAACCTTCAAGTGAACTATCCTGAAGGGCAAGTGCCCTTCGAGATTTTTTGAAATTGCCCTCCGGAAGCCTGAAAATGGCACTTCCAACATTTAACCTGGGTTTTTTGTAGGACACCCGGACTTTTTGTAAAGTCCTTGAAAAATGCATTCTCTCACCTTTTGGAAAACATGTCTGAGTCTTCTCTTAGCCCTTTATTTTGCGGAAAAACGTCAAGCCCCTTGGATTTTTATGCAAAGAATTTTTCCAAGCCCTTTATTTTTCATCCTTTGAACTTTCCCGAAGCTATGTCAAAACTTGTAACCTTCTTTGGTGAACCATTCCTTCGGACAAAAGTCCGAAGGAATTCTTGTTGTAGCAAAGGTCCTCACAAAAACTATGTTATTCTTTCTTTTACAGTCTTTATTCCTTGGATGGAGACGTGAATTTTCTGAATGGCAAGAGACAATCTGACCTGTGGAAGAATTGTCAACAATAACCATGATGATAAGCATGCAATTGAGGAGAATGTTGATCCTCACTCAGAAATTTTGAGTCACAAAGATGGAGGTGTTGAGAGGATCTCAACAAATTCTAATTCAGCGAAGGCAGTTGAGCACTTGGATTACATCCCAAGATATGAAAAGAATGGTTATATTTCAGATTTGTTGCTTCATACTATGCCATTGCAAGATTCTTGTCACTATGGAAAGCACTCTAAAAATGGTGATAGGGTCAATGATACAACTTGTAGCTAGGGCATATAGATTCATTGATTCAAGTCCAAAATTGTTGTTGCATATGGGATCCAGGTGATCTTTTGAGATACAATATAGGTAAAGGCATCGATGAGATCAATATTACTATTTCTACTGAATTTTTCATCCCATGCATTTGGATAGAAAGAAAGTTCATAAGGAATCATATAGAGTATGTTGTGCATTCTAACAAAGTTGTGGAGGATCAATGCTCATGATTCATAGATCACTCCTTGGAGCCAAGTTCTACACCTGAAGACAAGGTTATGTTAATATTCACAGTTGCCAGGGCAACTAGATGTTTGATGTTGAAAGGTGGTAAGCAAAATAAAAAATATTTTAAGCCCTGTGTATGCATTAACGGTGATTGTAAGCCAACTTTGCATAGGAGTACTTTAGCCCAGGGTAAAAACTATCCATAGAAGAGCTTGGTGCCACGAGACTCGGATGTTGTTGCAAATATGGTTCTAGAATTAAAGAGTGATCAAGAAAAAGATCTTATGTTTTTCCACAATCATCCTGATTATCAAAATCAGGTTATGGATATTGTCATAGCAAAAGAAATATTATACGGAGTTGATCATCCTCCAAGTGCTTGCAGTAATCCCACTGCATGGGCTCAATTGATTAACAAAATAGACAGTAGCAAGCATTATATAAAGGATGGACAACCAAACCTAAAAGTTGGTAGAGCTGAATGTGATCCTGCAGTCATAGCAAACGGTGAAGCATTTCCAAAGAATGTTTTATGCCAAAGTTGGCAGGTAAGAGGGAATGACCTCCAAGAAGTCAACACTTCCCATGTATATAGTGGTCCAGCTGTTCCCAAACAATATTGGCATATGACCAGAGCATTGTTGGACAGGAATGGCATAGGAAATCATAGAAAAGCCAATAGTATTGAGAACTCTATTCCTGGTATAGCTAGAATTGACTGCAATCAGTCTCTGATGAATGACTCACTTTCTAGAAAAGGAAGAAATCCATTTGCTTTGTCAACATATAAGAAAGAACAAGCTAGCGTCGTTTTTGACAGAGAAAAGTCTTTTTGTCATGGAAGAGGTTGGTTTAAGCACAAGAGCCCAGCTGGAGAAGACAATTTTTTATTCTCTGCCAGTAATCAGTTTGATATGCCTTCTAATAGCAGATATAAAAATTCAAAAAAGATTTCATGCAGCAATGTCGATGAAATAGATTCATCAATTAGGGTGTTGGAAGAGATTGCTCAATCTTATCTACAATCTTTATATTTTCTTTTCAATGTCAGCAGATCTGATTTTGGGGCTGTGGGGCAAGAAAAAACCAAAAAACTTGAAATTCTTTTAGACAATCAAATTATGAAGGGATTTGCTCGTGCTCTTGAGGACCTCACTTTCGCAAAACAGCGTTTACAGAATGCCCTTGCACTTTTGGAAACCCATTTAAGTGTAGGAGATAATAAGGGGGCTCAGGTAGCATTTTATGACATGTTTGTAGATTGTTTGGAGGTTAAATCTATGTGGGATGAGAATAGAAAGTCAGGGCAGTATAATCTAAAGTCTACCCATAATTATTCAAAAAGAATTTTGAAGGCATTTGGTGAGAGGAGAAGCAATCTTAAATCCATGGATTAAAGACATTTTACTGAGGCTTTAGAAGATGTCATGATAAACCTGATGAACAGTCAACATTTACTTGCAAGTTGGAAAGACCCACTTAAGCTCTTTTTCAAAATGGATAGCTGATTTTGACGGATCTTATTCATCTATACACGACAATGAAGATTACAGTGAAACAACTATTGAAGTCCCAAGAATAGATACAAAAGGTGAAAGTATACTAAACTGCAGACCTGAAGAAGTTAAAAGAATTACAAATATGCTGAATGAAAGCTGTCCTCCACTACAGTCTTGCCTTGCCGTTGTTAAAAAGGGAATGAAACTAGTTATTTTAGAAGTTGCAGCTGCTGGTATTGTCCAAACGGCAAATGATGTTCACCGTTATGTTAGGTGCACATTACCGAAAACAACACAGCCATTTGAAGAGGTGGTAAAGTCAGCACAGGAATCACTTTGTTGGCTATGTCATGCAAAATTAGAAATGCTAGAAGTTGAGGTACAGAAACTTCACGTGGTGTTACAAAGATTCCTCGAGGAAAAGATGACATTATTAAGAGATCTAGAAAGTGTCAAACATGAGCATGTCACACAGATGAAATGACAGTGAATAAACTCTGGCTGCAAGCATGGTCATTGAAAGATGCCAATAGTCATCTCAAACAAGACTTAATCAGATGCAGACAAGGACATGACAAAAGCAATAGAAGAATTGCATGGAATGCAAAGAAAGATAGAGATTCTTAGAAACAAATTATCTTCTACTAGTATGTAGGAAAAGAAGTTACATAATGATGTTTTACAGCTTCAAGGAGGAGAGGAGATAAGAAGTCAACTACGAGATCAAACTGAGCAGAATTCAGTGCTGAAATCAGAAGTAGAGGGATTGTATGAAGACCTCCAATCTACCCAGATAGACAATATATTGTTAAAAGATGGAAGTCAGAGGATCCATGATGCGCACGAGTTCAACACAATATGGTGTAATAAGCTAGGAGAGACAACAAGGGAACCTTTTCAAAAGTACATAGGTTGCTTTAGTGTGAATTATAAATCTACTTGCAAATAGTGGTTTTATGATCTTCAACTTGATGTCAAGCGTTGCAAGGAGATTTATGCTCATTTTGATAAAAATATTCCAATTGAAGACGGATAGTTTTCAAACTCTTTCTAGATCCCAGCTAATTCATGATTCAATTATCATGGATTCACTCAATAAGACTGTTGGAGAAGCATTACCTGATGTGGGGCCTTCAATTCCTAATTATATCAGAGCAGTGCAGCTGAAACCAAGTACATCAAAACAAAGAATGGAAGAAACATAAGGATTGGTTTGGGATCCTGGTTTTGCATAACAGTCCAGGCATTGCTTGAGGACAAGCAATTTTGGGAAGGGTGGACTGTAACGTCCTTTTTTCTGAATTAGTTAAATCGGAGGACCCGAAGCCTATTTTTATATCCAGACAACTAAAGGGGGATTAAAAAAGAGAAATAATATTATAATAATTCATGAAGTTGTCCAAAAAGGTACTTTGAGTTATAACTTGGAAAGAAAATAAAAACTTAGTGTATTATTATTGAAAGGGACCAAAAAGCAAATATTAGATACATGGCCAAAAAGGTAATTAATAATTATAAAGATGGAAAATGGTGCATATTCAATTAAAAGTAATATAATTACTTTTAAGGTTTTGGATGAAAGGGGCTTATTAAAAGAATTGATTGGAAAAAGTGGGGGAAATCATTCATTCATTCGAACACTTTTACAAATCCCTTGTTTTGTCAATTTGGGGCAGCAACTTCAATGTTTTACAGAGGATGGAAACTGTGATGTCCCATTTTTTGGTATAAATTTGCTCCTTAGCCTTGAATTGTTCCTAAAAAAGGCCAAGTGAAAAAGAGAAAAAGGGGACATTTGAGGACTTCAAAAGCATTTAATAGAAAAACACTTTATGATCTAATTTCCACTTAAGTTGGGGCCTTTTTACGGGTCATGGGCACTCAAGACGTAAAGTGTTTTTATAAGGAAACTTGTAATATATCTTTTTTTATTAAAAAAAAAGTAACTCTCTCTTTCTAATTTTGGGCGCCACAATTGAAGGAGGCATATAAAAAGTAAGTGGGGACTCTTTTGTGAAGGTTATGCAACTTTGATATTTGAAATCTTGTGCAAGTATGTCAAGCTTGAACAAGTGACTTGAGGATGAAGACCTTCAAATGCACTAGAGAGTTTGGAGACGAAAATCTCCATTCTTCTACCAGGGCAGCTCTATTCAAGGGTTGTAATTGTGCCATAATTGTGCATAAATGTATCCAAGATGGTTCTACAAAGGTGTCTTTGGACACCACCTTCATTAAAGAATTGGGGTACAATCCTTCGGAAAGCTGAAAATCTTCAAATTGCAAGTCAAAAAGGTGAGCGAACTTGTTGGAGGAGCCCTAAGACAAGTTTGAAGTCATTTCAAGGGTGCCGACCTCCTTTGGGAGGGTGGCGACCCCTCACAAAAGGTCAATTTGGTGTTTGAAAACCTTTTCTAGGGTTGAGGTAATTTTTATAATTTATTTCAGACATTCAGTGATTTGTGTGGATCATTTTGCATGTGTGAAAAGACATTCTAGGCCGTAAAATATTCTAGAATTTATTATATTAATTTTGGCATTTGGGTGACAGGATTGGAGAATTTTGGAAAGTGAATTGCGGGTAAATTTCAAGGAATAATTTTTAGAATTATTTCTACTGATTTTCTAAGGTGTGGCGACACACTTGTGAAGCTTTTTGAGGTGTTTGAGGAGAGAAAAATGTAGTTGTACATTCAAGTAAAAATCAGATTATTTACAAGGGTTATTTTCAACTACTTCATCAAGTTATTTGCTCCAAAAAAGGTATATTATTCTCTAATAATTTTCAGCTATTTGTGGAGTTATTTTGAATGTGTTTTTGCTTGGATATATAATTTTTCCAGCTAGGGTTGGCTGGTTTTAAGTTTTCAAAATTCAGTTTGGATTGGGTTTGCTAAGGGTTTGTTGGAAAACCCTCCTTTTTTATCATTGTCCCGATTTGGGGACTGCAGTGGTACCAGAGCCATATCTTCGCTATTTGTGGGATTCAGGGTCTATAACAAATAGGAATAGGGAAAGATGAAATGCATTACACATGCCCAAGATCATGAGCACCAACCCTTGGTTCGTTGGGATGTCATGGAAGATTATGATGAGTACTTAATTCTTGCACCTAAATACCACAAGGGAAGGAGCTTCGACGATTGGCTAGGTTTAAGGTATAGTAAGAGGAACCATGGGTACATGGATACGCAGGATGATTTGGGGAAGATAGTTATTCCAACTTTTGATGGTGATCCAGGTATTTCGGTAAGGGTTTGGGTATATGATGATTGAGTATCTTGACTTGAGGCCTGGAAGTCAAAAAGAGGCACTATTTTTTGTTATCCAATATTTGGATGGGCCTGCCCATGAATGGTGGCATCATGGAAGGGTGACACAAGGGCATAGCATGATTGGGGCACATGAAGAATTATTGGAACAAATAATTGATAAGTTTGAAAGTGTAATGTCCCCTTTAGGGATATTTTGTTAAACAAAAAATTATTCAATCACTCCAACAACAAAATATGAATTTTTAGTTTTCTCCTCAAACCCTAGCAATACTTAAAAATTCAGAATACTGAAGTTCCAATTTTAGGGCATCAAATAATATTCTAATTCCCCCAAAAATTACAAAAAATTGCCCAATATCGCAGCCAATGATACATACTCAAAAAATTCAGAATTTAGCTCTCAAGCTCCATATTTCTTTCACCAATAATTTATCAGATTTCTAGAATATTGTGAACAGAATTTATACCTTTTTATCAGGCTGTTTCCACTTCAAATATTAGCTGGAAAATAATATAAAAATATCATAACACTTTCTGAATGTACAAACATAATTTTTGGCTTCAAATAACCATTCAAAACAGTGGATTACACTCCGAAAGGAGTCGCCTATCTGCCCAGAAGGGACTGTCGTGTTTATCCCTACAATTGCTGCCTTAGATACATGAAACCCTGACCTTTACCTAGGTCACTGACTTCCAAAACTAGGTGCCACCTTAGACAATCGCTACAATCAATCCTCAATTCCAATGTTTCCCCTCAAATGCCGTTTGTTGCCTACCATAAGCCATTCACTACTCCAGTTGCAGCCATACAACAAGTCACCACACTTCGTGAACCAATTGCAACCCTTGACAAATGCCACTTTGCTGCATTTGTTCTATATTAATTGAATATACTGCAAAAATCAGACCAATGAAGCTCAATACAACTCCTGAATGAGGATGCCCTAGTTGAATGTAAGGATTTTTGTCCTTACTTCAAACTTCCATTGAAGGGTTTCGTCCTCAATGGATAAGCTAAGCGTTTTTGTGCTTAAACTTACAATTTCAATTATCCAAAAAGCATATCCTCAATTGAATTCTAAACTCCTTTTATATACTCAACCTTTTAAGATATAAAATGTAGACTTAAGATCATAAAAGTCAATTAGCTTTTCAATCCCACTTAAAGGTACTTTGTGACTTTTAAGTCACAAAAGGGCCCTCCTTAATTCCAAAATAGAACAATGTAAGTGAAATCTTCACTTTTACCTTTCAAGGAGGTGATATGTGCTTCCTGCTTATTCTCTTTTCCATAGCCTAGGGGAAACACTAAGAATTAGGCTAGGGACCATGGCCCTTTAGGCCAAAAAGGGGGACATGACAGAAAGGAAAAGGGAACCACCCATGCCTAAATCAACAAAGGCATATAACAGAGAACTCCAATCGGGTGAAAGGTAGCCATTAAAGCAAATGACGGAACCTAATTTTCAATTGTACAAGGGGCAGCCACTCGCCAAGCTTGCCAATAACGAACGTGAGAATAGATTCGAGACTGAGGGAGACATGACACCATGTGGAACTATGGGGTCACAGGTTGTATTTGTTTGCCTAGGATAACAAAAATAGGGTTTTGGGATCAACGATGTTTATTAGAAACCAACACAAATACCATAATTGCTAGGGAGACGACAATATTAATATTTATTATTTATATATTATTTATAAAATATATACTATGAAAAATTTAATAAAAAAATTAAAAATATTTATATTCTTATAATTTAAAAACCTAAACTATAATTAAATAAACTATTAAAATAAACATTTAAAATTATAATTAACTTGGAACTAAGCACATAGAAAAAAATACAAATGTAAAAAGAAACATTATATAATAATTAATAAAATTATAAATATTAATTTTTAAACAACGGTTTAAATTTTAAATTTGAGAACTTTTAAATGTTATAAATAATATATTCAATAATGTTTATTATTTTAAAAAATTAAATTTTATACATTTATAAAATTTAAAATATAAAGTATAAACTTAAAGTTATCAGTTTATAACAACAAAAAATGCGGTGTCGTTCATAGCACTGCTTGGCAATGCCACGAACACTATTGCCTATCAGTGCATTTTACGGCACTATCGCGAATGGCAATGACCTAAGCGTAACCTCAAGGCATTGTTGTTCACAGCAGTGCTAGGGAATGTTGTGAAAGGTAGTGTCGTGAATGGTAGTGCCACTCTTAAGCTTTGACTGCAAACAGCGAGCTTCCCTTGCAAAACGGCAACCTTCAGTCTTCAACTGCTTCATTGTAAGTGTAAATCGATTCTATGTTTTTTACACGTTTAGGGTTAAAACATTTTGGGTATGCGAATTTTCAATGTGGGAACAAGAGGGAGATGCAGGAGCAGGCACGCAAACGTCGTCCAACACGGGAGATGTCTCTTGTACTCAAGATGCATCCAATTACCTGAGACACATCCCAAGAGATGGGAAACACTTCTTCCTGCAACACTAACAAATACAAACAATCTAGTTGTACCACATGCAATAGGACTAGCAAGCTAAAAGGCAAAGAGAGGCCAAATAGGGCCTATTAAATCAAAAGATGGGGGATAAGACAGACCATGACCACTGCCACCATCATTGGAATCGAGAAACATGACATTCCAAACGCCAATGGAAGAAATTAATCAAGATATTGTTTGTCATTGTAACACTTGTGTTACAAATTGAGTAATGAATGAACTAAATGATATGGGGTACTAGTATAGATAATTAATGACCACCTTGAGAGGTCGCAAATGATTGGTAGGTGCAGCAAGATAAGACCGAGATGAACACCTAGGACAAAGTCATGAAATCTTTCGAAAATGATTTTAAACTGCTCCAAGATGATACTAAAAATTGCAAAGATCTAAAATAGGAGCATGAAGGAAATGATTTCCAAGTTGATGAACCCACCTACTAATGGTTTAAAGACAAGATGGTTAATTCAAGGCCTTCCAAAGTTTTTTTTTTTTTTTTTTTTTTTTTTAAACTAGAAATTTTGCCCTTAATGACTTTCACTGATGCATATAACAAGGCAAAAAACTTACAATGAAGAGAAGGAAAATGCATGAGCCAAGATGGGAAGCAATTCTAGGGATAATGACAACTCCTTTGGGTGCTATACAACACAACCCTAAGGAAAGATTTGGTGTTGATGTTTCAAGAATTGAAAAGCGATGCAAAGAAAGAAGTGTAGCACACATATTGCATGGAAGCACATGTACATGGTAATTGTCCGAGTACCCAATTCCTAACTTCTTAATCCCAAAATATCCCTAGAGATGATTTATCAATGGGAATTTGCACCAATTCCAAGCTACTTCAAATAAGGGAAAATGTTGCGAAATGTTGCTCTGCCTATTCCCTGTTTATGCTTATTGTTTTCTTCCAACTTTTCTTCAATGCAAAATTAAAAAAATGGGTTATCCTACGATGGCATAAAAAAGAAGAAAACCCTCTTTATTCGTGATTATATTTTTAATTTTTTTTTTTTAAAAAAAAAACACCAAATTTATATTGAACAAATTATAAAACACAAATTACAATGCCAAGCAATTATACTCATACTAGATGAGATATCTTTAGAATTCCAAGTACAAATAAAAGAGAAGAGATAGCATATCTGTGATTTATCCATCATGTCATTTCAAAGAGAGGATTCGCACTATTTGTTTCCGTTTCTCCTAAGGCCACATCAAGGGTATACAACCAAAATTTAGCAGATTAGGATGGTCTAAAGCCCAGTTGGCCAATCCATCAATTATCTTGTTCTGCTCCCTAGGAACATGAGAGTATCTGATTGTTTGGAACTATAACAATCCTTGCCCAATCTGCCCTTAATCGTCTCAATTTGTTGCCTTGTAATTTTTTCAAACACTTTGTATGCAAAGTGCTTCTTGCTGATTTTTGTCACAGTTTGATGATTTGTTTTGAATGATGATGGATTAAACCTTCAAGTGTTTATAGAACAATGCAAGAATGACAATGCTAAGTTCTAGATGCAAGAATGACTTTTTTTTTGTTCTTTTCTATGCAATTAGATGAATTCACAAAGCAAACTAATCACCTACAACCAATGGACATTTAGTCGAACAGTTGGCATGCAACCTACTATCTCAATTCAAATGCTCAAAAGATAACTATAAATGACCAGCAACTTGTGATTCTTATTTGTATTGATGATTTGATACAATGCTCCACTAGACTAGCCAAGACTCTTGAAATAAACAAGAATTACAATTATATGGTATGCTGGTATGAAAGATGCACACCTACAGCAGCAAATATAAACTATACTAAAGGATGAATTGTATGCAATGAACCCTCGTTGGATTGAGGCGCCCTTGAGAATAGATGGAGCAAGCAATTTCCAAGTGAAAGGATGATCTCCCAAGCCAAATCGAATTTTCCAAGCCAACCGCCCCTGTTCTGGTCTGATCTCAAATTTAAAATAATATGCAATGAATATGCATTGTCTCAAGCATCTAATATCATCTACATCCTCCAAGGAAGTGGGCACACCAAGCCAAGCAAAGAATCGATGCAAATTGGAACCCCCACAAGCAAAAACGTTCGTCCTAATGGCGTCCTTCCTTGAATGTAAATATCTAATTTTTATATCAGATTTCTCTACAATGCAATCTGCTCTCTTAACCAAGGAAAATCGCTGCCAAGCTATATAGAAACCAACACCAAAAGATAGCTATGCAACCTCCACAAATTCATCAAATTGATTTCTCCATAATTGGCCAATGGCCACAAATTTTGCTCCAATTGAGATGACTGAAATATAACCTCCAAAATGCAACCCTTCAAGAGATATTTCACTCCCTCAGTTATGCTATCAATGGGAGTTATCGTTCCCAAAGACATTGATTCACTGCAGAAAACTCTAGGCTCCACAACCATACCACAACAAAGATAACATCAAATCTGGATGATTCATAATGGCAGCCCACACCTCCCTTTATACTTTTTTTTTCTTTCCTTCATTTGGGAAGCTTCTAGAAACATTATAATATTTTATTATTATTTTTCCCTTTTAATATATTATATTTGCACTTTAATATAAAATAATGAATTATAACAGAAATTACAAATATAACATCATTTTGTAACATGAGGTTTCTAAAAATAGAAACATTCTAATAAATCATTAGAAAACCTCTAGAATATGTCGAAACTTCCCCAAAGAAACCAACTGCCATTTGGTTAACTGCGGAGAAGACCCTCTAACCATGTCGTATTAGCCTACGAGGGCCACTGATAAGCTAATCATGCCAAAAGTACAATGTCTAGCTAGAAGGGAACATTACAGGCGCTGTATGACAATGTGTTTTATCTGAGCCTGAATTCTGGCAATAAGCCAATTATTAGAAGGATGTTGCTCAGGGGCTTGAAGAAGGGTAATAACAACCTTGGAGTCTGATTCTACTATGATACTAAGACATCCCAATTTAGTGGCTTCCAGGAGAGCACCCTGGATTGCCATAATTTCAGCGACATTGTTAGTGTAGTGTCCCAATTGATATGCAAAGAAAAAAAGAGTTCCCAAGGAGTCATGAGCTATTCCTCCCATACTAGCTGGACCCGAATTACCTCTAGCAGCCCCATCAGTGTTTGATTGGAGAACTCCAAATGGAGGAGGTTTCCATAATAAAGGCGCAGGAGGTACCCTCTGTTTAGTAGCTTGCTTTATCTACAATTGCCAGTTGCCCAAATTAAATTTTTGTAAGAGAGCTTTCCACCTCTCAGGCAGTGGGGACAGTAATTTTAGATTGTGTATGATAGTTTCTACAATATTACTTCTAGTCAAGTCCATAATATCCCAGCTGTCTCAACTTTCTAACCTGAAAATGCCTGTGTTTCTTTCCTTCCAAACATTCCACATCAAAAGAGAAATACCCAGCCATATTCCTTTGGCGAAGTCTTGAGTATCCCTAACTGAATGTTTCCATCCTCTAATAGTGTCCACTATATTCACAGGGGATTGCCACGTTACCGAAAGCCACTCAGCTAGTGTAAACCATAGGGCCAAAGTGAAGGGGCACTGAAAGAATATATGAGTAAGGGTCTCTTCTGCATTTCTACATAAAGGGCACCAAAAGGGTCCAAACATACCCCTTATCATCAAATTGTCACCTGTAAGAACTCTATGATAGATGAGAAACCAAACAAAGAATCTCACCTTAGGCTATAGAACAGGTTGCCAAAGGTCCACAAAGATATCTTTCCAAGGATGTGGATGAGGGGCCACTAATACTTTGTAGCACTCTGTAACAACCTGCCTAGTTGTACGCAGAAAATGCCGTAATTTTTTTTTTTTTAATATTGAACATTCATTCAACCACAGTCGCTAGAATGCTTTAGTCAATCATAATCCGCAACTACTAGTAATAATTTCAACATTCCAATACTGCAAGCAATAGCATAGAATGTATGATACAGAAAATTTACTATCTCATTAGGGACATTAGCACAATCCGAATTCCCATACTAAGTACTGGTACAAATTAAACCAGTCGCATAGATTGCTATGCAATCAAATCTACCCTAACCTAGCCTAAGGATCTAGACCCGATGCCCCCACCATAACTTGGGCAGTCTACATATCCGTTCCTCGGAATCAAGGTCCGATGTAGTTCTCCTTTCAATTGTGATGGTCTCCTCCACAAGACGTCACCACCGAAGGGATTGGCACTCTAAGCCAAACAGGGAACAAACTAATCATGACACAGATGAGATTCTAAAGCTCTGGTCTAATCCTACAACTCAGTGGCACACTCTAGCCTAACATCTTGCTAATCCAAACTTGTGTGCTTACCCAAGCACTCTCACACATAAACCTAGATATAAGCAATGATGAAAGAAACCACATTCCTGGATCCATTGAAAATCACATTCTAGACACGAGAAGTAAGCTAAGTATACAAAACAAAGCGAGATGTAAAGTACATAACAATCAAACCTATCACTCCTTTATACTCGCAAGATTGTACGCACGCATACAATTTATCCAACTAACTGATATAAACATATTGCTCAAGCAATAATCATAAAATCATTAGAAAAATCGGTTTAGGTAAGAGTCTATATATACAACTACAATATGCACTACCCGAGTATATACACCTAAGCTGCAAGATCCTATGATATCCCATACTATCATTGTTCATGATCACTCTACCCAAACATTAATAACCATAACTTATACATTTATTTAGGTATGGGTCAAGAAGTAACGTATACACTATGTACCATCCAAGTACTTTTCATATTGTAAGACTCTATGACATCCCATAGTGTCATAGGTCTTTGTGTTTGAGCACCCGACTCAACACCAACAACAGTCTTACACCCAACCATAATAATAAAGCAAGTCAGAATTATACCATCCGAGTATAATTTCAACAACAAAACAATGAGAACCTAATCTCAAGGCATACCTCATGAAGCACTATGCTTTTACAGAAATGTCGTCACTTACACAGTTACGTTCTCACAAAAGATACCGCACACAGTGTTCATCCTACAAGATGCGACAAACTTGATCCTGCCGCAAGTTTGTATAACAGTATTGTGCTACATATAGGCTATTTGCTTTCACTAACATTTATAACAGATGTCATACTAAGGAATACCTATCAAGGTTAGTTTCCTATGCCCGCTAGGATTAGTTTCCTATGCCCGCGCTCACCCCCCGAGCTGCCATACATATCTGTGATGTCACCTACATACACAGAATCAGGGCTAGATGTAGTTTTACCAAAACTACTGAAGGTATGCGTGCTTCTCAAAGTCATTGTCGCGTAAGAGCTTAAACTAGAAAGTAAGGATAACCACATTCCTTAACTATAGTGAGAAGCCTCAACGATCTTTACAACAATAAAACTTGCAACCAACGTGCATATGCTAGGATTAGTGATGACCACTATCATTCTCACGTCCTTATCCATCGCCAATCATATGGCTACAATCTCCTACATACGGGTTTATCTAACCATAGATAAAATGTGTTTTTTCACTTGAAAGAATACAACTCGATGAGTTATTAAGTAATAATACCTTATCCTCATTACAATAAGTCTTTGCCAAGATTTATAGTATTCTAAGCAAACAAACATAAATTGTCGTATAGTTTAAATAAATGAAAAGTCCATTTCACTGCATGTACTATCAATGAAGCATATAAGACATTCACAATCGAACTGAGTTCTTTGAACCCTAGAGTCCCAACTCAAAAGATTGTTATCTATGAGCATAACAAATCAGGTTATTTGACATGTAACTGTTATTATGAACATTGACCTTCAATACTAAAAATAATATGTTCATCTACTAGCATAGTTATTCAGCCGTAGCATGTTTATTTCCATTCCCAACTCAATAGATCACCTTCCTAATAAAAGATTTATTATGACATTATATTCATATAGTTATTCCAAACATTAGTTTGGTGTCACAAGGGAAAATTAAGTCTCTTCCAAATGTACAGGTGTGAGCTCTTATGAGGTATAACTAAGGCAACCAGTCATGCCCAGCATTTACTTATTGGTTTATCTGGGGTACTATTGTAAAATTCCCTTACCAATATGACGAACTTTGATCAATTTTTCTGATTTATGGCTCAAAGGAATTTCGTCAAACACTTATTTGAATATTGCTGATCTGATATGATATGGTGCACTATTTGGTTTGGTTTGATCGTTTTGAATTGCCACATATGTTTTTGAATGAAGCAAAGATAATTTAACAATATAGCAATGATTGTAACGATAAATAGAGCTTTGACAAGGCACTTGTATTAATTTTTTGAGTATTACAAATGACTGTCATACAATGTTTCAGACTTATAACAGCGAGTATAAATAATAACAAACTTGCCAAATAGTAACGAACCTGATACAATGATGAATGTAGAAGATGTGCCTTTGGTTCTTGGATAAGTGGGGAGCTTGAAATGCAAATCTGGAACCAAGTGCTTCAGAATTTACAGTCTTATATCAGACCTCTAGTATAGTGCCACATGAAAGATAACAATGCCTTACAATGATCCCTAACAGCTGGAACCCTTCCTCAATGTCCTCCTTTGCTTCTTAGCTTCAATGTGCAACTCTGATTGACAGTGCTTCAGACTTTTACAGTCTGATTCAGACCTGATTAGTGAGCTTAAATGATGCCCCAAGTGTCAATAAAGTGCCCAGAAATGTTTCCCAAGGTGAGGCGCCCCCTTTGGTGTGTTTTAAATGATTTTTAAACCCCTCTAAGAGCAAATTCGACCCCTATCTTTGTTTGCAGACCTGAATGTTCAGACCATGAAAATACTTGCATTCCTTCAACAAATGGCCTTCCAAAAGTATCAAAAATGTTCTCCAATGCTGGCCGCCTTTTTTGGGAGTGTTGGCAGGATTTTATGATGCCATGTGGGTGAAAATCGACCTACTTTAATGGTCTGATTTGAGAATGGTGTCTTCAGAAAAACCTTCAATATCATTCAATATGAAACCCAATACTCATGAGAAACACTTCTAATTTTATTGCCAATCCTATGCAATCCTAGTGGTGATACTCACAATGCCAAGTAATGTCTATCCAAGAAGATTCGAACAAAAAGGTAAGTCTGAAGTATTAATGGCAGTCTGTAACATTCCCCTTTCCTTAAGCATTCTAGCCCCTATAGACCTTCAAAATGCATTCAACATCATTGTAATACCAAGGCGCTTCCCAAGAGGGCATCCACGATGCTAAAAAGTGCCACACCAAGGAGAATTGAACCAATGGAGAAGTCTGAAACAAAAATTACAGTCAACCATAAATCATCATACATTTACCAAAATCGACCTCCATTGCCAAGCAAATCTTCTCCACACTAGGCAGCCTCAAATGGATGTCTTCATTGCTTCAAATTGCACCTAGAACGAGAGGATCGAACCAAATACCATAGCTGTAATAAATCTTCAGATTTTGCAATGAAACCCTTATTCCTCCAACCTGCAAATGATCTCAATGAAGCACAAGTTGAGCCTCAAAAGTGAAGCCCACAACTGGTAACAATTCGGTTGATATTTCACAACCTCAAAGTCACACAACCAAGAGGGTTTTCGTCCTCAATGGCTATTCTGCAGAAACCCTAGGTCTCCTCAACCACAAATCAATATCAAAACATAAACTTGGATGATAAGAAATGAGCCCAACACCTCCTTATATACTTTTTATGTCTCCACTTTTGGTGGGGGCTAGAAACTTCTAGAAATAAATAACTTTATTTCTTTTATTTATTTTTAATTTCCTTTTTTAATAAAATAACTTTATTATAAAATAAAGTTATAATTCATAAAGTAACTTTATAACATAAAGTTATAAAGATACTCTCTCTAGGTGTTGAAACGCCAATACACCCATGGAAAACAACTGAATGTGGTAGAAAAAACCCCTCGAAAGGCCAGGTAACTGCCGAAGTGACCCTCTATTCATCTTGTCTTGGCCTACGAAGGTCAATGATAGGCCACTCTCATCGAAAATGTGATGACTAGGAAAAAGGGGACATTACAACTATCTTGTTAAGGAGATAAGCTTGGCATTTGACCATAAATAGTTCAATGTTTGATCCATAGGTTCCCAATATTTTCATATTTACATAATGACAATAATAATAACTTCGGCCAGTAGGTCAAGATCCTTGGTCTTAGTTATAAGGATTATAGTATCTCCTCCAAAGTTTTAAATAATTGCCTCAAAATTCAGCAAGCAATATATATAAATTTACATTAACACTAAAATGCAAATGCAGTGAAAGTCCATGCGGATACAAGACAACAATCAGGCTTAATTGTTATCCCCAGCTTCCTTTTTGATAATGGTTTATGAATGCATAATTTTCTATATAGTTTATATTCTCAACAAATGCAAGCAACTAGTCCGGACGTTCAGTTTGTTTTTAACCCTATTTCTTTTAGTTTAACTTTTTTAACAGGTGTCAACCTCCCCCTATGCAATATATGTATACCTTGCAAACAAAAAAACTCAGCCTGCCTTTTCTAAATCTTTTCAAGCTTAAGCCAAAAAAAATCTAATATAAAATTGATAGATTTACCCTCAAAAATATTATCTTTATGTCAATATGAACATCAACGTGGGCATCCACAGACCACATTAAACATGTCGTCTCCCATCAAACAATTCAACCCGTTGGTTGGGAGTTTCACATACATGTCAAGTGAGCTTGTAAATATATTCTTGGCTAAGATTGTGCAATTTATTTTTTTATTCTCCTTAGAGAAGATGATTTGGATGCAAAAATCTCCTCCACTCTGTACCTACTTCATAAGACCGGATAATTCGAGCTCAAAATACTGAGACATCGGATCTGACAACAGCCAATGCAGAGTTCAATAATTGATGGAGACCATAACATTCTTCTTCTTGCCCAGTGCGCATGCAGGGAAATGGAAGTGGAGAAGCAGATTTGCGAGTAAGCTACAAATACAGAAATGTCACACAAGAATTACAAGCAGACACCATGCCAAGAAGAATGGTACCAAGATAAGAGGATCGAATTGTATATAGCTCACGGAGAAGCAAAACCAAAAAAAAGGTAAATCTCCCATGTCATCATTATCAGTATCAATCTAACAATTATCTGCATGTTCATCCAATAGAAATATGTTTGGTTTGCAGCGAGTTGCCATCAGTCTAAACAGTTGTCTGCATGTTCATCCAATAGAAATATGTTTGGTTTGCAGTAGATCACTTGTTTGAAGCACGAGGAAAGCATTTTAAGCGCCGAACTTGTGGCTCAATTAGCGCCTTCTTACGGTTCGCTACTTCAAAAATATCGGTTTTACAACACGAAGGATCATCCTCTTGTTTTACATTTTCTTTTAGTTAAATAAAGTCTGATCTATCTATAGTAAGTTGTTGCAGGTAGTCTAAGAGGCAGGGGGGTAGGGGGGCAGGGGCGGCCAAGGTCATTGCAAACTAAAAGACTGATCTTTTCAAGATTTTTCCCTCTCAACTATTGGCCTCAGCATAACTATTCTCAGCAAGATTAGTAGACTTCACAAAATAACTCTACTCAGCAATTGATAAATGAGATATCTAAAAAATACTCAACGCTTCCTCTTATGTACAGCGATTCACTTATTTGGCTGTCCGTTTATCTACTGAGAGAACTATTCGGATTTAAAACTCAGCGACTTAACTTTTGCGGTTCTATGTTTGTTTGTTTTTTGTTCTCTCTTGCTAAGAAAAGTGATTTGATTTATAATAGATCCATACAAATTTTAAGCACACAGTATAAGAATATACAAACCAGCTTGTCTTTCAAAACACAATAATCAATAATATATATATACACAGATTAATGACTTATCTATACAGATAAATGAAATGACAGCCCCTACCTCAAAGAATTTCCTTGCAAGGTGGGACGTGCCTCTCCACTGGATTTTCCAAGCCTCTTTCTCCCTTTCTCCTCCGGTTATTCTTCCAGCCTCTATTTTTTTTTCTTTCCCGTGAATATTTTTTTCCTTTTCTCCTCTTTGCTTTAATACTATCTTCCCCCTTTTTGCATGCTACTTATCACCTAGTTGAAGTATATGTTCCAAATCATTCACTGGGAGTTACAACATAACCATCAGATAAACTCCCAATTTATCTCCCTTGATTTATGAGGTTAATAAGAAGGTAACTTGACTTTTTTTTTTTTTTTTAAAAGTATGAGTTCATCTAGTGTGTTTAATTGTGATTTATTCCCAAAATTAATTAGAATAAATAATATGTTGAATATCACAATTTAATAATTGCCTAATTTAAACAATTTTAAGATTATAACAAATCTTTAATTTGACAAATTAAATATAGCATTACCACTATTTCAATTTACCATTGAATAATGCATTAATGACGCACTTATTTAATAGTTTATTGGACTAAAACCTGGCAGAGGAAAACGAGATGTGACACCCTTAGCAACTGAATATTTTCCATCCTGCTCAATTCCCCATCCCAAAGTATATGATTTCGAAATGGTACAAAGGATCCTGTTTTGCAGAAGAGTTTGGAAGAATTGAACTTGTGCCTAGATCAAGTGAATCTGCCAAAGAGATGGAGGGATCCATTCATTCCCTAGGTAAACAGGCTGAATGTAGTGCCTTACCTTAATTTTTCCTTGTCCATGGAGGATCTTGACAATATTCCTAAAGTGTGGATACTGATTGATCAAAGGACGATGGCCATCCCATGAATCCATCCAAAAGTTTGCCTTCTTGCCATTTCCAATTTTCCAGAACATTTGTTGCTTGATAATTCCTTCTCCAATTTTGAGAACTGAAAGAATGGGAGATCCTCGGGAAGGTAACGAGTATCGGACTATGTCATGGGGTCTCATTCCATGTGTATATTTTGCTCTTATATTAATACTCCATAACTGGTCTGGATTTTGTAGGAGTCTCTGTTGACGTTGTGGATTGCACCCTTGAGAGAAGGTTGGGCTTCTCTCTTCCACGCGGCACAATGGAAACTCCTCTATTGCCTGTGGGTTTGGCAAAATTGAGAGGAGAATCTCTAGATAAAGGCTAGCTCCTTTTGATGCATCTCTGAGTTATTCCAGTAACATTTGCTAATATATATATATATATATATAAATATATATATATATATAAATATATATATATATATAATGAGAGGGGTTGAAAAGAGAGAAGGATTACTAAAATCAGAGCCTAGATTAATACAGTGATGCACCAAAAAAGCTTGATCCACTCATTTGCTCACACTTCAAACCATGAGGGCACATACATACACTTTATCTGATAAAAGGACCAGACTGCAGAGAGCTTAATAGGGAGGTTTAATGAAGATACACACAGAAAATGAACTTACCACAGGCATTGTAGGAACACACACTGCTTGGTAACCTTCTTCTGCCTCTGCACTTCAGATACAGCTCTCCTTGTTACCTGCAGGAATGGCACTTTGTCTATACCAAGTGTGTTGGTATCAAGCTTGTGAAAGCATCATGGAACAATGACTGAACACAAGTTTAATACTCAGGCACACTCAGAGATATATCCAACCAAATAGAGATAAAAAATGCTTTCTATTGATTCAAGGTGAAAATTTTGGCAGGGCTGCGCCATACAAAAATGAGAGATCCCTTTCTCAAATGAGAAGTTACAAATATATAGCCTTTTGGAAAAGACTTTGGCGCTTTCTAGAAAATAAATGACCCATGCTGCGTTGAGAGCATTGGGAAGAGGAAGCCGCTTAAAAGAGAATGCTGTGTCGGCTCCAATTTTGACTTTAGGCGTTTAAAATATATTAAACGCCATATGTGAAATCATGGGCCGCGTCATTTGTCTGCAAACAAGACCACTCCTTCAAGACATTCACGCGATTTGTCTGCTCATCAATGCAAAGTGAAAAAAAGCAAATCGCGTCGTTCACTGTTTGTGCTCCTTGATGACCACTTGGCAGAGACTGTGTCAACCGCTGGAATAACTCCTTGTGCCGACACCTTCTTTTGCCACTTGGACTGTTTTGTCTATTTCTACACTTGGCTCTTTTGGGTTCCTTTCTTGGCGGATCACTGAGTTCACTCTTGACTTTTGTCCTTTCCCAGCTTTGTCTTTTCCTGGTTTTGTCTTTTCCTAGTTTTGTCTTTTGTCATCTCTTGGCTCTTTCTGGCAATCTGACCCCTCAAGGCTATCTTCTATCAATCTTTGGCTCTTTGGGCTCCCTTTTCGGCGGTCTCTTCCTTTTGGCCTTAAGGCCTTTGAATTCCTTTGGGGTTGCGCTCAAGCGTTTAAAGATCAACGGCTATTTCATTGCCGTAAAGTTGATGTTCGCCCGCCCGTCGCCATTTGAAAGCCAACAGCTATTCTATTGTCCTGAATTTGACATCTTCGGGCCCGTCACCCCTTGGTCAATTCCTTCGGCTTTCTTTCCTTTGGCCTTTCTTTCCTTGCCCGAGCCTTTGTCTTTTAACCTTCCCAAAGGGAAGGTGTCCCTTTCACAGCCGTCGAAAGCCCCCCGCAAGGGCACCTGCCCTTCGGGATACTTCGGGCGGCCTTGGTCCTCAAATCCTTCAAACAAAATGTCCGAAGGAAATGTTCTCTTCAATGTTTGGCTTTTGTTTAGGGTGAATTCTTTCAGGCAGAGTCCAAAGGTATTCCTTCAGACTTTTTGTTCAAAAGAATTTGCCTTGTTCATTTTGCCGCAGGATTTTCTTCCAAAAGAATTCCTTGTTTGGCTCCTTGCCTTGTGAATTTCTTCGGACAAAATGTCCAAAGGAATTCCTTCGGGCATTTTGTCTGAAGGATTTTCAACTTTTGTCTTTACCTTTTCCGAAGGAAAACTCACCCTTTTTGCCTTGTCTTTTGATTCCTCCGTAAGGGTTCCCTACCCTCCGCAATGGTACTTTTGGGTCCGGAACTGCCCTCCGCAACTTGCTGGAATGGTCCAATTTGTGCCTAACTGCCCTCCGCAAGGGCACTTGTCCTTCAGGCTTTGGAAGACCCCCTTTGAACCTTCCGATTTGAACCAACTACTTTGAACCAAACACTTTGAACCAAACCGACTGAACCACCCGATTGAACCAACCGATTGAACCAATAATGGTTCAAAGTTCCCTGCCGTTGAACCCCGACGTCGAACCATTGAACTGGCTCATCCTTTTGCTGAAAGACTTGTGAAAACCAAATTTGAACTGGCTCAGAACAGCAGGGGGAGAAGGAGACCAATTTTGGCCTGTAGGACCAAAATGGTCAACAGTCTCCAATATAATTTTGCTGCCAAGGCCTTGTTATTCGGAACGCTAGCTCTAAATCCCAATCCTCCCTCTTTCTTTGGCAGACATAAGGTTGTCCACTTCACGAAATGCCATTTCCGAGCCTGTTGGATGCCTCACCACAAGAATTTTTGACTAATAGAATCTAAATGGTGCAGGACAGTTGCTGGAATATTCAAGAGAGAGGCAAAGTATATAGGAATAGCTTGCAACACAGCGTTGATTAAGGTTATTCTTCCCCCTGATGATAACCATCTATTAGTCCAATTGCTAAATTTTTGTTGGATCTTAGCCGGTAGCCATCCCCAATCAGAGATTCTTTTAGAGCCCAAAGGAATATCCACATATTTTAAAGGTAATGTGGCCTTCTGGAATCCAAGTTTCGTCAGTATGTCCTGTTCCAACCTTGGCAAGCAATGGAAGAAAATTATTTTTGACTTACATCTATTAATATCCTGACCAGTGGCCTTTAAAAAGAGTTCCAAATTCTTATGGATTTGAGTAGCTTCCTTCATAGTCGCAGCCCCCATTATGGATGAATCATCAACAAACTGTAAGAGAGATAGTGGGTCTACCTGTGTAGCCAGTTTTATACCTTGCAGCTTCCTTCAAATAAACAATGTCATTTTTTAAAATAGTTCATACCATGCCTCTATGATGTATAACTGGGGAAACAAGCAATGCAAAGTATTCTAAAATATTTCATTACATCATAGATACAGGACCTTTTCACAAGCAGCAAGCTTCAAAACATAATTGCATGCCTTGATTGGAAAAACTTTGCAATTCGATAAAATGGAGAGTGAAGTCTTCTAATTACCTCTGTTAACTCTCCTGCAGATGTTACTTTATCCAAAATATGACCAACAGTTATGCTCCTTTCACCTACACAAGGATTTCAAAAGATAGGTTCCCCCACAAACAAGAGTGTATTTCCAGGCCACATCATCTACAAGAGTGTGTTTCCTCAATTGCTAAGGGAAAATCTCATTGAAATTTAATTTGAAATAAAACAAAGCTAGCACTCTTAGAATGCCATACCTCTTTTACATTTAGATCCTGGAACCATAATTGCACCATCAAGATCAACAGATACTGTAGCTTCATCTCTTCTAGTCATCTGTAATGCCACAGGGGTATCTTGTATTGTCTTGACTCCCACATCCTTTTCCGTAACTTCTACATAAATCTTTTCAGATAAACATGAAGACTCAAATGAGAAAAAACCTTGTACAGCCTGACCAGGGGACCAGAAATCGGCTCGAGCATAGCCTAAGCTGTTTGCAGCTGATTGTACCCACTTCATGATCCTTCCATCCTGCAAGCAAACAACAATACAAGGAAACACAAGCTCACTGCAATCAATTACTAACAACACAACAAGATTCAGTCTCTAGCTAGGAATCATAGAAGAAAACAAGTAATTTGAAATTGTAGTCTATATTTCTTACGAGTGTTACCGCCCTGAGAAGACCTACATTTCATAGGAAGGCCATAAACTATATTTTCAAAAAAAAGTAAGACAGCTTACAGGCAAAAGCCATAACGAATATTATGACAAGTAAACAAAAAATTTAAAACCTTCTCAAGGATTTTGCGACATCGTCATTTTATTTATGACACATATTTTAATTAATTTACAGCATCATCATAGCCATTTACACAATTCTCACTAGAAAATGATTTGATCTAACATTTTTTATTTTTTCATGATGGTATGGCTGACCTACTGATCCCATCCAATTTGTAATAAATGAGACTTAATAACATGTATAAACGTAACTTAAATTGGCTCATTTTCCAACTCATCATGCAATCTTCTCTTCCCATACAGTCTGTACAAGAAAGCGAGTAATCAGACTGTTTCTGGTGATTTCTGACAACTTGATACTATAGACATCACCACATGACATCAGCATGCACCAGCATCCTAGAAACATGGTCTAGTGCTCATTTAATGCTGAAATTACTAATAATGCATTAGCATATTTGTTCTAGCAAGAAGAAAAAGGTTAGGGGACTAGTTTTCACTGCATGCCATGCTCTTTTATTTGGAAAATTAATCATGTTTATTCCTCTAGCATATTTCTCGATTTCCATGCTAACTTTGTAGTTAATATCGATAAATACTCTTTTATTTTATAATAATCTGCACTACAGACCTACATAGACACATTTATTTATGTATATAGCTACCGTACAACCTACAGGCATATTCAGTGATATATAAACCTATGGGTCACTGCAGATCAGTCTAGGGGAACATGTTGATATATAGACTTGCCAGCATAGTCACCAGGTTTTGTGTGTATGGGTATCAGAAGTGGTATGCCAATTTTAAAACAGGGAGTGCAGGGGTACGAGGGTACGTAAAGACTAAAAATACAAATATATACATATATAATAATACTATAAATTAAATTTAAAATATAATATATATATTAAGTGTTTGAGCTTTTTGTGTTGCTAGTAGCTTAATCGTTCAGTTAGATGTTTTTCGGTTTAGAGTGTTCCAATTTGCAGACACCAAAAGTTTCGAGACCAACTTCCAGATCCATCATCAGAAAAGAAAAACAAATACTGCTCAAAGGAGAGAACCTCAATGATGTTCAATACATAGTGTTTTTTCGATAGTGTTGCTTTACTGAAAAATCAACAATATGGTCAGCTTTTATGTTTTGAGAATCTTCATTATGGTACTTTTTGTCAACCTGGAGCTGCGCCCTGAATCGAAGACGTGCATGAAATGGCTAGTGCTCTATCCGGTTGAAACAATGGGATCTTCTCACGAGGGTGGGTGCCTCAATGGTGAGACGAACCTCCAGAGAAGGCTGGTTTTTGTAAGATGTATCAATGAGGATCTCTACTCTATGCTGCGGACTACCATGGAAAAGGGAGAAGGAAACTTTGAGGGGAAATCCTACCTAATAAAGGTGATACACCAAAATATTGATCCACTCAACTTGGAACCTTGAACACTAAACAAACAAGGGAAAGGGAAGACCTTTGATTTCAATCGACCACTATGCATAAGTATTTCGTGAGAAGGTTCGATCTAATGACCAAAACATGAGGAAAAAACGATGGAGAGAGGTCTGATACAAGACACTTTGCAGCCACCTAACATCCACTTACAGCTTCAACAAAAGACATAAAGAACACTTAACATGACCTGCATAATGATAAGCTAGCAACTAGGTACGAATCAGAATTTGGGAAGGGAGAGAAATCTACAACATATGCAAATTGTTGAATGAATATACACTATGCCAACACTTGAAATCTGAAAGTACAGTCCTTCTATTGATCGAAGAGGTTACACAACTCACCAATGGCAGAGTCTGGTCTTGCCAAGAGAGGGATGATTTTTAATCAAGGCTGCAAGCCATTTTATAGAGAATTACAAAAGCCAAAGATTGGCGTTGAAAAATTGAAGAGAAAGATCAACTTAGATTAACTCAACGCTAACTTGGCCTTTCAATAAAAATATGTTTTCCCTTTGTCTTTGCATGAAGCTCATTGCGCTAGAGGAAGTGGACTTGTCTTTGTTTATTGAAACGCCCACCTCTCTTTGCATGGAAGATTATGCCAAGTTTCCAATTTTAGCTTCTTCATGAGCTGCTGGAACGTTTGAAACACTGAGTTGATAATATCATGCATGAAATCTAAGGCCAAATCAATTTTAGAACTCTGACTTGACCCGTTGGAAGCCAAGCTGGAATGTTTGAAACGATGAGTTGGACATTTGATAAGCTGAGTTGGACCTTCGAATGCATGAGAATGACTAGTCAAACCACAAATAAAACAAATAGTTAACCGAAACTTAGCAATCTGCCAAAAATAGCCCTTGTTCGCATGTATTTTCTCTTATTTTGGTCTCTCTGTGTCTTATCTATTTTTGGCGGGATTCTATCGTTGGATTATCTTATCTATATTTCCTCGGATATTTTGTTTTCAACTTTCTGTCGGATTATCTATTTTCTATCCTTTTTGCATAGTTAAACCTCCATTTCTTTCGGATTTTTGGTTCTCCTTGGCTTTTCTGTCTGCGGATTTTTCTGTCTACGGGATTTATTTCCTTCAACTTTTCTAGATGTGGACTTTTCTGTTGACTTCTTGGCTTTATCTTTTGGAAAAAGTGGTCGAGTCTTGATTTTTGCGGACTTTCCTCTCTTCAGAATTCTCCCTGGTCTTATTTTCTTCAGATCTTTTGTTTCACCCTGCATTTGCCTCGGATATATTTCCTCGGCCCTGTCTTTGGACTTTCTTGTGGCAACTTTTCCGAAGGAATCCTTCGGACTTATGGCTTCCCACCTTTCCTTCGGCCTTTATTTCTTTCGGCTTATCTAATTCGGACCTTTTGTCTTTGGACTTTCCATCCGAATGATTTCCTTCGGACTTATTGTCTGCTTGAATTGTCCTTGTCTTTGTTTATCCTCCGAAGTATTCCTTCAGACAAAAAATCCGAAAGAATTTCTTCGAACATTTTCCTGAAGGATATATTCCTTTGTTATTTCCTTTGCTCGGACTTTCCTTTGTCGGGTTTTTTGTCTTTTGGCGGACCTCTTTGAATTCCTTCGGACAAAAAGCCCAAAGGAATTAATCCTTTACCTTGTTGGCTTTATTCCACGGATTTGTCTTCCTTGTAATTACTCCGAATTTCTTCGGACTTTTTGTCCGAAGGAATTCCTTCGGACAAAAAGCCCGAAGGAATTACTACTTTGTCTCTTTTGTTTGCCTTTACCTTCAAAATGCCCTTCAGAAAATGCACAAAGGTCCAGGCACTAACCAAGTGCCCTCTGCAAGGGCTCGTGGCTCTCCTCTGTGCCCTTTTCGGAAAAGTTGTAGGGCACCCGGGCTTTTTGTAGGGCACTCGGGTTTTTTGCAAATGACTCCTGAATTTGACGTGTACCTTGCCAAAGGGTAGGTGCCCTTCGGGATTGTTGAAAATGACCCTTCTGAAGGGTACCTTGCCCTTCGGGTTTCTTGTTTTGCCCTTTTCTGCCTTCCTAAGACACCCCTTGCAATTCCACGGACTTATAACAAGGCTCATTCCTTCGGATTTCCTGAGTGTCCCTTCCAAATTTTTGCAACAGTCTTTTGAACTTTTTCAAAGCTATGTGAAAACAAACCTTCTTTGATGAACCATTCCTTCGGACAAAAGTCCAAAGGAATTCCTGTTGTAGCAAAGGCCCTCACAAAGAAAACAATGTATTCTTTCCCAATTTATTCTTTCTTCCTTGGATGGAGATGTGAATTTTCCGAATGGCAAGAGACAATCTGTCCTATGGAAGAATTGTCAACAGTACTCATAATGGATTTTTTAATTCTATTTCTTTGTTTATTATGACCATTCATTTTTTGAGTATGTTTATAAGGGGCATCCATGAATCATTTATAACCAATCCATTGTCCTTGAAATTATTTCGTATTTACCAATTTCAAATGCTTCTCTAATCCAGCACTTTGCATAGAGACCCTCATTAGCAATGAGTTTTGTATTTTCAATGCAAACACGATGCTTGGATTAATGTAAATGTTTTATAGGTTCCAATATTTCCATCCTATTGTGCAATATGTCAGCAAATTAATGAGCAAGAAGGGAAGAAGCTCGTCTTCCTACTCCATAGTGAATTGTTTCGTTCTGTTGTTTTGATTTAATTGTTGACCAATATTTGGCCCTGCAAACCAAAATTCAGCACCCCCTCCTTTTTCCTTGCAAAGGTCATCCAATCCATGTTTTGGCTAGATCATCCCTCTGCTGCCTTGTGCAAAAAATGTTCTCTGCCAGACCTTTCTAATGAAAAAGCCAAGTGTTTTGTCATTTTGCTTAGTCTAGTGCAAATCGAGTTTGTGCAGGTGCATTACTTGTCTACTTTTATAAGTAGAAGCGATTGAAGGACCCAAAATGGTCTAAAGCAGTTCGCAAAAGGCAACGGATTTCCTTCGGAGGGCATTTTGACGGCTTGAAGGACGTTTGCAAAAAGACTAAAGGGTAAGTGCCCTTGTAGAGGGCACCTTGAGAAAGGTGAAGACCATTTCAGAAAGCCCGAAGGGCACTTTTGGATGAAAGAAACCCTTGCGGAGGGCAACCAGTTGAAGGAGACAAATTCCAAAGTCCCGAAGGGCTTGAAGGAGACAAATTGCAAAGTCCCGAAGGGCACGTGCCCTTCGGGAAAGGAAGCAATCAAAAGAAAGCATTCCTTCGGACATTTTGTCCGAAGGAAAACACGGAAAAAGGCTCGATAAGTCAAAGAAAAGGCCAAGGCAAAGGAGAGGTCAAAGGAAGAAGACAAAACACGGGCAAAGACAAAGCGGAAATGACAAAACAAGGAATAGTTCCGGCTGCTGACAAAGACAAGGACAGAATCAATGACCACTCAGACCAAGACAAGTGGCATGAACGACTCAACAAGGAGAATTAATACATTTAGTGAAATATATCTACCGAAAACCAATAAAATAGATTGGTTTTCGAACTATAGAGAGCAACACGTGTTTTCACATTTCGCCATTAATGCACAACCAGTTGTGCCCAACATTGAAGAGAGCATGGTCCAGTTAACACAACTTGGGGATGGCTTTGTCAGTTGCTAGAAGGAGCATCCCATGCTTTTGCATGCCCAGGACAGCAAGGGTAGCGACTTGGATATCTACAGCATGGCTCTCCTATACGCAATTGGAAGAATACGGCAACAACAAGGACTTGTGGTCTCTGCAGAAGTGTTTAACTCAGCATGGGTTTCCATCCCTTGATTTGTCAGCTATCTATTTCCAGGTTCTCTATATATTTGTAACTTCTCATTTGAGAAAAATGATCTCAGCATTGTATGGTGAAGGCTTGAAGGAATTTACCTTGAATCAAAAGAAGAATTTTTACCTCCATTTGAGCTTGCACTTTTGCATATGTCTATGATTTTATCTTATGTTAAGTCATTTCCTTTCATGCTTTCATAAGTTTATGCCAACATATCTAGTGTATTGTGAGTTCTTCTTTTGCAGGTCAACAAGAAGTGTCCAACTTAGAGTATAGGCGCATGTGAACAGGCTGTCCATAGTGTGTTTTATAACACCTTTGGTAGTTCTTCCTCCCTGTATCTCCATAGGATCCCCTATTGAAACACTAATGCAGGAAAGGTTCTCATTTGAATGAAGTGTATGCTTGCCTCTCTCTGGTGTAAAGTGTATGTCAAAGCTGAGTAGACCAACCATTTTGGTGCATCACCGCATTAGTTTAGTTTCCAATTTCAGTATTCTCTCCCTTTTCATCCCCCCATTGTTAGCAGTAGGAAATCCAGGGCCTCAAGGTGCATCAAGGGGAGTTAGCCCCTAATCTAGAGATTCATCCCTCACGTTTGCAACCCACAGCAAGAGGAATGTCTCCATTGTGCCGCGTGGAGGAAGAGAGCTGATCTTCCCTTCAGAGGGTCCAATCCACTACGTCAACATTAATATTTCTCTCAATTTCTCCATTCCATGAGGCCAATTTGAATTAGTTTTGCCCACACACCAGAGCCACCACTTTGATTTTGAGGGAAAGGAATATAAAGCCAACTTCTCAAAGCACTCGTACAAATTTGCAACCTTGGTGGGCAAAGGCAATCCCAATGCAATGCCTTTTTTCTATTCATATAATTCACCCTTGAAGCTTAAGACTATTGATAATAAGCACAATTCAACAAGATCTATGGTTTCCTCATTTGTAACACCACTTACCACCTTAACGGCTCATCTTATTGGAATTGTCATGAAAAGTGTAAACACGTCAAAGCTTGCCAAAATATCATCCTTGTCCACACTAAGATCCAAAATTTTGACCAAAAAGAAAGTTGGATCTACCATGATGGTGAGGTGGGTTGTGGGTCGAATGATAGACACAACACAATGTTTCATTCATTAATTCCTTAAAATAACATGGAGACATTACATCAACTTGCTTACACTCTTTGCTTGATGATCCTCAAAAGCAAACTTCCAACACACTTTGCCATCTTGGCCTTATTCCTATGCACACTAAAACCCATCCCCCTACTCACTACAAGCTATAGGCTCTTATTCTAACTACTCTATTGGAACTCATAATCATACTGGAAGACTCTCCAGCCACACTCCCTATCTCGAATAAATGCAATGCCCCTCTTTATAGTGGAACTCCTAACACTACTACGCATCCCATATATTGGAAAAGATGTGTTGCAAGAAAGTGTTTGTGTCAGGAGGCCAAAATTTCCAAAATAACGTGGTGGATGCACATGTTGCAGCACTAGTTTAGAAGCACTCAATCCACTATGGAAAACTTTGTCGTATGGCATTAGAGTCCTAATGTTTATGGAGGTTCTAACATGCCTAGTTGTAGGTCCAATATTATAACAAGCCATTGATCTCCTCTTCCTGCAAAGAACGTATCCAAGAAGAGGTAGATGGCGTTACTTCCCTAATTTCTTGTGATGTGGACTACACCTACCTAAAGCTATCTGCAAGGCACGAACAATTGGCTCGTCCATGAACTTTGTCCCCTTGGAACAGAGGTAGAGTTGTTAATAACTAGTGGTACCATGCAGTATGTGTTGACGTTTCTGGCATTGTTCGTAAGGGCTTGAATCCCTTAGGAAGCCATTGGTGAATAACACATAAATATTTGGCGAGTGCATCAATGGCGCCATGTTCAAACGACCCACATATCATTGCCCCACTATAGAAGTGTAAGCAACTTTGGTGGAGATAGTTGGATATTCTTAAAAGCACTACTAACCTCTATATGTGGTTCTAAAGTACCAAAAACCATTGAAACAAACCACACTTACCACCGGCCATGAGAATGGGCTTTGTGGTAACATAGTCCTTGGTAGACTTGCAAATCTTTCCAAGCCTTGTGGAACTCCTCCAATTCCCCATACAAGATATTCTGCAATCTAGAGATGCTCCTGCATCATGTTCCAAAGGACAAACTCTAGCCTACTAGATCTTTTAGTTTGTTGGCTAAGAAGCAAGCAAGAAGTGAATCCAAAAGGTTGTAGCCAAACATATTTTAGTTAGATTTTTATTTTTTCGTGGGACTTGACCCTTGTGTGTTTTAAGTCATCTTAAGATGACCTCCATGAGTAGTCATTACACTAATGACTTTTTTCCTTGTGTATGTTAGTAATAATCACAAGGCAAGGGGACCCACTTAGAACACAAGCATCTTTAAGCATTTGTTTGTACTGGGGAGTAGTGAATATAACACACCAGCTTTTCACCCTCTAGCCTCTTTCTCAATTGGTAAAGCTTTTGGAAAATGTAATGCCTTATAAAGTTATAAATCACTCGTCTCACAATTCTTACCAATGTGGGGTTAACCCAATTACAACCCAATCATGTATTTGTGTAAACTAATTAAAGGCTTCTACAAGCATTTTTAGTTAAATTTTTAATTTTTGTTGGGATTTAACCCATGTGTGTTTTAAGCCATCTCAATAAGACCTCCATGAGTAGTCAATACACTAATGACATTTTTCCTCATATATGTTGGTAATAATCACAAGGCAAGGGGACTCACTTAGCACACAAGCACATTTAAGCAATTGTTACTAGGGGGCAGAATGGTGAATAAAATCCATCGCTTTGGGGTTTTCACCCTCTAGCCTCTCTCCCCATTGGTAAAGCTTTTCGAGCATGTAATACCTTCTTAGTCATGTAAAGTCCTCAAATGGGACGATTTAACCAAAAAAGGGTTTTCCTTAAAATCCACAAATTCTGAAATTAAAAATCAGCAAATCCTAGCTATTGCAATTGCACCTCCAAATTGAAAATTGACTCCAATTCAATTTGAAATAAATACCTTGTGAATTTGGCCACTAATGGTTCTTGCCACAATGAAGAAAGACCTTGAAATGGATGTTTCAACCCTCCAAACCCTAGCACCACACTAGCTGAATTGAAGTCCTTTCCCACTCTAATCCCTACTCAAGCTTAGTCCAATCCAATCATAAAAACTCAAAAAATTAATGTAATAATTAATTCATAACGAAACCCTTGTAAATCTACCTTCAACAAATATTATTTCTTACAAACAACTGAAAACTTCAAAAACTCATAACTCCCTCAATATTTGAAATTATGATGTAAACAAGAGCTTAAACTGATCATAAAAATAACTATCAAATAAAAATAATTTTAAAATTTTCCATGGAAAGGTCACCAAAAATTTCTCCAAAATTCTGAAAACCCTAGTTTCATGTCAAAAATAATTAAATAATAATCTAAAAATTATTATTTAATTTTCTATCAATTTAAAGCGTCAAATCTTCTCAAAAAACCCCATGCTCGTGCAAAAAATTAGCAAATAATTTCAAAATATTAATTTGCACAAGTAAACCCAAAAAGGGGCCTCCAAACCCTCAATTAAGCTTCCAAAATAGTTCGTTCCACTTGCAAAATTAGTGCAAATAATAATATGAAATAATAAGCATCAAAAGAACTTCAATTAATTCACCAAAACCTCACAATAGTTCCTCAATGCAAATCGCCCCTCTTGAGCAAGTAACAAGATCTCTTTTAGCAAAGGTGGCATCAAAAGACACCTTTTGTAAAATGATCAACACCAAAATAGCGAACACCTATTGGGCATGCATCCCAATAGCTTTTTCAAGCATGAAGAAACAATTATCAAATTCAACATGTCTTCAATTGTGATCTTCGCCTTGTATTTGTAACTTCCAAAGGGGGGCGAAATACCTTTGAGAAGTAAAATACCTCATAAACCTCACTTGCGCTTTTTAGAATATCTTTTCACTTAAGCTCCCAAGCCGACATTCCTTTTAATTTCACTTTAGGCCTTTTGGAATTAATTAAATAACTTGCCTTAATAAATTAGTAATTAAAATTACTTTTTGGCAAATTAAATAATTAGGTCCTCAAATAATTAATTAAATTGCTCTAATAATTAAAGCGATAAAAATCACTTTTCAAGCAATTTATTAATTCTAAAGCCCCTTAGAATAATCATTAAAATTACCTTAATTTTTCAAATGGTTAAAACCACTTTTCCGGTAATTTGAATAATTATCCAAGATAGTTTTATTTTAATAATTAATTAATTGCCTTATATTTTCGAATGATTAAAATCACTATTCAAGTAATTTTATTAATTATTAAAATTCTATAAAAAGGGGACATCACAAGTCACCCTTGTTTCACAATTCTTACCAATGTGGGATTAACCCAATTGTAACCCAATAATGTATTTGTGTTGAGTAATTGAAGGCTTCCATAGGCAGTTTTAATTAGACTTTTATTTTTTTAGGGATTTGACACGTGTGTTTTAAGTGATCTCAAGATGACCTCCATAGGTAGTCATTATACTAATGACATTTTTCCTCATGTATGTTGATAATAAACACAAGGCAAGGGGACCCACCTAGCACACAAGCACCTTTAGGAATTTGCTCATAGTGGGGAGTAGTGGATATATAATCCACCACCTTGGGGTTTTCACCCTCTAACATCTTTCCCTATGGGCAAATCTTTTAGACCATGAAATGCTTTACAAGTCGCCCTTGTTCACTTTTCTTACCAATGTCAGATTAACCCAATTGCAACTCAATCATGTATTTGCATTATGTAATTGAAGGAATCCACTGGGATTTTTGGTTAGATTTTTAATTTTGATGGGATTTGGCCCATGTGTGTTTTGAGTTATCTCAAGATAGCCTCCATGAGTAGTCACTACACTCAACATTTTTTCTCGTGTACGTCAATAATAATCACAAGGCAAGGGGACCCACTTAGAACATAAGCACCTTTTAGCAATTGATGGTAGGCAAGAGGAACAGTAAATATAATAGATATTAGAACATAAATATCATGCACATATTCTAGTAAAACACACATATTCTTTATAGATTATATTATATTGTTAAATATTACAATATGATTATATATTATATATTTTTTCAAAGATCAGCTAGAGCCTTCTATTAGGGGCGGTAGAGGGGAACCACCCATCATACAATAAAAAAATCAAACAATTTTCATGCAAACTCCAACAGTTACTAACTGAAGACACCGGTAACACGCCAACTATCGAAATATTAGGAATGTTTCGTAGAAGGAATACTTTTAACATGACCTAAGACAGGACCAAAATGACAGCCAAAAACAATTTATTTTGTCATCTACTAACACCAGACTGGAATTTAATTGCAAATTATCCTACCAAAGACATTTTATATTTTTTTTAGTTATATATACATGTTCAGTTTCAAAAGGCAAAGATACCAAATAACCAAAACATAGAGATAGACTTCTAACACCATTGAATGTATACATTGAAATGATAAGCTGCCACATTGGCCAAAGCACAATGCCATGCTAGATCATCTTCATCATCCCTGTGTGGGAAATGCAGACACTTTAGATTGGCATGAACCTCCATTCTTTCTTTTTCCAATAATACCCTGAGTAACCTACCAATTATGACAATACAAGCTTCGACACTTTCCTAACAGGAATTTATATTATGTAATTGAAGGCTTCTATGGGGATTTTTACTTGGATTTTTAATTTTTGTTGGATTTGATCCATGTGTGTTTTAAGTCATCTGAAGATAACCTCCATGAGTAGTCTCTATACTCATAACATTTTTTCTCATGTATGTCGGTAATAATCACAAGGCAAGGGGCCCACTTAGCACACAAGCACCTTTAAGCATTTGTTAGAAGGCAAAAGGAACAATGAATATAAAAGATATTCGAATATAAATATTATGAATATATTATAGTAAAACACACAAATACACAAACATATATTCGTTATAGATTATATTCTATTATTAAATATTACAATATAGTTATATATTATATTTTTTTTTTAAAGATCAGCTAGAGCCTTCCATTAGGGGTGGCAAAGGAACCACCCATCATACAATAAAAAGATTAAACACTTTACATGCAAACTTCGAGAATGATTACTTGAAGACACTTGTAACCGACCAACTGTCGAAAGATCGGGGATATTTCATAGAAGAAAGAATTTTAACCTGACCCAAGACATGACCAAAATTACAGCCAAAAACAGTTTATTTTTTCATATACTAACTCCAGATTGGAATTTAATTACAAATTATCCTATCAAATAGATTTTATATTTGTTTTGTTACATATATATGTTCAATTTAAAAATACAAATACAATAACAACATAGAGATAGACTTCTAAGACCATTCAATGTACACACTGAAATACAACATCCCACAGCGGCCAAAGCACAGCACAACACTAGATCATCTTCATCATCCCTTAATGGGAAATGCTGACACTTTAGATTGGCAAGAATCTCCATTCCTTCTTTTTCCAATAATAACCTAATTAATGTACCAATGATGACAAAACAAGCTTCCACGTCTCCTAACAAGTGGAAAGAGTTATATACTCAGTTGTAGCATGAGCCTTCTAGTCCTTGATAGTTGAGTGAAGAATATGGGGAAAAACTTCAACTACCACTAGCATCTAAATGGTTTAAGTTCTTTTGTAGTCTAAACATTTTTTCAAGTGCAAAACTTGCCTTGAGTCAGGCACAATTTTCTTCCACTGATTTTCCTCCTAGTCCATTTTCAAGGCTATATTCACATCTCAAACATTAACATTCTCACCAAAGGAATACAAGATCTGTGTGCCAAGTTCAAAAAGGATTCCTCCTCTAAGACATTTGCAGACTGGTCCTCGTAATGGTCTTTTTCCCTCCCTTTCCCACACATTCGAGCCTCATAAATGCATGTTCTAACCCTCAAAATTTTTAATTTCAGGCCCACTTCTCTTCTTACCCAACTATTGCCCCGTCATCCTAGTCATGCTAGCCTCATGATGACTAGCATAACCTCCTAAAATTATTTTGACTAGTGGTTCTAATCCATCATTCATTGTCCAAAATAATACCCACAATTTTATCCACTAGGCTCCCTTCAATATGTTTTACATAGAAGAGAACACAAGTGTTCAAAACACTACTCCAATAAATGCAAACAATGGCAGATGGTAGATTTGAGATAAATACAGTAAATAAAGTTCTACCCTAGTGCCGGATGAGTCTTAAAGTGCCTTGAACTTGACAAATTGAAATGGGGAAAGAGAGATGTGTACCTAATTTCTGATTTACCTAAGTTTTAACAATAACTGAGATGCTAAAAATACGGTTCTAGAATAGTGCAAAAGAGACTCTAGAAAGATGGTAGTGATCAGAGATGATGACCAATTTTAGATTGTTCCAAAAAGGGCAGTGACCAGATACAGAATTTGAAAGTGGCAAGCTAGGCCAAAAATGGCTCTATAGAACTCTAAGGTCCGAAACTCCCTAGAATCCTTCGTTAATAGTATAAGTCTAGAATCCCATGTCCAATAAGCATAATTGCATGCACAAATGTTAGAATATCTTCTCCCTTCATGTAACCCTGAATTTGGCCTCAACACCTACCAATGCATCCAAGGCAAAAGGAAATGTGCAAAGTAAATTGGCTCGGGCCCCCTTGAGAGTTGCAGCTACATATCACTTTGAGAATCAAAGCTCCATGTAGTTCTAGTGTGAGTGACCAAACCCAATGTGAGAGAGGACTCCACCTTCTCTCCCTATGATAATAAATAATGCTATATAATTTAATGCAATCCTTCTTTTGGTAAAAGTATGCAGCCATAAGACTTCAATAGATAGAGAGTAGAATATTTGTAGAATGCGTAGGCTCCTTGACAAGTGCATGATAGATATGATCAAAGTGCAACTCAATAACTTGATTGTTTGGTTGTAAATGGCTTAGGGCATAGTATCTAAGCCATCTTAGAATTCAAATTGAAAAATATTCACGCATAGGCCGACCACGGAAAGGCATGAAAGCCAACAATCAAGGCATGAAAAAACATGACATGGTGGCACAAAGGAACCACAGACACCTTGACCACTTCAGACTGTTTCGAAATTAGTCAAGCCACTTTTAGGATGCTCTGAAAACAGTCAAGGCAAAAAACCCATGAAACAAAGACCAAAAAGAGTTGCAAAATAACTACAAGTATCCCAAGGCAGAAAAATGACAAATCTAAAGGTGTTTATGAGAAAACGCAGATGATGCAAGACTATGAAGGGCCTTGAAATGTCCCTTTTGGGTAATTTTCTGAATTCTAATTGTTTTTGCATTTTTCCTAAAACTGTTAAATCAATTAATTATTAAAACAGCAATACTCAACAATGTTACTGAAAATTAAACTGTAATTCTTATTGCAATTGCCTGAATATACTTAATATTGATGAAACTATTTATTGAATAATAAATGTATTACAGTGAAACATAATGATGTTGAATAATGATAATAGAAAACCTTTATAACCGTATTACAAAAGCACAATCGTTTTACAGCAGCAAAGGAAAAAAGGCAGTTGTATATAAATGGTGACCAACAAGGTAGGGCATCACTCTCCTAGGTTGGTGACTTCCCTAAAATCCCCTAAAACCCTCACAAATCCCTGCGTAGCTGTCCTAAGGACAGCAATTTGTCCTCTCAATTGTACAACAGCCTCTTTAAGGTACAACAGCCCTTGGACAACAATAAACCCTGATATATGTCTTTGATAATCCCTCACAAAATTTTGAAAATTGATAACAACCTCCAACCAAATGAAAACTGAAATTAAGCTCGATTTGTCAACATAATTATGGTCCCTAGATGGAATCACCTCAATGGGTAAGAGGGTTTTCATCCTCTAAACCTATACACCGGAAGGTTTTCGTCCTCAAATGGAAAAATTAAATACAGAAGCTCTAACCTAGAATATGGTTTTGATTTCAAAGATGAATAATGAATAATGAATCCTTTTGAGCCAAACTATTCTTTTATAAATTCCCCTTTTCTAGTTGCCCTAACCCTAAAATCATTTAAAACACTTAGATAAATATTACTTTTTGGCCCACTTAATGAATATTACTTTTTGGCCCCCTTTATAATAATAATACATAAGTGTCATTTTTTCACATTATAAAATAAACTTTATAACGACTTAAAAATATTATTAAAATATTTCCTTAATCCCTTAGCCCACAGGAAATAATGACTAGTTTATAGGTCTTCTGATTGGTTTAAATCTAGAAAGGGGACATTACAAGTCCTATATGAAGGGGAAGTGTACCGATAAAATCCTAGAGTAAGCAAATGAACCAAATGTACCAAAACATGGCAAAAGCATTGCAACTACATGGCTTGTACCAAAATTAGGTGTCTACATTGTGTCATGTTTCAGGGGAGATGTTGGAATCATAAACCCTATCATATCTGCCCCGTTGAGTTACAAACTTGTGGTATACCTTTGTGTAACTTGTATTGGACATTGACCATAAAGCATTAACTCTTCCCATGTCATTTTACTTCGAGCCTTTGAGATGTATAAATAAAGGAACTAGGTGTCCTCCATACATTATACCACGCAATGATTCATTCTTATTCTATATGAAGTATTTTTATGCTCGCATGCCCTAAACAAGACTCTTCATATCTTGGAGTTCTTTGTGACCTATTGCTTGTGATTTTGTTTATGTTGATCACGGGATTCTGCACTTAATTCTCACATATGGTCTTCAATATACTCAAGCCTAGCTCATTGGTAAAAATCACCAAATATTATCAACCCATCTACATAATTAAAAATTTAAAATTTAAAAATAAAAATTAAAAAATTAAAAACAAAAAAAAAAACAGACAGTAGGTACAACAGGCCCTATTTGCTTTTTAACTTACCTTAACCATCACTAATCTTGCAGATTAAAATCAGTCATGAGTATAATACATCTCATATAATCATTACTATGTTAAACACGCACTTTTATTCATGACTATGCATATAATTGTTACAACACATCGGAACAAATATGCCCTCTTCAAACAGGTCGTCACGTTTGCAAACAAAAAAAACAAAGCATTTTGCATTCAAGATTAACCATTTAAATGTATAAAAATTCATGGTAAACAGATCATCAAAACATTATGTGTCATAATAACATATACAAAATAAGGTAGGCAACATTTTTAGATGGAAGAATCCTAGGGTGAAAATGAACCGCATGGTGTACTATTATAACACTAAAATATAGTCATATTGGATATACACAATTTCATTATCATATCTTAGTAGAACAGTATTATCCACACTTTCTTCCAATGCATAAAAGTTAACGACTTAACAATGATAGAATGTGACAATACCTTGGTTAAAGAAGCATTTGAAAAACCAAAACTGCTAATCAATGATAACAGCTGGAGACTAAAGCATGAATATAAGATATGTTTTCATAGTGCACACAATCTACAAACAATTAGTGAAATATATGGTCAACCCTTCATCTAGAGTCCAAGTACTGAATAATCAAGTAATGATGAGATGTTTCATGAAAGGATTTCAAATGAAATGCATTTCTTACAAATACTATCAACTAAATTGTCTAAAATAAAAATAACAAAGACAACATCTTTTTATAATGTATTCCATAGTGCAAGAAGAAAATATAGTTAAGAGGTCACACCAACCACATGTGTGCATTTTGCACATATGTTGGATATACAGCTAGTCTGGGAATAAGAACTTTCCCCATCTCCATAGTAGCTTCGGCCAAGTATTGTATATGTGGCCAAGGAGCCTACAATGCATGCAACAATTTAAAAAAACATTATTTATGTGATTGAATAATATAACTATCACTTATTCTCAGAATTTAGCATTGTAAGAACCACGAATCATAATCATATTCACTTTTCCTAACTACAAAAGCATATGTGATCGTTGAAAAGAATAAACACATGACAAATTCGTCAATTTGGTTGCATTTAAATAATTCCTATTTCCATATCCTCATATACCCATTACAACACAACTCGATCCAAATAAGTGATCAAAAAAATTTGACTAAAAGAACTATGAATCATAATCATATTCACTTCCCCTAACTAGAAAATCATATGAAAACCATTGAGAAGAATAAACAGCACATGACTTATTCGTCAATTGGGTTGCATTTAAGTAATTCCTATCTTCAAATACTCTAAGATACACACAACACAACGTGATACAAATAAGTGACCAATGTATTTCTGACTAATTCTAACCAAGGGATTGTTTATGTATATCAATAAAACCTTTTAGAATAAATGACCTACAAGCTATAGGCTATATGTTATGTCCTCTTTAAAATCAGTTTGTTGCACACCTCATCTTGTGGTGGCGTCATCAAAACAAAGTTTCAACAATGTCAAACTCAGCCAACGTCCAAGGAGAAATAAGCTCTTGAAAGCACTTTATAGACATTAGCCTAGTCTTCAAGTCTTGTCTATCAGAAACGTACAAAGGTATGAGGCATATTGTTGTATCTACGTGCACAGACTATTGTTGTATCCATGTACACAGAGAATCTAGATGTGACACCTAAGGATAGCATCAAACATACTATGGCTGTTCAACTTCTAGCTATTACACAAGACTATATTTATAACTAACAAGGCACTAGAGGGGTAAAAGGTTTTGGCGCAAGTATGTGGGGTAAGCTTAAAAGTGGTGCAAAGATTCAGCGCTGTTAATTTTAAGTGAATTGCAGCATAGTGCTTGGCACAAGCTGTTGGATATGGATCAGTATTGGTGTCCATATAGAGTTGGCACTCATAGGGATGGTCCAAAGCCAAACTTTGACATGGTGAGTACTAGCGTGGATTCGGCATTGAGCTTAAGTTGGTGCAAGTGATGCAAAGTTCAACTTTGGCACAAGGGTTTCCAAAGTTTGGAGCAATTGTTTGGCACAACAAATTTGATGTGAGGAACGTTACCAAGCAAAAAATGTCGCCAAAGCCAAGTACTTAGCCAAATATTTTGATGCCAATAAGAGGCCGAATTTGGCATAATCATTGACTTGTCCAAATTTGGGTCCCCCTCTGAAATATTTGTTCACCCTTGAGAAATAATGATCTCAAATGTGTAAGCTACTACAAATAAGGAAATTTCTTCAGAATATGTGCCCTTGTGAACCACTTGACCTATGCTAGACACTAGCAAGCTTCAATTAAGAGTAGAAAGGTAAGGTCTTCTTGTGAATGTACTTCAATCCATTCTCTATGCCATCATTTTTGTTCTAACCAAACCATCCATCCCAAATCACTTTTTGATGGATGCTCAACCTACAAGATGGATTGCCCCACTAGAGGAGGTGTCGACGTTGTGGATTGCACCCTTTAAAAGAAGGCTTAGCTTCTTTCTTCCACGCGGCACAATGGAAACATTCCTCTTGCTGTGGGATTAGTAAAATTGAGGAATGAATCTCTAGATAAGAGCTAGGTCCCCTTGATGCATCTTTGAGGTCCTTAACTACTATTGTTAATAATGAGGGGGGGGGGGGCGGGCGGCCGGGGGATGAAAAGAGAGAAGGATATAACAAAAGCAGAACCTATCTAAAATGGTGATGCAACAAATGATCCAATCTACTCAGCTTATATCAACACTTTACATCAAAGGAGCAAACAGACACTTCATATGAACAAAAGACCAAACTGTGTGGGTCGTTTTAACAAAGGGCTTAATGGTGATACAAAGAAAAATAACCTATCATAGGTGCTCCAGAAGTACACTGTCAGATAATTGCTCTTCTGTCTCTATGCTCCAACTTGGGCACTTCCTGTTAACCTGCAGAAATGGTCTTGGATATACTAGATATGCTGGTGTTCGACCTATGAAAGCATCAAGATGAAATGACTAAACACAGTCGATGCACAGACATATTCATAAGTATAACAATTCAGATGGAGGTAAAACACGCTTCTTTTGATTAAAAGGTAAAAATTGTCCAAGGGCTTTGCCATACACAAGTGAGAGATCCCCTTTTACAAAGCTAAGAGGTTACAATATATAGAATTTAGAGAAAGACTCTTGGTCCTTTCAAAGAACAGGCGGCCCATACTGTATTAAACGCCTAGGTAAGAGGAATCCGCTCACGTTGTTGTCATCCTTCTATAAATGGGCCTGAAAGAACCATGGTGTAGATGTCACAGATGTTGACTTTGTTGCTCAAACTGTATTAAATGTTCCTGCTAAAGCATGGGTCACTTTGTTTTTTGAATGAAAAGACCGCCTCTCTATGAAACTTACGCAACTGTCTGCTTATTAATGCTAAACAAGGAAAAAACGGACTGCTCTATTGAATGCTCGCACAATTCCCTTGATGGTTGTTTGGTGGAGACTATTCCATCTGCAAGCAATCACTTCTCCTACCGACGCCTCCTATGCCACCTAGACTGCTCTATTCGTTCCTGCACTTGGTTGGATGTATCTTTCGGAACATTCCAAGCGTTGTCTTATGTGTGCGTGGCCATGCTTTGGGTTCACTGTTCTCTCTCTCTTTCCTTGCTACTTCTTGTCTTTTCCTGGCAACTCGGCTCTCAGGGCTATTGTTTGTCTCCTCTTGGCGCCTTTCCTGGCAGGTCGCTGAGTCTATCTTCGGGTCTTTGAGCCTTCGAATTCCCTCGGACAAAACATCCGAAGGAATTCTGTCTTCTCTCTGAGCTTTACCACCCACTTTCGATGATGCTTAGGCATTTGGAAATTTTTGCGAACATCTTGTCCGAAAGAAATGTTTTTTAGCTTTTCTTTAACTGTTAACCCATTTCCATGCACAGACCCGTCCTTAAACATTTGAAAATCAACAGCTATCTTATCACCGTAAAATTGACGTCCGTAGGCCCGTCACCATTTGAAAACTAACGACTCTTTTGTTGCGTTGAATTTGACGTTCACATGCACGTCACCAGACATTTGAACCCTCAACAGCTAGTTCACCATGTTGAAGTTGACATGCTCGGACCTGTCATCATCTTTTAGTAATTCCTTCGGCTTTTGCAAAATGAACCTTCCCGAAGGAAAAGTGACCCTTCGGAAAAAAGGAAAAGGTCCTTTTTGATAGTCAGAGAGCCCTCCGCAAAGGCACCTTGCCTTTCGGGTTCCTTCGGATTCCCTTGTCTTCCAAATTCCTTCGGACATTTTGCCCGAAAGAAATGTGCCTTCAATGTCTCGGCCTTCTTTTGCTAAATTTCTTCGAACAAAAGTCCAAAGGAATTCCTTCGAGCATTTTGTCCAAAGGAATTTGGCCTTTAGTTTCTACATGGATTTTCTTCGAACAAAAAGTCCGAAGAAATCCTTTACTTGACTTGTCTCTTTTTCGAAGGAAACTTCCGTTTTGGCTTTCTGCCTTGATCTCTTACAAATACATTTTTTGCCCTTTGCAAGGGCACCTTGGGTCCAAAGTTGTCCTTCAGAGCTTGCTTGAACGGTCCCATTTGTCACCTTCCTCCCCTCCGCAAGGGCACTTGACCTTCGGAGTTTTGTAAAAGACTTGCATCTCTTTGAAACTGGCCCATTCTTTTGCTGATAAAAGGCTTGTCCGAGGTAATTTGTTTGAAGCGAAATAAGCCCCAGATCAAATCGAAAAACCTACACGACTCAAATCACTTGGCTCTTTATAAGAACAGGCCTATTACAAAGGAAAAAACCACAATTGCAGTAAGGTGAAGACATCAGAGATTGGCTAATCAGGACAACAAGGAAAGAAAAGGAAGATCGATTTTTGGCCTGCAGGACCAAAATTGGTCAACATATTTGGCGATTCACAGAGGAAGCATGCCTGCTATGCGTAAGAAAATCGGTGGCTTACAAGTCCATTGGGCATGGAGTCAGAATACAGCCTGAAAAGTTGACAATAAACTTGAGAAACTTAAGAATCAACGTGAAGCTTTTACCCCAAACGGTAAACAAAGCACACACAAGGCTAAAAGACTACAAACATGCACAAAAGCACATAGCGAAAACAAGAAAAAAAATAGAGAAAATATGTACATAACAAGGGAAGGCCTAGTGACAATGCTTAAGATATATCCCATTAACTGGGATATGTAGTTCTCCACCATCCAACCTGGAGAATTGGAATGTGTTATGCTGCTTGCATTGAGTGATGACATATGGACCACTCTATAGGGCATCGAACTTTGTGTGCTTTCCAGATTTAGCTCGGTCTTGATCCCATTTCAAGACAATGTCGCCTTCTGAGAAGCCTTTTGATGAGGATTTCCAGTCAAAATTCTTCTTTGTTTGTTGCTGACGGCTGGTCATGGAAACCATGGCTTGGTCTCTTGTCTCCTAAAGCTCCATTAATTCACAAAATCTGACCTCCATGCTGTCGCTTTCTTCCAAATGCAACTGGTGGGCAAGATCCAAGGCTAGCAATTCAAGTGAAATAGGAAGTCTAGCTTCCCTTCCATACACAAGTGTGTACGGTGAATTACCAACTGCTCTTTTTGGAGTAACCCTGTCTGCCCACAAGGCTGTTTTCAACTTGGCATGCCAAGTTCTCTGATTTTCCTCCATTGTCCTAATGATCCTGATTAGATTTGTATTGGTGGACTCAGCGAATGCATTGCCTTGTGGGTAGTAATTAGAAGTACTAAGATAGATGCCATATCTTAACGCCCACTCGCTTGTTTTGATTCCCAAGAGAGCCAATGCGCTATCTGAGATGATGGTAGCTGGGACTCCAAATCTTGTCACCAGGCCTTCATAAAAGTCTAGGACTGCACTTTCGTTGGCTTCCTTAAAAGCAAAAGCTTCTACCCATCTCATGAAATAATTTGTAGCAGTCAAGACCCACTTGTGGCCAGCACTAGGAGGGTTGATCATTCCTATGAAGTCCAAGCCCCATTGCATGAACGGTTGTTCTACTTGAATAGGTTGCAGAGGCATTGCAGCCAGCCGTTGCTTTCCATCAAAGAGAGCACATTTCTGGCACTTCCATACCCAGGCATAAGTATCTCTGAATAAAGTGGGCCAAAAGTAACCAACCCTCATAATCCTTGTAGTTGTAGGCTTAGGAGCAAAGTGACCAACAGCTGGTCCGTCATGAAATTTGGATAGTACCCTGTTGACCTGATTTGAGTCTATGCATCTCAAGAGTACCCTTGAAAAATCCTTTCTAAATAGCACCCCATCAACCAGGACATAAGGAATCCACTGGAGCCTGAAATAGCTCCTCTTAGTCCTATCAAGGCCTTGTGGGCACTCGCCAGTGAGAAGGAAATGAGTCATGTCTTGTGCCCAGTCCTTTACGACTACAAGTTCTTCTGCTACAGCTTCATCATGGAGTAACAAAATGCCCTCTTTCTGTTGTTTAAGGTCTGCAGCGAGGTGTTCACACAACCCTCTTCCCCTTACCAACTTGGTGGTTTGGATATCCACATCATATTCCATTACCTTGGTGATCCACTTTGCCCTCTTTTCATTTAAATCACGGCTAATCAAAAAATCCTTGACAATAGGATGTGGTACCATGATATGAATCTCGTTGTTTGACAACATATGTCTGAATTTCTTCAGGGTTCGTATAACTGCAAGTGCTTGTTTTTCAACATATGTGTACCTAATTTCAAAACCTTCTAGACCTTCGCTAAAAAATGCAAGAGGTTGTTCAAGGTTTTCATCATTTGCTTGAGTGAGCATGGCAGAGATTACCTCTTCATTTCCGAAGGTGTAAAGGTTGAAATCCTTGGAGAAATCAACATTGATCAAGATGGGAGCTGTTGACAATTTTCTCCAAAGGAAAGAACAAATTTATTCAAGTAGTTGAAGGGGCAAATTCTAAAGGGTTTGAATCCTTCGGACTTTTTGTCCAAAGGGTCACTAGCTAAAGATTCAATTGCTTCGGCCTGTTGGTCTAAAGGAAATGGTGCTTGTTTAAAGCCCAAAGGATCATAAGGAGAGGAGGACTGCAACTTTCCTGAAGGGTCAAAACTTCCAAGGATGTTGAAGGGTTCACAAATTTGCCGAAAGGTCATTTTATCGGCCAAGAGACCAATTGCAATTTTTTCGAAGAAAAACCAAGTAAGAGGCCGAAGGAATGAGTCCATTACAAGAATCTCGAAGGGCAAGGTACCCTTTGGAAGGGTCACTTTCAACAATCCCGAAGGGCACCTACCCTTCAGGAAGGTGTGGGAACAGATTCAAAACCTTTTCAAAACACTCGGGTGCCCTCCAAATTTTTACGAAGGGCACAGAGGGAAAGCTACTAGCCCATGCGGAGGGCACTTGGTCAGCGACGGTACCTTTGTGTTTTTTCCAAAGGGTACTTTTCAGAAGGCAGTCGACAGCAAAGTCTGTTGAAACAAAGGCAAAGAACAAAGTATTCCTTCGGGCTTTTTGTTTGAAGGAATTCCTTCGAACAAAAAGTCCGAAAAAATTCGGAGAAATGGCCGTGCAATAAAAAAGCCGAGGGAAATCAAGGTCTGCAGAAAAGTGACAGGGTCAAGACAATTCAAGCGGACAATTTGTCCGACGGAAATCATTCAACGGAAAAGTTGCCACAGGAAAGTCCGAAGACAAGTCCGACAAAATAACCCGAAGAAGAATTCTGAAGGCCAAAGGAAGAGGCCAATATAATTCTTGCTGACATTTTGTCCGCAGAAAAATGACTTAGCGGTCCAAACAAAAAGCCGACAGGGCAAACAGCAAAGGGAAGGAACAAAGCAAACCTTCAAGCTTTTTGTCCGAAGGAATTCCTTTGGCCAAAAAGTCCGAAGAAATTCGGACAGGCCCCTTCAATAAAATCTGAAAGAATTAAGCTGAGACACCCAAAAGTAATAGTTTTTGGATTGTGCAAAAGAAGAAATAAGAGAAGTCCAAAAAAAAAATACATCCAAATATAGAATCCCGCCAGAAATAGACACGAACAGGCAGACCAGGACAGGGTAAAATACATGCAAGCGGGAGCTATTTTCGAGCACCGGTCAGAGCTTCAGTCGACTGGTTATTGAAGCCCTGCTCGTCTCTGGATCAACGCACACATCCGAGGGTCCAACTTAGCGTCAACCAAAGTTCCAAATTCGAATGTTGAGTTGATCGTTCCAGATTTAGAGTTGACTAATTGTTAAACGCAGCATCCACTAGGAGCTTTCCATGCGAAGGAGAATGATCTCTTCGTCCAACTCAACTTATCAAACGGCCAACTCAGCCTTTCAAACGTCCCAATTCGGCATCAAGCAACTCACGTAGAGTTCTAAATTAACATTGGCGTGGATTTCCATGCAAAGAGAGGTGGGCGGTTCATAACAAAGACAAGTTCACTTCCTCAAGCGCAAGAAGCTTCATGCAAAGACAAAAAAGGAAATATATTTAATTAAAAAGCCAAGTCAGCCTTGAATTAACCAAAGTTAATCCTTCTCTTCAAATTTTCAACGCCAATATTCGGCCTCTTGTAATTTTCTATAAATTGGCTTTGAGCCTTGATTGAAAAAGATAGAATCCTTCTCTTAGTTAGACCAGACTCTGCCATTGGTGAGTTGTGTAACCTTTTCAATCAATAGAAGGACTGTACTTTCAGATTTCAAGTGCTGGCATAGTGTATATTTCTTCAGCAATTTGCATAAGTGGTAGATTTCTCTCCCTTCCCAAATTTTGATTCATACGTAATTGCTAGATTATCCTTATGCAGGTCATGTTCAGTGTTCATTACGTCTTCCGTTGAAGCTGTAAGTGGATGTTAGGTGGCTGCAAAGTGTCTTGTATCGGACCTCTCTCCATCGTTTTCCCTCAGGTTTTGGTCATTGGATCGAACCTCTTCATGAAATATTTATGCATAAGTGATTGATTGAAATCTAAGGTCTTCATTTTCCTTTGTTCAGTGTTCAAGGTTCCAAGTTGAGTGGATCAAACTTTTGGTGTATCACCCTCTTTTAGGTAGGATTTCCCCTTTAAGTTTCCTTCTTTTCCACGGTAGTCCGCAGCATAGAGTAGAGATCCTCATTGATACATCATACAGGAACCAGCGTTCTCTAGAGGTTCTTCTCACTGTTGAGGCACCCACCCTCGTGAGAAGATCCCATTGTTTCAGCGCGATAGAGGACTGGCCATTTCACACACGTCTTCGATTCAAGGCGCAGCGCTAGGTTGACAATAGGAGCCTAGGCAATAGCATGCTTAATCCCTTCAAAACTATCCTTCCTTTGTGTTGTCCATGCAAACTTCTCATCCTTCTTTAGCATGGAAGTTAGTGGCTTGACTATCTCAGCAAAATTAGGGATAAATCTCCTAATAAAATTTATTCTGCCAAAAAAGCTCTCCAGACCCTTCTTGTGTTTGGGTAAGGACAGCGCTAGGATGGCGTGTACTCTTTCTGGATCAATGGTCAAGCCCTTTTTTGAAACGACATGACCTAGGAGCTTGCCTTCATGGACAGCGAACACGCATTTCTTTGGGTTGAGAGAGATACCAAACTCTCTACACCTCTCGAAGATTTGCCTCTGGGGTTTCAAATGTTGTCCTGCATCTTTGGAAAAGACTGTCACATCATCAAGATAGACCAATACAATACTATTTATCAGACCCTGAAAAGCCATGCCCATGGCTCACTGAAAGGTAGCTCCAGCATTTAACAGGCCGAAAGGCATCTTCCTGTAGGCAAAAGTTTCCCACTTGGTAATGAAGGTTGTCTTGTACTGATCGCAGTCTTGCACTAGAATTTGATTGTACCCTGAATACCCATTCAGGAGGGAGAAACGTTCACTGTCTGTCACCATTTGGAGGATCTGCTCCATACTTGGGAGGGGATAGTGATCTTTTAACGAGACTCTATTGAGGTCTCTAAAATCGACACATAGTCTGATCTCCCCATTCTTCTTCTTAATAGGGACTAGATTAGCCAGCCAAGAAGAGTGTTTGATAGGAAAATTTATTTTGGACTCAATCAGCATGGTGAGTTCCTTCCGCATGAGAGGCTCAATCTTTGGATTGATGGGCCTTTGTTTTTGTTTGATGGGTTTGGCACCCTCCTCCAGCTCAATGGTGTGTTGAGCCAAGCTTGGGTCAAAACCCTTCGGATCACTATACTCCAAGCAAATACATCGGCAAACTCTTGGCATAACAAAATGAAAGAATGCCTTTCATCATTTGTACATACCTTCCCAAGTGCAAGCAACCTATCTTTGAATATTTCGACTCTTTCATAATTTTCTTTCTTGGTTGTGATGCTTGCTTTGTCATTTTTAATTTGGTCATCCTAATTGAAGATGCTTTCGAGAGTGACCAAACCCTTAGGAAGTTTGTTGTACTTCAACTGAACAATCTAGCCGTTGTACTGTTGCTGCAGCTTGAATTGATTCCTAGAAGCAAACTCAGCCTCCTCTTGTAACAAGAGTGCTATCTGCTGGTCACTGTCAAACACCTGCCAATTGGTGATATTATCAGGTACAGAGGGTCTTAATATCATTTTTAAATGGCGTGGACTATTGTCCCGACCTATTCCCTTGGGAATGTCAAACTGAGCACCAACTGCTACTAGTCTGTATGCTTGCTTATTTTGATTTCTTGGAATGGAAATAATGTTGAAAGGTAGAAAACTTTCTGTTAGGTCCCACACCCTATGTTTGTAAGACTTAGGGAAGGAATTCTTGGTCAAGTTTTGACCTCTCACCTGGTTTACAATTAACTCACTATCTCCAAAAACCTGCAATTCTTTTATTCCTCTTTTCCTTACCCACTCTAAACCATAAACGAGAGACTCATATTCTGTGACGTTGCAGGTGCAACAAAATTGGAACCTGAAAGTTGAGAAGTATCTTTCTTTTGAGGGTGAAACTAACATTACTCCACCACTAGCTCCCAATTTGCTTCTTGATCCATCAAAGAAGAGTTGCCACAAACCATAGCTCTCTTGGTTTGCCTTCATCAAATTTGGCACGAAAATACCTTCTTCATGCATGCAATAAACTCCAAGACTTGCCTCTTCGATGAACTTGTATGGGTCATGTTCAAAATTGTCATTTCCCCATTCATCTAAGAGCAGATTAGCAGCTCCTTCAAGGGAAGATGGTGGGGATTGGTCTATTTGGAATTCTTCTTCGTCAATGATGGCATAGCTGACGTTTACCACCTTGAGTATGGCTCCAGATGATCTTTGTGGATGGGCTCCGACTCAATATTCACTTTAGTTTCATATTTGGTTTTAAAAACCATGTAAGACCAATTTGCTGCTAAGTACCCACCTATCTTGGACGTGAAATCCCTCGATAAGCAGAGAGCAAAGTAGGGAGGAACATCCGCCACTACCACGTCATGGGGAACAGAGAAGGTTGGACAAGCGTGAAGCGTTAGATTCAAGCCTCTTACCACTTCTAATATTTTAGCTGGTGATCCATCTAACTATAGGACTCCCATGGTCATTTTCTCATATTTGAGTCCCAACTTATCTGCTATGCATTTGGGCATTACTAAGGTGCTTGCCCCACTGTCAATAATACAATTGTGAACCAAGAAATCTCCAATGATTAAGGATAAATAGAAAGGAGGAACCTTTTCATCCTTCTTTGCTTGACCTGCCATGGAAGGGTGCCCATTCATAATCAACACATTGTCAATCTTTGCTGGGACAGTTGGTTCATTCAGCCCGTGCAATTCCTTCAGGAGTATATCTTTTTGTCCCGGCATTGCTAAGGAATCCCACAATGAGATATTTATGTGCAGCTTCTTCATCTAGTCCACCACATTGATTTGAGGGTTGCTCCCTTTTGAATTTTCTTTGGGGGCATTTACACCCTGAGGTGCAAGCCGAGGAGTTGAGGTTACAACCGGCGGCTTGTAATTTGGAAACTTCTGGTTCACTTGTGATGAAAAAGATGTTACAAACGCTTGAGTAGCTTTCTGAGCTTCCTCCATAACTCTCTTTTTGGACCTGGTATTGGCTGCAACACAATCACCCTGGTTATTCATACTCTTTGTTGGAATATTGTCATTGATGTCAAATGAACTATTGCCGAAGGTGAACGGAATTGATTGCCGAAAGTGAACAGAATTGATGGCCATAAGTGAACGGAAATGTCGACGGAAGTGAATGGAATTGTTGACGGAAGTGAACGGAATTGTTGCCGGAATTGAACGAAAATGTCGACGGAAGTGAACGGAATTGTCGACGAAAATGTCGACGGCAGTGAACGGAATTGTTGACGGAAATGTCGACGGAAGTGAACGGAATTGTCGACGGAAATGTCGATGGAATTGTCAACCTTGGCCGACCTATTGGGAGGAGTTGTGACCATTCGAAAGGACCTTTTCACTTAAAGAGTCACGACCTTAATTTGTGGCTTTCCGTGGGTTATAAATAAGTGCATAACGAATGGCAAAAGAGTAGATTCAAAAGTAGAAGATATATAAAAGAACAGAATTTTTAAAGGCAAATTTTTGTGAGAATATTGAAAAGAAAAAATCAGCAAGTATAAGGAAGAATATAGCAGCGAAAACACTCAAGTGTAAATCGAATCTAAAGAAGATAAAGCAAGTGTTCTATCATCTGTTGTTTTGACAACAAATTTGAGATAGAAGAGTGATTTTTTCTGAGAAGGTTGGTGCCTTCGTTTTGAAGAGATTGGTGTCTCTTGCTGAGTTGGTGCTCAGTGAAAGGGGTCGGTGCTCCTGTAGGTTGGTGCCTACAAAATTGTTTTTGGGGTTGGTGCTCCAGTAGGTTGGTGCCTACGTATATTTATATTAAGATAATTTCTCCGTGGATTTCTCCCGAAAAGGTTTCCACGCAAATCTGTCTATTTGCATTGTGTGGTTTTACATTGTATTCTTTGATTGCTTTGAATATATTAATTGCGGAGTAATTTGAGGTTTTGAATTTAAGATTAATAGTCGAAAGTCAAAAAATATCTGATACTGATTCACCTCCCCTCTCAGTATAAGCTTGTGCTTAACACTCCTCACATAATTGACTGCATAGAATTCTCCTTCCAGATGGTTCATAAGAGTGGAATTAGACTGAGCCTGCCTAGTGTCCATCCCAAGTTGTGCTAACGCCTCAAAAATTGGGAATTGAGCTATTTGATTGTCTTGAGTGTTCATGCATTGATTTGGCAACTCATTAGTATAAGCAACATGTTCTTGACCATACCCCAGGGGTGGGCAATTAGGCTGTTCCTATACTAAATTATTTTGAATGGGAACAAGAGCTTTGAATGATGAAGGGGCACCTAGATTATAACCTTGATATGGTCTGACTTGGGTAATCTGACCCTGTCCTTGGTTATAATTTTGAAAAGGACGTCTATTCGTTTGTCTGAACTATTGGTATCCTTGATTTGGCTGATAGCTTTGAGCTTGTTGCCTCTTGAAAGCCACTAATTCATTGGTTACACTTTGTAACAAACTCTTAACTTCATAGAGGTCATTTGGCGAGGTAGCAGTCGGCTTTTCTACACCGAGCAGAGGAGCTAAAGTGGGTGCAACAGTCTGAACTAGGGGTTGTAATTCAGGAAAGAGCGGCATATGAGGTCTAGGGGCTATTTTTCTTGCTTACACCAAACAATTTTCGGTGGCTATGGCTATTTCAAAGGCAGCGGGTAACACTTGTCCTCCCATGGACTGTATCATGACAACAATGTCGTTGCTCAAAGCCTTTAAGTAGTAAAAGAAAGCATAGCTTGGGGTCGGCCTCGCTAAAATGGGGATTCTGTCCCAAGTCTTTTGGAACCTGGTATTAAAAGCCTACATAAATTCATGCAGAGCTCTTTTCATAGTGGTCAATTGCTCAGCTAGAGAGAGATGGTCACTCTTCTCCCCAAATCTATTTGTCAAGAGGGTGCCTAATTCGTTCCATGAGCCAACTAAATTCATAGGCAAGGTCCCATACCAGTCCAAAACTTTACCCTTAAAAGACAACGCCAGTAACATGATGGCTATGTTCTCTTCAGTGACATTATGAATGTTGCAAAGGTTGGCCATATTTCTGATATGCTCAATAGCGATAATAGGCCCCTCTCCATTAAAAGGAGGAAAACTCTTAAGGGCTGTCCCTGGGATTGGGTCATACTACAGAAGGTTTAAAGGGCTCTGACCATGGAAGGCTACAAAAGGTAAAGCCATGGCGATGACAGGGTTCAACTTGGGTCTTCTCATGTAGGTATATTTTATGGCAGGTCTGGGAAATTGATTTGCTGTGTAGGGATGAGTCCTTGCAAATCTTAGCCGCTTTGCTGAGTTTAAGGGCAGCTCAATGAATTCAAAAGCAACACCCTTGGAAGAACATCTTGTGGTGACCTTAGGCATAGGATGCCAGGTTGATCTCTGACCAGAGACTGAGTTCTTAAAAATGGAGTAGCCAAATGCTGGGTTAGTTTGCTCAATCTTGCAGTAACAGGACTAGCACCAATCCTGAAACTTCTCAAAGCATCAAAAAATGGTCCCACCAGACGTGCCAAAAAATGTTGACGTTGTGGATTGCACCCTTTAAAAGAGGCTCAGCTTCTTCCACGCAGCACAATGGAGACATTCCTCTTGTTGTGGGCTTAGCAAAATTGAGGAATGAATCTCTAAATAAGGGCTAGCTCCCCTTGATGTATCTTTGAGGTCCTTAATTATTACTGTTAATAATAGGAAAGGTGAAACGAGAGAAGGATATAACAAAAGCAGAACCTATCTAAAACGGTGATGCACCAAATGATCCAATCTACTCAACTTATATCAACACTTTACATCAAAGAAGCGAACAAACACTTCATATGAACAAAAGACCAGACTGCATGGGCATTTTAACAAGTGGCTTAATGGTGATACAAAGAAAAAGAACCTACCATAGGTGCTCCAAAAGCACACTGTTAGCTAATTGCTCTTCTGTCTCTATGCTCCAACTTGGGCAGTTCCTGTTAACCTGCAGAAATGGTCTTGGATATACTAGATATGCTGGTGTCGACCTATGAAAGCATCAAGATGAAATGACTAAACACAAAATCGATGCACAGACATATTCATAAGTATAACAATTCAGATGGAGATAAAACACGCTTCTTTTGATTAAAAGGTAAAAATTGTCCAGGGCTTCGCCATACACAAGTGAGATCCCCTTTTACAAAGCTGAGAGGTTACAATATATAGAATTTAGAGAAAGACTCTTGGTCCTTTCAAAGAACAGACGGCCCATACTGTATTAAACACCTAGGTAAGAGGAATCCGCTCATGCTGCTATCATCCTTCTATAAATGGACCTGAAAGAACCATGGTGTAGATGTCACAGATGTTGACTTTGTTGCTCAAACTGTGTTAAATGTTCCTGCTAAAGCATGGGTCACTTTGTTTTTTGAATGAAAAGGCCGCCTCTCTATGAAACTTACACAATTGTCTGCTTGTTAATGCTAAACAAGGAAAAAATGGACTGCTCTATTGAATGCTCGCACAATTCCCTTGATGGCTATTAGGTGGAGACTTCCATCTGCAAGCAATTACTTCTCCTGTCGACGCCTCCTATGCCACCTGGACTGCTCTATTTGTTCTTGCGCTTGGTTGGATGTATCTTCCAGAACGTTCCAAGCATTGTCTTATGTGTGCATGGCCGCGCTTTGGGTTCACTATTCTCTCTCTCTTTCCTTGCTACTTCTTGTCTTTTCTTGGCAACTCGGCTCTCAGGGCTATTGTTTGTCTCCTCTTGGCTCCTTACCTAGCGGGTCGTTGAGTCTATCTTCAGGTCTTCCAGCCTTCGAATTCCCTCGGACAAAACAACCGAAGGAAATCCTTCGGGCATTTGTCCGAAGGAATTCTGTCTTCTCTCCGAGCTTTACCACCCACTTTCGATGATGCTTCGGCATTCTGGAATTCTTTCAGACATCTTGTCCGAAACAAATGTATTTTAGCTTTTCTTCAACTGTTAACCCATTTCCATGTGCGGGCCCGTCCTTAAACATTTGAAAATTAACGGCTATTTTATCACCGTAAAATTAACATCCGCGAGCCCGTCACCATTTGAAAACTAACAGAGCTTTTGCTACCTTGAATTTGATATTCGCGTGCACGTAACCAAACGTTTGAACCCTCAACGGCTAGTTCACCATGTTGAAGTTGACGTGCTAGGGCCCGTCATCATCCTGTAGTAATTCCTTCGACTTTTGCAAAATGAACCTTCCCGAAGGGAAGGTGACCCTTCGGAAAAAAGGAAAAGGTCCTTTTTTGATAGCTGAGAGCCCTCTGCAAGGGCACCTTGCCTTTCGGGTTCCTTCGAGTTCACTTGTGTTCCAAATTCCTTCGAACTAAATGTCCGAAGGAATTCCTTCGGACATTTTGCCCGAAGGAAATGTGCCTTCAATGTCTCGGCCTTCTTTTGCTAAATTTCTTCGGACAAAAATCCGAAGGAATTCCTTCGGGCATTTTGTCCAAAGGAATTTGGCCTTTAGTTTCTACATGGATTTTCTTCGGACAAAAAGTCCGAAGAAATCCTTTATTTGACTTGTCTCTTTTCCGAAGGAAACTTCCCTTTCGGCTTTCTGCCTTGATCTCTTACAAATGCGTTTTATGCCCTCCGCAAGGGCACCTTTGCTCCAAAGTTGTCCTTCAGAGCTTGCTTGAACGGTCCCATTTGTCACCTTCCTCCCCTCCGCAAGGGCACTTGACCTTCAGAGTTTTGTAAAAGACTTGCATCTCTTTGAAACTGGCCCATTCTTTTGCCGATAAAAGGCTTGTCCGAGGTAATTTGTTTGAAGCGAAATAAGCCCCAGATCAACTCGAAAAACCTACAGGACTCAAATCACTTGGCTCTTTATAAGAACAGGCCTATTACAAAAGAAAATAACCACAATTGCAGTAAGGTGAAGACATCAGAGACTGGCTAATCAGGACAGCAAGGAAAGAAAAGGGATACCGATTTTTGGCCTACATGACCAAAATTGGTCAACAAGTGGAAGGTGGAACCAAAGTAATAGAACATTGTAGATGAATCAAGATAAAGGTAATGCAGAAGATCGAGCTTGAAGGCGTTGTCTCCAACCACATTGTCCCAACCTGCTTGATAATGGCATAGGAACAATAACATGGAGGTCATAGCTTATGATCCAAGCATGTGATATGTAGCAATATTTTATTATAAATGTTGCATTGATGATGAATAACGTGCTAATCATGGAAATGTTTGCACTTTGTAGGTGTTTACAATAAGCTTTGCATTAATGAAGGATAGGAGTCTCTTCCAAAAAGTATTTGGAAAACATGTGTCTTTGTTCAAATGATTGTTATAGGAAGCCCACAGTGAATCCAAACAAGTGCAAATAAGAGTCATGCAATATCAAGCATCAACAAGGCCTTTTAGCGCACAAATCAAGAATAGCCATATGGGAGAATCTCAACCCCCATAAAGAATAAATAAAGAAGGAAAGAATTTATATTAATGTCCACGAATGATCAAAAGTAGGTTAATGGGACTCAAGAATACATCCAATTACAATATAAAGTGCTAGGGTAAAAGGACCCTACGATAAACAACTAACTAAAAAAAATAAGAAAACAACACTGAAAATAAAAGAGGGGTAAACCGAAAGCAATAAAGCTCCCAACCCATGTGATTAGGGTACCAATACAAATAGCCATGTGGGGGAGCAAGAACCCCAATGAGCATGGGCTGATGAAAGTCGATAAGACTAGATGGTAGTCCCATCAAATATCTTTGAACATGTTGGGGATAGAGGAATCATCTATATCATCACCTATCGCTATGAAAGGGCCAATGTAGGATCTGATAATGCCCATCAAGGAGTGTCTAGGGTTGAAGGGGCAAGATTGGGTATCACTAGGAGGAAGCATAGCACTTCCCCTAAAATCCCTCCTAACATCCAAGGGCAAAGAAACTCCCATGGCAGCTAAGAAACTCATAATGTGTGCCTGTACACATGGCTTGGGAAGCAGTCACGAAGGAGTATATCCATGACATCGAGGAGTAGATCCATGACACTAAGCAAGGGTAGATCCTCATCGCCAAGAGCTAGTGTTTTGGGACACTTTAGTAGTATTGTGCATAGATGAGCGCCACCTCACTAACCTAGCCCCCTCAATGTGTGAAGCAACAATATCCAAAGGGCACTTCATGCTGCCAACCTCTGTGATGCATTGAAAGAAAGAGGTGATCAGCCTGGGGGCTCTACAAACTCCTTGTAGGGATTTGCATCGAAGCGTGACAAACTCCCGAAGAAAAAAGCGTAGGCATCGTTGGTTTGAGTGCCGAAATAAAGTGGATAAAGAGTTTCTCAAGTCTCTGTAAAGACAATGGTATCTATGTTGAATCTCATTGATCTATAAACTAGGTGGATATTCTATTCTATGTTTCACCAACACGGACTCGTTCAAATCAAGGTGTTTCTCCCAAGTTCTATGCCATAGAAAAACACCTAAAATGTTGTTTTAAGATGTATTCCAGCTCTTATGACTATCATCTATAGCATGTAAAAGAATATGCAACCCTTCACATGCAATCTCCACATGCTACCTACATTGCATATATTCCTCCATACTCCAAACATGCTACTACTCCATACATGATTGCGATTTAAGAGCTTGCATAGAAGCGCAATACCAAATGTGAAATTATTTAAGACCTTTAGGAAACCAGTAATGTGCTTGTTAAAGATTAGGCTTGAGCTCTCTTAAGTGTTTGTTGTATAAGCCTAGTTGCAAGGAATGGAAACACGCAAATAAAGGAAACAAACACATCTACAAACACATCAACGAGAGATAACACAAGACGTACCTTAGAGAAACTCAATGTGAGAAAACTCCGGTAAGAGTCAAGCCATGCTCCCTCATCTCCACTATGTTCAACAGTTTAAAAGTTTTTTTTTCCTTCTTGGGCTTACAAGAAAAAACAAGTTCTTGGGATCCTAAACTCATAATGACCTCTGCAATGTTTGGTGGAAGACTTGGAAGATTTGACTCTCAAGCAATAAATAAACTATTGAACTCAGCTATTTCAGCTATGTAGTCTTCAAACCAGTCACCTACAACTACGCATCAACGAGAAAACAAGAACAAAGACTCAAACTCACACATATGCGATGTGAATCCAACTTCCATACATCTCATTGCAATTGTTGTTTTTTTTATCTTTCTAATTTCCTCTTATGATCTTTGATTGTATTTTGCCTTGCCAAGACCTGTATTTATAGTCACTTAACCTCAAAACTCACCAAAAAAGTTGAATCAAACCACCAAAGAGAAGGAAAAACATTTGCAACAGTTCAATTTCACAGGTGCCAGACTGCTACAGCAAGCTACACAAAAGCATCAAACTATTTCTAGTACAAAGTCCACTAACTTCCGAAGGCCATAACATTTGCATACGAACTTGATATGACATGCCATTTTTTTTAACTTGTCTAATTTTTCGAGAGGAACTCAAATATGTACTAAAAAGGTACTTTTGATGCCAACCAGATAATTTTTCAGCCTGTACAACAGAAACTAGCACTTAGGACTCAACATGTTGCAAATTACAAATGTTTGACAGTCGATTATTTTACTGACTAAATTGGATGATATACATGAACAAATTTCTGATCACTCATAATAAATAGGACATCTAAAAATGAAGTATAACTCGTCTCCACCTCCTAGAGGGAGCAAAGACAACATATTCGATCCCCATGTCGAATATGATGATTAGTCTCAACCTGCAACTAGTGTGAGCACACCCTCAACTGGTCGAAGGGAAACCTCATGTTGTGAGACCAATGATGTTGGACATAGGCAGGGAGACGAATGACAAGATCCACCACCTACAAGCAACGCTTAGCATAAAAGGCAAGCTTAGGGCTCTGCAACTGAGGTGGAGAGGTACAAGTGGCCTAGATGTACTGCCTATGGATATCCTCCCCAACAACTCTAAAGAAGACTTCCTTTAAGGGTTGATGAGGAGCATCCACAGAATACCTAAAAGGAGGTAATGGTGCAGTCACCATTAGGGAGTCGAATGAACAACCACCTTAGATAGAACAACCTAGAATCTCAACACTCAACAATAGCAACACACACAGTTCATGCACAGAAATAGAACAAAACACACCATCTTTATTTATTCAATGAGGAAATTACAATGCACACACACAAAAAAACACCTGCAACCTTATAATGGCTTACAAACTATGCAGTATTAAAATATCCATCCAATCATGGACATGGTTCATTCCTACAATTCACTATTCAAATCCGCACGCTCACAGTGAATCTCTACTCAAACTCTCTCTCTAATGCTTTTCTAAAATCTTGTCACCTTCCTCTCTAGGTGTTGAACTGCTCTCTCTGAGTCAAACCCTGTTCCACGAGTATGTCTCCTTATAAAGACACCCTTCAAGAACTATTATAGAAGTTCAAATGTTTAGGCTTCCCACATGTGGCATTTCAGTTTCTCATTGTGAATCTTCATTGTCCAGCCATTACACACTAATTATTGATGGGCGAGTGCCCAAGTTGGTGGGCACTTCTCACTCTTGTGCACAAAGTCACACATGCACAACTTATTACGCATATAAACACATGCGTGCAAGAAAACTCACGTGCACAAGATAACATCGCATGCACAAAACCTTGCACGCACAAAAAAATGCATGCAAAATAGACTTATGCCCGCAAAACCCATGCGCACCCAAACTCACACACACAAGTTCTTCCACACACGAGATGCACATACTTCACAAAACCCTACAACTTATGAAGGCCATATATTTTGCATATGAATTCGAAATGAGATTTTTTTGGAAAAATGCATAGATTTTCGAGAAGAATCCAAACATGAAATCACATTATAATTTGGAGTTGTTATTCATGCCCCTACCCCAAAACCTATCATTTTCATGTCTTCAATAGACACACCACTTCCCAAATTCTACCAATTGTTGAGAAACTCAACCAACTCTCTTGGGACCATGTTTTTGACTAAAATCGATCCTCTCTTATATACTTGATTCCCTTGAAGTGTTGGAGTGTTGATGCTTCCCTTGGATCAACTTTAACTACACCAAAACGACAAAAACACTGACTAGACCACACGAACACAACCCTATTTATTTTTGGTTAATGCAAGATTGTTTGTAAATCCAAATGCTCCTACATCATACACCCGAGGTAGGAAAATCTTGGGCTTCAACACACAAAGGTAGGTTGGGTGGTGGAACCACTCTTCTAGCCAGTGGTCACAATGTCCCCATCCCCCTTGTTAGGTATGTGTGAAGTTTATCATTTTGCTTCTTCCTCTTTTCCCAACCACCTTTTGTACCAGAAACATTCCTCCACCTAGATCTAATCACCCTTTTCTTTCTCTTGCCCAATGCTTGGGCATAGTCTGTCCCCATCCTCCAATTGGATCTCTTTCTCTTCTTCAATCCTCTTGTAGGGTTTGATCCATCTCTATCGGTCCACCTCCACCAAGTGTCTTCAACACTATTGCCAAAAACTCCTTTCCGAGAGTACACCTCATTCACTACTTCTCCCTTCATAGCTTGCTTGTCAAATAACCTACCATACCTTTGGGCATCAAAATGATCGCCCATAGCCTCCAATCCTACCTCTAGGATAGTTGTCATATCATCCTCACTTGTTTCCCTCATTGCAATGTCAAACAACTCTATTACCTTTGCAATATGTAGGGTCCCCTTTTCTAGGGGGTTGATTTTTTATCAACCTTTTGAAGACCTTTAGCCAATTTTATTTTTCGTGGGCTACGGGATGATGCAAGGGAAATATTTTTAATAAATAAGAGATTGCTAGAGAGTGATTCTAATCATTTGAAATTAAAAGGCAATTTTCTTATTTATTATTTTGTAATTTATTATTTAATTGACCCTCAAGTAATTTTATTTACTATATTATGATGAGTAAATTAGATAATAAAGTAAAAGGACACTTTCATGAGGACTTGACCCTCAATTAAAAGTCCTTAATGACTTTGAGCTTAAAGGAGAAGACCCAAGTGGCTAAAAGAGGTCCATCTTTGCCAAATAACTCCCACAAATGGTTCACCCACCTTGGAGGAGTTATAAAAACATATTTGAAATATTGGGAAGACATTTTTTTGTCAATCAATCTTATTTTCAGATTATTGGAGTTCCAATCTTGAATCAAAGCGCTTGGAGTTCCAAGGAGATCTTGAAGAGGCAATTTCACTTCCGAAATTGCAAGTGTGTTGAGTTGATTTGTTGTTTCTTGATTTGAAGAGGATCTTTGAAGAAGATTCAAGGGCATAATATTTGTTCATTTGCAGATTTCTATTTTTCTAGGGTTTGACTACACAATTTCAGATTTGGGTGATTTCCACCTAAGGGAACATTCTAATTATTGTTTCATTTGAAAGAGCACATTTTTATCTTCAGTTTAAGCTATCATTTGTTCAAAAAATTTGAGTATTTTGCAAGTTGTGAAATTTGTAAGTTTCAGAAGTATTTTTATCATATAAAATCATAAAATAAGATTTTTGCAACTCTGAATGTGGAATCGTGCTTGGAATATTTTTATCCATTTACAGATTTAATTTCGTAATTTTTGGAGCAGTTTTGAGGCATAAATCAGCCCCAAACCTTAGTCGCCTGGGTCTTTGGGCGATTTGCAGTTTATGGGAAAATATAGCAATAAATTTCAGTTTTATGAAATTCTAATTTTTTCTAATAATTTGTGGATCTAAGTTGGGATTTACGGCATACCCTTTTTGTTTGGTTTCAGCCCAAAAAGGGACCTTACATAGTAACAACATTTTCATCTTCAAGATGCCCTAAAAAATAACATCCATCTCCTTTTGAAATGGTGTCCCAACTAGTCCTATCCTCTCTTCATCTTCTTCATCACTTTCTACAATTTTGTGATGTTCTTCTTATAATGAGATCCCTACTCCATCTCATTATTTTCTTATGTCACATGGGTGACACTCTTCATCTTCCCTCATCCAAATGCTCTTTGGCTCAACCTCTAGAAAAAAATTCTGAAATTTGTCTTCCACCATCTCTCCCTCATGTGCATCTAACTCTCATAGAAACATCTCTTCAATCTCTCTTGCCTCTTCATCCACAAACTTAAACGCATCATGATCTACAATGTCCCATTCCTTCTCCTTTCTTAGATCTTCTTTTCTTGTATTCAGCAAGACCAAATGAATTTAATGCTTCATGACTCCACTCTCTTCCATCAATGGAAGTAGGCTCCGCCTCTATCCATTCTTCTCAACTGAAACTACATTGTTCTTCCATCATACTTAGCCTTATTGTCAAACTACTATGGTCTCCCCAACACAATATGGCATGCATCCATAGGCAAAACATCACATGAAACTCTATCATGATATGAACCTATTCTCACATCCACTTCACATTGTTCCCATATTGTGATTTCATACCCTACCAATAACCAAGACACCCTATATGGCTCGAGGTTTGTTGTACACTTCAGTTTCAGCTTATCTATGACTTGTTTGAGAGCCTATATAGGAGAAACAAGCAGATTAATATAAACAATAAAACAGCAGTGTGTACATTTGTTGCATCAACCAAAGGAAGTCAGCTTTTACAGAACACTTTGCTGGAACAAAGCACCACATTCGCATTGAAAAAGTGGAATTCATTTCTACAAGAATTGACTACCGGAACCCATGGAAATTTACAGACACCTAGCCTGATCTTAAGTCATTCCTAAAGACAAATCATACTCAAACTTAGAGGAGGTCCCACAATAATCTGACTTATTAATTGATTGGTTAAATAACTAATTAATTTAATTACTCAATCACATTTAGAAATCAATTTAAATAATTCATGGAGATTTACCATTTATTAAAAGGTAATTTGTAACGATTATTCCTTCAAAAGTTTACGTCTAATGAATTAATTGGTTTATTGATGCTTTAATCATGGGGTGGTCCCACACATCTTGTGTATGTACTTAGGATTTATCTATATAAGGATCTCTATTTCTAAAATCAGTTACACATTTCATCTTGAGGATGGATCACCTAGCGTGATCTAAAACGTCAATGGTTTCAAAACAAATTACCATTGATCTTTCCAAACAAATGTTTCTTTCGTTGATGATGTGCATGAAGGTTGTAAGGGCATTTATGAGGCCAAAAGATGTGACCAACGGCACCGTGTAGACTTGGGGACATCCAAAAGGCAATCCCAACTTAATGAATCAATTGGAACAATGACCTAGATTTGACATTTGTCAATTTTGGGAATTGGGTGCCAATTCTTCACATTGATTTTTTGGGGAATAGGGTAATCCATGACCGACCACAACTCATTATGACCCTTCTTTGGTTTTACTAGAGAAGGATATCTACAAGGAGAAGGGTTGAATGTTGCCCTCTTTAAAAAACTAATTGATTCAGAAATCTATTTCAACACTCTCAAGGGTAAATTGGGCAACTTAGATTCAAGCACAAGTTCGTTGAATATAGAGTGGACCTCAAAGGAGGACATCCTTTTTGCACCTCAAAAACATCAAAATATACATCAATAAGAATTTTGTTCTTGGTCTAGGAGGATTTGGCACTTTGATCATCTCAATGTATAACAACAATGCTCTGCGCCATACGGTGTCTTCAACAAAAGCTTCATGACCTTCACAAGCACACGTGGTCAAAGCGTGAAATTGTGACCCCTCTTATGCTATGCAGCACAGCTTTGACAGCATCAACCCTGTTCTATGTTGTTGTTTTGCAAAGTTTCAAGAAAACAACAAAACATAAGATTTAAACAGTCAGAAGGCAAATAGTTGTGTTTCTTGTAACATCTCAAATGTCTCTTCATCTCCCACCCCTATATATTAATGTTACATAACCATTCTTCGAATGGGAATGAAGTAGACAACCATGACTAGCAGGTGGACCAAGTAGATACACATCTTGCAGCATACCTTCCAACCTCTCAGATCATTTTACTTTCATAATTAAATCTTGCAATTATAGTTCTAGCATAGTGTTCACTTGTTTGTGTATTTGTTGAAGAGGCTCCAAAACTTGAGGCAAAAGGAGTTGAGTGTGTAGGAGTGCATGGAGGAATTCTACAAGAATACAATCCGGGCTGGTCGTAGTGAGATGGACCAAGAGAAGGTAGCAAGATATATCAATGGGCTACAGCTGAATATTCAAGAAGAACTTAGCTTAGTGAGGATGCATACGGTGGAAGAAGCATACCAATATGATTTGAGAGCAAAAGAGACGTTGTCTAGAAGGCAACAAAGCCTAGCAAGAGGGAGAGGGAGGTTCAGTAGTGGTACAGGCCAGCCATCCCATGAAGACAACCACCAGTTGAAGGAAGAAGGGGCAAGCCTTCTCAAGTGCTAAATTCAGCAAAGGGAGGAGGTACCTCTAGAAGAGGAAGGGGTTACTTTGGACGAGGAAGAACATTCAATGGGACATGCTATAGATGTGGAGACTTTGGGTATCGTGCTTTCGAGTGCCCTCATGCTCAATGTGAAGGTGAGAGGAGGAATGATGGTAGTGTGCAAATTGTAAAAGATGTGGAATCCATACCATCGCTCATGCATACAAATGAACCAGAACAAGCAGAGATTTTGTTAGCAAGGAGGAGAGTCTTGGAGGTTGAGAAGAAGGAAGGAGACACTGTAATGTCCCCTTTCAGACCAAAATAAAGAAATCTGGAATTTAAAGCAAACCCTAAGAAAATATGCAGAATTCTGAAATTTACTAATTAAGCATGGAAATAAATTTCAGATTTCATGGAAACCCTCATAAAAAATATGGAAATTTAATATATTTATTTGACACCACAAGGCTGACTTTTTTGCATCAATTTCAGCCCTGAAAATTATAATAAAATATTACTAAATCAATGAGGGAAGAAACTAAATTTTCCACCCAACAAACAAGGACCAAACCAAATGTCAAACCCTCTAGGCAAGTCGCCACCCTCTAGATACCTGAAAGTGTTGTGTTGACCCTCCAAGGCTTCCCTACTGCTGTGCCCAGCCTACTAAGGCTCCCAAACTGATTTGCCCACTCTCCCAAGGTTGACAAAACTGATTCACCCACCTTCAAGACCACCCAAACCAAACCACCACTCTCAAAAGTGACCCTTGAAGATGGAAGGCCGATGTGATGTCCAAATGTGACCTCTAAATGAAGTCACCCACTGAGTATTGAGGGTTTCCATCCTCAAATACTAAAGCCAATTAGGGTTTTCGTCCTTAATTCTTAAATGTACAAGCAAACGTGCTTATCATCAAAGAAATGAATAGGTGGATGATCAATAGCCTTAAAATGAACATCTCCTCCTTTTATACCTTTTTCCCACCAATCCAACTCCCAAGTGGAGCGCTCCAAGTGGGGGAAGAAATTCAAATATTCAACAGGGAATTCCCTTATAATTTCTAATTAAGGGCTGACTTGCTCAAATTAGAAAGCACCCCCCGCTTTTAATAATAATATTATTATTAATTTGCCCCAAGATTAGAAATGATCGGGCCCCACTTAAATAATATTATTAATTATTTTAATCTAGAAAAAGGGCCATTACAAAACATGTTCAGAACCCAATGCAAGACAAAAGGTAAGAGTTGCAATGTTGTGGTTGATAGTGGAAGCTGCAGTAATTTGGTGTCCACTGAGATGTTCCACAAGCTGAATTTGGTATGTACACCACACCCAAAACCATATAGAGTGTGTTGGTTACCAGAGGGCAATGGAGATATTGTGAGGGAATGTTGTGAAGAAGAAATTTAGATTGGTGGGTATCATGATAAGGTTTTATGTGATATCTTACCCATGGATGCATGCCATGTTTTGTTGGCAGGCCATGGCAATTCGATAGGGAGATGTTGCATGATGGCCAAGCCAACACCGTGAGTGTTAACAAGGATGGGCAAAGGTGAACCCAAAACCCCTTGAATGGAAAAGAGGACAAGAATCAGCACAAGAATCATCTTATGAGGCATCTCAATGAGCATGTGCTACTGAAGAAAGTGGTAGGATGTTATCTCTTATTCGAGGTGAAGGCCAAGGAGGTTGAACAATTGTCTACAACAATGGGGTGGAAAATGGAACAATAAAGATTGTTATCAATTCAGATGTATACAGCAAAAGAGAGGGAGGAAGAGTCAAGATGTGGCAGAAGAGGTCGGCCTATTGTTTAAGGGGGCTTGGATGAGATAGTGTAATGTCCCTGATTTGGGACAATCATGCAAAATCAGGGTTTCCCAACAAACCAATGAATTGCGACTGATAGTTACTTCATTAAATCATTTCTGAATGTGTAAACAAGAGCCAAACTTCAAAGTGCTGAATTAGGTACCTTTCCATGCCAATGATGAGAATCTTATGCTAATTTGTCAACCTCTGTATTTCTGATTTCACCCCACAGGATACAGCAGTTGTTCCCCTTACAACAACCTCTCAAACCCTTGCAATTACTCACCAATATTATGCCAAAATATACAAATTTATCACAACATCAAATAACCATGAAACGAAAGTACAAATTGTTCAATAACCTTACCAATGAAGTTGCCAATATTCCAGAAAATTACAGAATTAATTAGCATGTGAACTCCTCCAATAACCCTTATTCAATGATTCCAAAATGATTAGAATAAATCATCAAAATTCAACATAAAATATATGTACCAATTCTAGGGTCTAAGAGCACCCTAAAAGGTCTCCCCAAGCTCCCCAAGTGATTAGCCCCACTTAGAAAAATCACAGTAAAATATTCAAAATTTAATATGCCGCAAATGGCCTCAAAATCACCTCAAATCAGTGTGACAAATATTAGAAAAATATGATAATAATTTCAAAATTATTACTATCAAATTAGTGTTCGAATATTGTCATTGATGTCAAACGGAAAAGTAACGGATTTGTCAGAAAGTAACGGAATTGTCTAACAAAATTTTCCCATACAAAGAATGTTATTTTCATAAATCAATACCAAAGGATGGAAAGACAAATTGCCTTGGTTTGGGCGCCCAAGTATGCAAGGGACCAGCAATAAAAAAATTCATTTAATTTATTGTAGCATTAATTAAGGAAGGCCGATCAGCTTAGAGGAGTTTTGTTGAGTGCGAAAGGAAGGATTTTATGTTTTTGTTTATGGATTAATCGTCCCACCAAACACATGGAACAATGATTATCAAATAAGGGCTGAACCACTTGATATATGCCAGCCTTGGAAAAATCGTCCCACTTGGGTTAATTAAATTAAATTAAATTAAACCACACACCTTTTGATGAAAGGGTGTCTTTTGATTGGGATGCCTCCATTGGGAAAAGCCTTTGAAGGCTATATAAGATGAAAGGACATTGAAAAAAAAAAAACTATTCTTTCAATCATTTAAATATAAGAAGTTTTTTGAGGAGAAAAAAAAGAGCAAGTCGAATTTGCCATCATCCATTGATAAAGCAACAGTAAAAAGGTGGAAAGATTGTTTCGGTAAGAGGTCGGTGCCTCAGAGAAGGAGATTGGTGTCTCTAGCTAAGTAGATGCTTAGTATTAGGAGATTGGTGTCTCCAGTAGGTTGGTGCCTATGAATTTTGTAAAAAGATTATTATTATACGACTAGATTTGGATGATAGTTCCAAGCATCTATTCATTTGTGGTTTTTCCCCGAAAGGGTTTCCTCGTAAATATGGTGTCAATCTATGTCATTTTTATGTGAATGCTTTGATTGTGGATATTAAGTTTCATTAAGTAAAAGATAAGATTATACTGATTCAACCCCCCTCTCAGTATAAGCATGTGTTTAACATTTGGTATCAGAGCAGTTCCTTCAGAAACAGCCTAACCACTAGAAGGTAGATCTCGGGAGCACACATGGCCGGATAAGAAGGTTTCTCCACAAACAAGGCTCTGTTGTTTGACAAAACAAATTATGCTTTTTGGAGTATAAGAATGAGAATATATTTAATGGCTTTATGGTTTGATATCTAGAAAGCAATAGTAAATGGTTATACTGCTTCATCATCTCCACCAATAGAACAAGATGGAAAGAAGGCCAGTGAAAACAATGTAAAAGCTATGAATGCAATATTGTGTGGTCTATCAGAATCGGAGTTTGTCAAGGTGATGCATTGTAAATCGGCGAAGGAAATATGGGACAAACTACGAAACATCTACGAAGGTGATAATAAGGTGAAGGCCAAGCTTCAAACACAGAAGACAGTTCGAAAGTTTGAAAATGAAGGATGAAGAAAATATTGTTGCCTATCTACTTCACGTGGATGAAATCGTCAACACTATCAAAAGGTCTTGGAGAAAATATTGAAGACACAATAGTTGTGCAGAAAGTATTAAGGTCTCTCCCCTAAATATTTGATGCCAAAGTCTCTGTCATCGAAGAAATGAGAGATCTAAATACACTAACAATGGATGAATTGCATGGGATCCTCACGACATATGAAATGAGGACCGAATAGGAGAAACCATCTAAGAAGGAAGCAGCCTTCAAAGCTTTTGAGAAAGGGAAATATAAAGAGCCTGAATCAAGCAATATCACCAGCACTGAAGAAGATTAGAATGAGGCCCTATTTGTCAAAAAGCTTAAAAAGGGATCTGGCAAATACAAAGGTGAGCTACCTTTAAAGTGTTTCAATTCTGGTAAAATAGGGCACTTTGTTTTAAATGTCCACATAAGGATGATAGCGATGATGAGAAAAATCATAATGAGGAAAGAAATAAAAAAGAAAGCAAACATAAATACAAGAAAAGCTTCAAACAAAATGAAAATAAGAAAAAGTTTGGTAAGCACAAGAAAAGGCTTTATTCTAAAAAGGATAGCAGCTCAGCTGAGGAGAGTGATGAGAGCATTTTAGACAGTGACAGAGAAGAAACTCTGTTCATGGCTATAAAAATAACGAATGATGCCTCTACAAGTGAAGATACCTTGAAAGAGAAGGATGTCAAGGATGAAGGAGAAGTAAATCTTGAAGAACTCATCTATGCTTTAGGTGAGATAAAAGTTCTTAAGAAGAAGAATCTGAAACAAAGATTACAGATTCAAAAATATGAAGAAGAAAATCGTGACTTAAAAACAGAAATGTCTCATAGCCTTGAAGAGTCAGAAAAGGTCGTCATTAGTCTAAAGACTGAAATAGAAGAAGCCAAGAAGTCAGCAGAGGAAGTAAGAGTCCAACTTAAGGCAAAAGAAGACCACATTGCCAAGCTCGAATCATAAGTTGAATTCTTAAATAAGGAATTGGAGAAGACATGTGCTATATTGAAAAGCAATTTAAAGTTTGAAAAAAGCACCAAAGTGCTAGATGAGATTCTCAATTGCCAAAGGTCATCATACATCAAGACTGGCCTTGGTTATGAAGAGAACCAGAAGAGCACTAAAAAGGATGAATACAGAGAAGCCCAAGAGCTACGTGGATGTACTCAAACAATCCGTAAAATCTGAAAGCGATAAGGAGCACATTAAGAAAGAGCATGTTACTCATCCCAATGACAAACAACGTAAGAATGTACCCATACAAAATTTTAGAAGAATCCCTCCAAGGCAATATAATGCGATCAGGTACACAATTCCTTTTATGGTTATTGTTATTCATGCAATTATTTTGGGCATAGAGCAATGGAGTGTAGGACACATGCAAGAAATAGGTATGCATGGAACAATGGCAGAAGTACTTATGGAGTTCCAAGTAGAAACTATAACTCATTTGCACCATTATCGAATTACAAAGAAAGTGACATTGTATGCTATAATTGTAATAACTTTGGTCATATGGCACGATTATGTAGAAGTGTTGGTGTAGAACCTCCTAGACAAAACAATAAAGTGATTACTCCGGTTGTAAAGAAAAGAGAACCTACAAAAATTTGGAAGCAGAAAGAAGAGAAAGAAAGTCAAAACAAAGAGGAATCCATGCTTGTGCAAATAGCGTTTCATACACAAGATGAAAGACAACAATGGTATATTGACAGTGGATGCTCAAGTCACATGACTAGTGATAAAAGCTAATTTCTTAGCTTGAAGGAAATAAGTGGAGGCACGGTGAAACTTGGAGATAACGCCACAATACGGATCGCTGGAAAAGGTGCCCTGAGCCTTGATAATGGAAGAACTAAAACAGAAAATGTATTGTATGTTGACGGATTGAAGCATAACCTTCTAAGTGTCAACCAAATGTGTGACCAAGGACACACACTCACATTTTATGTTCAAGGCTATGAGGTCAGGAAAACAGACACAGGAAAGTTGGTTGCAAATACAAACAGAACAACAAACAATCTATACGTACTCAATGAAGTTAAGGAGAAAAGCTATACGAGTCAGATTGATGAAAGTTCGCTATGGTATAGAAGGATGGGCCACATGAACTTCGATAATCTAGTGAAAATCAGCACTAGGCAAGCTGTAAGAGATATGCCAAAGATAACAAAACCGTCAAACATCCTTTGCAAGCAGTGTCAGCATGGAAAACAGACAAAAGCAAGTTTCAAATCAAAGGAGTACTCAACCACCCAACCATTCATACAGATCTCTATGGGCCCACAAGAACGCAAAGCATCCAAGGTGAGAGCTATTTCATGTTGCTCATTGATGATTATTCCCGAATGACACGACTTGCTTTTCTGAAAGAAAAGTCTTAAGGCGTTTGAGAAGTTTAAAGTTTTTAAATCTTTGGTTGAAAACGAAACAAATCTAAAAAACAAGTGCTTAAAATCAGATCGAGGAGGTGAGTTCCTCTCAAACGGATTCAATGACTATTGTGAGCAGCATGGAATAAAAATGCAGTTCTCAGCTGCAAGGACTCCACAGCAAAATGGAGTTGTAGAAAGAACCGAACTGTTCAAGAAATGGCTAGAACCATGTTAAATGAATCTAAGCTATCAGACAGAGTTTGGAGAGAAGTGTTTAATACCACAACCTACATTTCGAATAGAGGACAAATTAGAGTGAATAATAGCAAAACCCCGTATGAGTTATGGAAGGATAGACCAGCATCGGTCAAATATTTCAAAGTGTACGAGTGCAAATGTTTCATTAGGAGAGATGAAGAAGACTTGGGTAAGTTTGACTAAAGAGCTGATGAAGGTATCTTTCTTGGATATTCTTCAAAAAGTAAAGCCTATAGATGTTATAATAAAAGGTTGCAAACAATTGTAGAAGTGCCAATGTAAAGATGGATGAAACAAGGCCTCAGAAGGTTAGTACACAAGAAAATGATCATTCAAAAGAACCAAAATACAAGGAGGAAGATGAAGAAAGACCGTTACACAAGCGAGAAGAAGAGGAACGTGAAGATACAAAGGGACCATCAAGGTTCAAAAACATCACTCAGAAAGACAAGTTATTGGTGATATGGATGCTGGAGTGCAAACCAAAAGAAGATTTGTGAGCACATGTGAACTTCTCATTGTTATCAAAAACAGAACCTAAGAATTTCGCAGAAGCTAGCAGTGATAAGCATTGGATTAATGCTATGGATGAAGAGTTGAGTCAAATAGAGAAAAATAAGACATGGGAGCTTGTTCCTCGACCAAAAGACAAAAATGTGATTGGTACCAAATGGGTTTTCAGGAACAAATTGAACGAAGCCAATCAAGTAACAAGAAACAAAGCGAGATTGGTTTGCAAAGGGTATGTTCAAGTTGAAGGTATTGATTTTGAAGAAACCTTTCCCCTTGTTGCAAGATTAAAGGCCATTAGAATGTTTTTGGTATATGATGTTTTCAAGAATTTCAGATTTTATCAAATGGATGTCAAATCCACTTTTCTAAATGGCAAATTAAAGGAAGAAGTGTATATTGAACAACCAGAAGGTTTCTTTCTATCAGAAAATAAGAACTATGTGTGCCAACTGAAAAAGGCACTATACGGGCTAAAGCAATCCCCCAGAGCTTGGTACTTGAGGCTTGATAAATATCTACAAGAACAGAGTTTTAAAAGGGGAATTGTTGATAGCAATTTCTATATCAAGACTAAAGGTGAGAATCAATTAATTGTTGTGGTATATGTGGATGATATCATTTTTGGAGGAGATGATGAACAAATGTCCCAAGAATTTGGAAAAGATATGCAAACAGAATTTGAAATGTCCATGTTGGGTGAATTGTCAATCTTTCTTGGCTTGCAAATTTCTCAATCCAATAAAGGAATATTCATATCCCAAACCAAGTATATAAAGGAGATGTTGAAGAAGTTCAGAATGGAAGATTGCACACCTATTAGCACACCCATGGTTATAGGATGCAAATTGAGTAAAAAATGATGAATCTCTTGAAGCAAATCAGACACTTTATAGATCCATGATTGACAGCTTGTTATACACCACAGTATCAAAGCCAAACATTATGCAAGTTGTAGGTTTGGTAGGACATTTTCAAGCAGCCCCAAAAGAAATGCATGTACAAGTAGTCAACCAAATATTCAAATATCTGAAAGGCACGTTGGATTATGGCCTATGGTATCCAAGAGGTGAAGATTTCACACTAACAACATACACAAATGCAGATTGGGTAGGAAGTGTGGATGACAAAAAGAGCACAAGTGGAGGAGCATTCTTTCTAGGCACAAATCTAGTGTCATGGCTAAGTAAAAAACAGCGTTTTGTCTCATTATCCACGGCTGAAGCAGAATACATCGCAGCAGTGTCTTTTTGTACACAAGTCCTATGGATGAAGCAGGCGTTGAAAGATTTTAAGATGGAGTATGAACAGCCAATCTCCATACTTTGTGATAACACAAGTGCAATTAATATTTCCGATCAAGGACAAAACACATTCCGATCAAGGACAAAACACATTCCGATCAAGTATCACTACTTTAGAGAACAAATTGCAAATCAACAGGTAAAGTTGGAGTATGTTGCAACAAAGGAACAAATAGCAGATATTCTCACAAGCTCCTCCCAAAAGAAACTTTTGAGTTTCTAAGGCAGAAATTGGGAGTACTTCATTCTTCATCCAGTCATTAAACCCATCAAAACAAGCATGGGTTAAGGAGGAGCTAATCATTGTATTATTCAACTCCGTTGATGTGTTGATAAGATCCATCGTATTGTGCATCCCTTTGCCATTGATGTCAAAAGGGGAGAATTTAAGTAAAGGGGAGCAAAGGAAGAGAACTACAACAAAGAGGAGTTCATGCACTATTTTATTACAAGATTTTCATCAATGACAAAGGGGAGATTGTTGAAATATTGTCATTGATGTCAAACGGAAAAGTAACGGAATTGTCAGAAAGTATCGTAAATGTCAGAAAGTAATGAAATTGTCTAATGGAATTTTCCCATACAAAGAATGGTATTTTCGGAAATCAATACCAACGGATGGAAGGACAAATTGCCTTGGTTTGGGCACCCAAGTGAAAGGACCAGAAATAAAAAAGGTATTTAATTTATTGCAACATTAATTAAAGAAGGTCGATCAGCTTAGAGGAGTTTTGTTGAGCACTAAAGAAAGGTTTTTATGTTTTTCTTTATGGATTAATCTCCCCACCAAACACATGGATCAATGATTATCAAATAAGGGCTAACCCACTTGATATATGGCAGGCTTGGGAAAAATGTCCCACTTGGGTTAATTAAATAAAATTACATTAAAATACACACCTTTTGATGAAAGGGTGTCTTTTGATTGGGACGCCTCCATTGGGAAAAGCCTTTGAAGGCTATATAAGATGAAAGGACATTGAAAAAAAAAAAAGAAACAATTCTTTCAATCATTTAAGTATAAGCAGTTTTTCAAGGAGAAGAAAAAGAGGAAGTCGAATTTTCCATCATTCGTTGATAAAGCAACAATAAAAAGGTGGAAAAAATTATTTGTCGGTGCCTCAGAGAAAGAGACTAGTGTCTCTCACTAAGTTGGTGCTTAGCAATAGGAGATTGGTGTCTCTAGTAGGTTGGTGCCTAATAATTTTTGAAAAGATTATTATTATATGGATGGATTTAGATGGTAGTTCCAAACAGCTATTCATTTGTGGTTGTTCCCCGAAAGGGTTTCCACATAAATCTGGTGTCAATCTGTGTCATTTTTATGTGAATGCTTTGATTGTGGATATTAGGTTTCATAAAGTAAAAGATAAGATTATACTGATTCACCCCCCCTCTCAATATAAGTGTGTTTGACAATTAGGGCATCTTTTGGCCACTCAAAAGGCCTTACAATCCTTCCCAACCTAGTCGCCAAACCTAGAGAAGTCACAATAAAAATCAAAAATTAATGTCCAAACCCTAGGAGAGGGTTTCCTTGTAGAGCAACTCTCAATGAGGGGTCTTCAAACCTAGGGACCAAGTCGCCCCTCCTCCAAGTTCCCACAAACCTATCAATGGCTTCCATAAACTAGCCACTTGTCCAATCTAAATAATGAAGTAGGAATTGTAGCTCTTGATGTAGAGCCAGTCACATAGAAGGTATGAAGGTTTCCGTCCTCACGCCTTATTCACACTTCGAAGGGTTTCGTCCTCAAAGTGCCTTAGCCAAGCTTGACATACTTGAGCAAAGATCCAATATCCAAAATTAGCATAACCCTTCAATGAATTCCAAACTTCTTTTATATACTCACCCTTTTAAGTTATGAGGGAAGAGTTAAGTACACAAAGGTCAATTAGCTTTTAAAACTTACTGTTGACCATTTTTTGCCCAATAGGCCAAAAAAGCGGTCCCCCTTTTTTTTTATGCTGTTCTGAGCCAGTACTTTTGATTTTGCACGAGTCTTGCAATTTCTACGGACTCTGCAGAATTTCTACGGACTCTGCAAGTGTAATCTTTCGGCAGATGAAGAACCAGTCAAAGAGTGCAAGGTTTTACAAAGCTTCTTCGAACTCTTGTCCGAAGAAATTCATAAGGAAAGTGAGCTCAAAGCAGTTCAACGGCATGATCTTTCAAAGAGTTAGTAGCTTTGAACTGTTGAACCATTGAACCGGTTCAACGCTTTGGTTCAACGCCTTGGTTCAACGCATCAGTTCATTGCTTCGCTTCAAAGCCTTGGTTCAATCGGCAAGTTCATCGGTAAAGTTCAACGCAAAGTTCATCGGCAGGTTCAATCAAACGGTTCAATGCCTTGGTTCAACAATTATTTGAACCGTTGAACCGGCTCAATGGATTGGTTCAACGCCTTGGTTCAAGCGAACGGTTCAAAGGCTTGGTTCAATAAGAAAATGGCGCACAGTGTTGAACCGTTGAACCATTTTGGGTTCAAGCGGTTAGTTCAAAGGAACGGTTCAAACACTTGGTTCAAGCGGTAGGTTCAAAGGCTTGGTTCAACAAAGGAGTGGCGCGCAGCGTTGAACCGTTGAACCATTTTTGGTTCAATCGGTCGGTTCAACGGCTTAGTTCAATCGGGCAGTTCAAAGGAGCGTCCCAAAAAGCTAAAGGACAACTGCCCTTGCGGAGGGCACTTAGCCAACAAAGGCACCCTTCAGAAGGGTCATTTTCAAGAAGGCCGCAAAGGATGATTTCTTTCGAAAAAAAATTCTAAGGCAGTCAACAGAGGCAAGAAAGAAATCCTTCAAACAAAAAGTCCGAAGGAATTCGGAAAAGTTGTAAACAAGAAGCCCGAAGCAGAAAGCCGAAGGAAAAGGCCCGAAGGAATTTGCCAAGGACGGTGACGTCCCGAAAGCCATCAGCTTTAAGAAGATAGACTAGCCGTTGGTTTTCAAACTGTGACGGGCCCGCGAATGTAAATTTTACACCAGGAAAGCTAGAGCGCAGAAGGCGCCAAGTGGCAACCGCGGAAGGCTGTGACATGTTTTTTTAGGAGCAGCGGAACATGCCACGTGTCCCCTGCAAGGCTCGGCAAAAGCCGACAAGTGTTAGCCTCTGCGGTCTCTCTCTTTTGTCCCGTGAGAACTATAGTGGGTCTCGGGGTTTGTTTCTAAAAGTGAGTGGAACGAGCCAAGTGTCATCGTCCGCATGAATCCGAGTGAGCCCCAAGGGTTTCTAGTATAATTGTCAAGGCGCAGCGGAAGCCGCCACGTGTCCCTTGTGAAGGCATAGCGGAAGCCGCCACGTGTCAACTTCCACGGGTTTCTCCTTTCGGCTTCGTTATTCAAGAGAACACTGTGGTGGGCCTTGATAAGCTGCTAAAGGCTATGCAGAGTGTGCCAAGTGTCACTGTCCGCGATAATCAAATGAGTCCCGAATATTTCTAAGGCAGCTAGAGAGTTTCTACAGTCAAGCGGATGCTGCCAAGTGTGCCATTATAACGCAACGGACTGCGACACGTGTCAAGAGCGGAGCGCTCCCAGCCCAAAGAGCCAAAGAAGTAGCAAAAGATAGCCCGAGGGGCGAAGGAGCCAGAAGAGGCAAATAAAGGAAGAGGCAAAATAGCCAAGCGCAGAAACAGACAAACAATCCGAGTGGCAAAGGAAGGTGTCGGCTCAAGGAGTTACTCCAGTGATTGACACAGTGACTGCCAGGCGGTCATCAAACGGCGCAAACAGTGAGCGGCACGGCTTGCTTTCTCCAGTTGGCATTTATGAGGGGACAAACCGCAGTTTGTTTGAAGGGAAAGAGCAGTCTGTTTGCAAAAAAGAGGCGCGGCCATGTTTTCACATTAATGTGGAATGCCAAAGTCAAAGCAGGAACCGACAATCAAACGGCTCCCTCTTCCCAAGGCTCAGAGCGCACATGGACCAGCTTGAAAAAAGAGCGCCAAGTTCCGCCAAGTTCTCTTCCCCTTTCTCTATATATTGTAAAACTTCTCATTTGAGAAGGATCCATTCTCTCAGCCTTAAGGCAAAACTCTGCCCAAAAATCTCTCGGGGCTTGTAAGGCATAGCTCTGCCAGATTTTACATCTATTTGGACTTGCACTTTAAAGTATATGTCTGTGTTCTTCTTTTGTGTTAAGTCATTGTCTTTCATGCTTTTCACAGATCAATTACAGCATGTCCAGTGCATTGTGAAGTCTCTTTTCTGCAGGTCTGCCAGAAGTGTCTACAGCAAGAATATAGGCGCATGTGAATAGGTTGTCAAAGTGTGTCTCAAAACACCTTTGCTAGTTCCTTCCTTCCTGTATCTCTACGGACCCCTGACTCACTGAAACAGAAGAGTTTCCCACGTCAAATGAAGTGTATGGGCATTTCTTCCTGGTGAAAAGTGTATGTTCAGGCTGGGTGGGTCAACTCTTCTAATGTATCACCTTTTCATTTTTAGGCTTAGGTTCTGTTTTCAACATCTCTCTCTCCCTTTTCAACCCCCCTTTTCTACATTTGTTTGTTAGCAGTAGGAGAAACTAGGGCCTAAAAGATACATCAAAGGGAGCTAGCCCTTATCTAGAGACTCTCCCCTCCAGCTTCGTCGGTCCCACAGGCGAGAGGGGAGTTTCCATTATTGCGTGTGGAAGGGCGGGAGCTAGGCGTCCTGCCCTGGGTGCAATCCACTGCGTCAACACTTACTTAAATGCACTTTATGTCCTTTAAGTCACAAAAAGGCCCTCCTCAATGTGAAAATAGAACTTAAGTGACCCCTTCACTTTTACCTTTCAGATAGGGTAGTATGTGTTTCCTTTTTCTCTTTCTTTCCCATAGCCTAGGGGAAACACCAAAAATAGGCTAGGGGACGTGTCCAAAGCCCTTAGGCCAAAAAGGGGGACATTATAGATAGTATGAAACGTAATTTGCAAAGGATAGTTTGCAGTCCAGCAAAGCGGCTGGAAAAAATGGCACTACATCACATTGTGGAGGGGTGCACCATAGCTTTACGCTCAAAGTTGGAAGGGGGTTCTACCACCTAGACCCAAATTTGTAAGCACTATTCTCATAAACTAGTACCTTGGGTGTCTAAGGCATGAGCATCCAAGTAATCAAGCAATCTTGCATCACCCAAAAAATATCTTTTGCATCTGAGGGCTTCCCACAATCGAAGACAATGTACATGGACTCAATCACACTTCAACAGGGTCCTGGAAGAAATGGCTTAAGGTCATGAGACAAAGTGTTGTCTCGTGACGAAACTATCGAATAACAAAGGTTTGTGTTAACCAGTTGCTCTATAAAATGCAGCAGTTTTGCCCACAACATTTGTAGAAACCAAGTAACAACCCAAAAACGTTCAAGTGCCTGTTTGGAGCGTTTTCCAAGTTCGTGGAAATCCCAAGAGTCACTCCACGAGGAACAAAAACGAGGAAAAGCTTGGGAGCAAGCAAGTTGAACTTGGAGGAGGTCTTCCAAGTGAGTATAGGAGCTTGAGGAGGAAGCTGAGAGGAACAGAGAGTAGTGTTCCATCCAAGAAGGCATTGTCTAGCTTCTTCCTTTTTGATGTAGCCATAAGAAGAGCGTGTGAGTGTGTATGTATGTTTAACTTTGTGTCTCTAGCAAGAATGTCAATAAAGGTGCGTGTTTTAGTTTCCAGTCTCGTATTCTGCATATGCACATAGTGGAAGGCTGCAAGGACAAGGTTATCCTTCATTGGACCCACTACCCTTGACTACATCAGTGACACTTTTCGGTGCCACAGAAGGCAAAGCGCCAAAAGCTTATATGGGAGGCTTATTTCAACAAGGTCACTAGTCATTTTGGATTCGAAAATAACCTTGTAGTATTGAATAAATATTTATTTTGGCCACATCTCAAGGTGTATATAGCAAAATACATCAAATCTTGCACCATATATGCTATAGCCAAGCCAAATAACAAGAAGCAAATAATGTATGCTCCTTTGTCGGAACCAAACAACCTTGGGAATCAGTTTTCATGGATTTCCTTTCAAGGTTGCCTACTAACAAGCATGGTAATGATTGTGTGTATGTAGTGGTCAATAGGTTCTCAAAGATGGCAATTCTTACTCCTAGTAAAAATGCTATCTCAATTCCAGAAACAACTTAGTTGTAGTTACAAATATATCTATTCACTTTGGATTACCATCCACCATAATATCTAATAGACACAATATTTTTGAGACATTTCTAGAAAATGCTTTGTTCAATGATGGATATAGTTGACCAAATCCACATCATTCTATTTTCAGAAAGATAGTCAAAGTGAAGTGGCAAATAGGATGATCATGCATCTTCTCAGAATGTACAATTCTAAAAATCATCAACACTTGGGATGAAAGCCTAACATTCATTCAGCATAGCTACAACAAAGCTCTACACAACTCTACAGCAAAGAGGCCTTTTCAAGTTTGCTTAGGTTTCCAACCATTGGCACCCACTGATGCAGCTTATCCTATGTCACCATCAATAGAAACAATTCCTTCAGCTCAAAAATACGTACATAAATCTACCAAATTTATTGAGCACGTCCAGCACATTCAACAACAAGTGCAAACCATTCTACGGAAGTCTAATGCTAAATACAAGCAATGCAATGATCGAAATCGAACAACACACAACTTCAAGGTTGGTGATAGAGTATGCCTTCATTTGCAAGAAGAAAAACTCTCAGGACCTTACCGCAAGATTTGTTGTCTTCAATATAGGCCCAATACAATTACCAAGAAGGTTGGAGATAACACCTTTCGGCTCAATCTTCCAGCTTATCTTGCTCTACATCCAGTCTTCTATGCAGAATTCTTGTGCCATTACTTTCCACATTTTACAGACATAGTAGATGCTGCAAAAGAACTTGGATCAACAGAAATCAATCCTGATTGCTACATTCCAGCAAAAGTGGATCAATTCAATGACGCCAAGGTCAAACACACAAGGAACGAAGAGATTCCTCTTTACCATATCATCAAAGGTGGTAAAATTCCTTCCCAAGGGAAATGGTTCACACAAACTCAAGTTTTCATCAATTTTACACAACTTGCCAAAATGAGGACCATTGCTTCTCAAGGAGGGGCGACTTATCCAAAATAATTTGGTACTTTGATCACCTCGAGGTACCATGGTGGTGCTCTGTGCCATATGTAGTCTTCACCACAAGATTCCAGACCTTGCCAAGCAAATGTAATCAAATTGCAAAGCCCTAACTCGTATTCTATGTTGAACAATTCAAACAGTGTCAACCTTGTTCTATGCAACTCTTTTGCAGAGTTTTCATAAAACGACAAAATAGAGGATCTAAACTCTCAAAGGTCGAATAGTTACATTTCTTGTAACAGCCCAACCATCTCTTCATCTTCCACCCTGTATATACTAGAAAAGGGGATCATTTTAGTAGTAGAAAATTTTCTTGATATCATAGTATCCCGATATTAAAATCACATAACAATACATGCTCTACTTGTAAAAGGCTTCGACACTAATCGTTTGTTTATATAATTTCAAAAAAAATGATATTATTTGTCATTGTGGTTGCACTTACAGGGAAAGTTTGGTCCACAAGCAGGCCCAAAAAGACATTGAATGGCTCCGCAGACATCATCCAACTATGTAAATCCATGGGAAAGCTGAGCCTACTAGGAGACAATGTGAATAGATGTAATATCCCTTTCCAAGCATAAGACAAGGGCATAGCCATTAAGGAGGGCACAGCAATTAGAATCATCCCTCTTGAGGGGAGCACCACATTTAATTAAAAATAAAGCTTATATAGGCAAGCTGACCCACCCAAACACGGGACGCCACCCTTTGAGACATCGGCTCCCTTGGGAAAAGACATTTGGAAGAGACACCTCCTTCGATGGAAGGTGATGAAGTATTTATAGTCATTCGTTGGTATGGAAGGAAATCATTAAATTATGTATTCAAATATATAACCATGTACAAGCAGCAGCTTTACATTACTTTTAAGGACGAAACCCCTTAATTGTAGAATCGGATTTCAAAGACGAAAACCCTTGTTATCTCTCTAATCAAGGACAAAACCCCTTGAGGCTTTACATTCTGTTATTTTAAATCTAAAACTCTGAAGTAAACCATTAATCAATTACATTTTATTATTTAAATTATTATTTTTAAGTACAAATCTATATTTATAGAATATTATTTTAAAAGGAATTCCAAGGAATCCAAATTATCAAATACTATTCCGATTACGAATATTACAGTGGTATCAAAGCAATTATTCCTACCAACCTATAAAAATGGAATTTGGATTTGATGCATAGTCTATGAATCATGAAGTTAATAAGAAAATATGATTTGAAAACAAAGCTTCGCAGATTGGGAAAGGAACTTGAGCATCCACATTATTCAAAAAACGTTTTGCTCAACGTTTTAGACGAAGTAGCTAACTGTTTGTCCTCGGTAAGGCAATCAGATTCTAAGTCAATATTTTGGGCAATGAATCCTTTGGTAACTCATTTGGCCGAGTCCAAGCTATTGAAATATCCAGATCTAGATGTGAGACTTGTGGTTATCACTTGTATTAGTGAAATTACAAGGATAACAGCACCAGAATCGCCATACATTGACAACACCATGAAGGAAATATTTCGGCTAATGGTGGAATGTTATGAGGGTCTAGATGACATCACAAGTTCTTTTGCTAAGAGGGTCGCAATCCTTGACATTATGGCAAAAATCAGATCTTGTGTGCTAATGTTAGATCTAGGATGTGATGCTCTGATTCTTCACATGTTTGAATATTTCTTTGCTACTATCCATAAAAATCATACGGAAAATGTAAGAGTCAATGCAATCCATTATGACTTTGGTCTTGAACGAGATATGATATTTCACAAGATTTGTTATCCATACTAATGGCTGGTATTGAATAGGAATCATTACCAGTGGCACATACACTAGCTAAAAGTATTGTTGCTCAATGTTCAGAGAAACTGAAACTATTTGTGACAATTGAGGGGCACAAAGATATGTTGCTAGATGAAAAACCATGAAAAGTATTAGATGTAGCAGAATCTCCAAAGAAAGAAAAAGAAATCATGGAGAATGAACCAAAGAATGAAGAAAAATCTGAGGTGCAATATTGTGAAGAGAAATTGATGGTGCAAGCCAAATTTCCAGATGATTTTACTAATGTTCAGCTTGATGGAAATTTCAGAACAGCCAACTACATGAAGCAAGTAGATGATGAAAGGGTTCTGTGCATGCATTAGACAAATAAAGTCAAAAAGGAAAGACAAAGTTACAGTAATACAAATGATTGGGACAGCAAGAGTGGACCCTTGAAAGCCCATGACATGAAGATAAATGCAGGGATTTTGGATCAGCCAAAGTACATCAAAAGCCCGAGCTTGTGTTGGCAAGAGATCTCTCATTTGACAGGGGCTGGATCAAAGCTTTGGGAGAACTACATGTTTTATCTCTTGAAAATGGTACTTGGGCATGAGGGCTTACAATTGCTTGAGGACAAGCAATTTTGGGAAGGGAGGACTGTAATATCCCTTCCAAGCATAAGACAAGGGCATAGTCATTAAGGAGGGCACAGCAATTAAAATCACCCCTCTTGAGGGGAGCACCACATTTAATAAAAAATAAAACTTATATAGACAGGCCGACCCACCTAAACACCAAGGGACGCCACCCTTTGGGACATCGCCTCCCTTGGGAAAAGACATTTGGAAGAGACATGTCTTTCGATGGAAGGTGATGAAGTATTTATAGTCATTCGTTGGTATGAAAGGAATTCATTCAATCATGTATTACAAATATATAACCATGTACAAGCATTATGGTTTACAACCACTTTTAAGGACAAAATCCCTTAATCATGTAATTTGATTGCAAGGACGGAAACCCTTGTAACTATTATATCCCAAGGACGAAATCCCTTGAGGATTTATATTTTATTATTAATACAATTATATTTTTTATTTTAAATATTATTCTTAGTACAAGTTACATTTATAAAATATTATTTTAAAAGGAATTCCGAGGAATCCAAATAATCAAATAATATTCCCTTTAGGGATGTTACAATAGACCCCATCTAAGTTGGCTATCAATATGTGCTAATGCTCACACCAAATCCAATGTAAATAGTTGACAGAGCAGCTTCTGTGGGACACGCCTTTTTATCAAAGAGCCTTATGAATGCATCTGAAAGATACCAGAAACCTTAAGGTATGAATTTTGAGTTTGACAGACTGGAATATTAGAGACAACATAGCTTCATTCTAGATGTCAGAGAGGTTCCAAGGAGATTTACTCACCCAGCATGAACAGCAATTTCTGGTTTCCAAAATGAGTTTGTGAGTCTATTAAGACTTGAAATGAATAAAAACTGACCAGTTCAGGATTTTTATGGTTCTATGCTGAAAGGGTGAACTTCCACTAGTTTTCTCCAGCATAATAAATAATAAATAAAAGACAAAAACATTCCCAAGTTTGAGCATTCCAAAGCATCTTAAACAAGTTTCCAGTTTTCAGCTTAGGTGGATGTTCTATGTTTATACAGAAGCAAAATTATGTTATCCTTCTTGATATCAAAAAACTAATCCAATGTCGCACCTCTGGATTTACCCAATCTTTGGTAATAGGTGAGATACCACCCCAATCATTCATTCCAGCTTTAATCAATTGCTTCCATTGAGATCCATAGACAAGAGCATCACTGCACAAATGACATACCATGAAGAGAAAAGTTTCTTTATTAAAAAATTTATCTTTGAAACTGGAACATAGATTGAAAATGGGAGAACACATAGCTTCAATAGAAAGAGGTCACAAATGAATATATCTGAGTCAGAGTTCAATGCAGCAACATAAAAACTTTATTTTGAAAAGTAGCACTATATCCCAGGACTGTTTCCAAAGGATGATTGCAGCAGCCAAGAAATAGAAACCACAAACTCGTACCATTTATGGGCCATATGCGAGGAATTTTGATCTTAATTAATAGACCATCAGCATGGACTTTTTAATAGTCCACAGGAATATTAAATAGAATACCATGTGATCGTAACCGAGATAAATAAACCCAATTTGAAAGACATGGATTTTTGGATATCTGGAGACCCTTAAAGCTTCTTATTTTAAAATTTTGATCCGATTGTAATCAACAGGACACCTAATATACTAAGTTATCAAATGACATGAATGATATGTTAGTCTGAGTAAACATTGACGAGCATTCCCTATGTCAGCTGTGTGAGTGAAAGGAAAGAAAGAAGAAGAAAGAAAATATATTAATGTCAATGAATGCCCAAAAGTAGGTCAATGGGACTCGGGAATACACCCAACTACAATAGAAAGAGCTAGGATAAAGGGACCCTAGGTACGGCGACTAACTAAATAAAATAAAAAAAACAAAAGCACTGAAAGTACACCTAGGGTAAACCCAACACAGGAAAATTCCCCAACTCATGTGGGTAGGGTACAATAAAAAAGGCAATACGGATAGAAACAATCAAAGATATATTCTCCTAGCTTATTTATATTAAACACATCGCTAGGATGCACATCATTAATATATTTGAACTTTGAAGGAATAAGTGGATTAAAATATCAGCGGAAGACGAATACTTATTATAAAATGAAAAATTAGGGTACTATGTACCCTATCTTTATATAGTGTGCAGTTGTTTGATTTGACCACAAAAAAACAAATGCTTGTGAACTTCTATATTTTATAGAAAATTTAAGGAAAGTGATAGGAAGTAGAACATTCAAAGACGACCTTTAAAGGAAGTAATGTTTCACAAATACTTGGGAATCCATGACCTAGAAATCAACAAAAGTAACATTGAGGGACCTATTATATTGTCATATGTGTGTACGCGTTGGGTCCCATAACACTAAGCAATCCCCTTCCTCCCAACCCCAAACAATTCGAATTCTAGCACTAATAATGGATAAGAATAAGCAAAGCTTTAAAGGAAGTAGTGTTTTGCAAATAGTTAGGGGTCCTTGACCTAGAAATCAACAAAATGAATATCTAAGGACCAATATTGTCATATGTGTGCACTTTTGATCCCGAATATTGAGAGATCATTGAAGATATCCCCTTCCTTCTAACCACAATAGGAACCAAAGAGTAAGTGTATTTCAATTAAACAGGTTTAAAATGAAAAAAACATGGCAACACATGACAGCAAAAAATATATGCAATATTCATAAAATAGCAAAAAAAAAATATTTTGTTATTTCATGCTAAATATAGTGCTTAGGCATAAAAATAAACATATAACATGTATTAAGTAAAACATGCCACATGGACATGCCCCCAACATGGCAACACATGACGGCAAAAAATATATACAATATTCATAAAACTAGCAAAAATATATTTTTTTTTTGATATTTCGTGCCAAATATAGTGCTTAGGCATAAAAATAAACATATAACATGTATTAAGTAAAACATGTAGTAAGTAAAACATGCCACATGGGCACGCACCCACCCCTAAAGTGGTGCCCCGGATATCCGAAGACAACCTACATGGGTTAATGCGTACTTTCAATGCAACCCTTATAATGGGTTTGGTCTTTGTACCAAACTTACACTTGAGGAGAGTGTTGAGATGATTAGGCTTTTTAATGGGAGATTCCTACACCTTTTGTTAGTGTTCCTTCATCTAAGAGTTCTGAGTATATTTATAGTACTTCAACTCCTGTAGTTCCAACTTTTGAAATAAGCACAACGGAACTCAAGGGAAAGATTAAAGGCCACGGGTTTAGCTTCAAACCCAGTTACAAATATGCATAGTGTGCAAGTTCAAGAGAATGCTGATATGATGCCATTGGCAATTTTTTCTTTGCTAATGGTATTTCATTTCATGTTGCTCGATCTCCTTATTGCAAGGAGGTAATTGCCAATGCATGCAAAGTAGGATCATCTTATGTGCTGTCATGTCCCCCTTTTTAGCCTAAGCATGGACATAACCCTTAACCTAGTTTGTTTAGTGGTTCCCGTCGGCTAAGGGAAAATAAAAAGGGAAACTTTAATTTTAATTTTAAGTTATAAAAAGATACCAAAGAGTAAGGGTTAGCTTAACCCTTACTGAAGAAAGGGGAAAAGATATTTTAAAATCACTTTAACTCTCCCTCCAAGTAGAGCACCCCTTTTTGGGGAGGACTTGTGGGAACATAGGGTATAAAAAGTGGTGTGATGATCATTTGAAAGGTTACCATGAATTTATGATATTTGATTTTGAGGCTAAAACACGAAACACTTTGCTAAGTGCCTTGAAGACGAAAACCTTCAAAGACACAAGGGTTTGGGGACGAAAACCTCCACTCCTATTCAAGGCAGCACTATTGTCAAGTGTTGTAATTGCATTTCAAATTTAGTGATTCGGTGATTTGACCCTCTTCTAGGGCAGCGACTTGCATTGGCATGTGTGACTATCAGTTGGGGTGCTTTGGCTTGTTTTTGGGAGCCATTCATGAGGGTTTGAGTAGGTTACAAGGTAATGCTTGATTGGGAAGTGTGGCGACTCCATTTGGACAAGATTTTCAGCAAGGGTTTGCATTTTGAGGGTTGTGTTTGACTTTGGAGGCAGCGATCTGCCTTTGGGGTCTGATTTGATCATTTGTGGGACTATTTAGACCTGAATTTTATGTAGGAGGGTTTGAGCAATATTTTTCTGTTTTATTTCAATTTTCCAACCTATATTTACATGTTAAAAATTTAGAATCGTGGAGGTTTTGGTGGCTGTAATTATTTTGGATTTTTGGACAATTATTTAATGGTGAAAAATTGCAATTCATACCCTAGTTTCATATTTCTAGAATTCTGAAATATTTGTTAGGGTTTGATTAAAAAATCTGAAAATCTTTTGTTGTGTTAGGGTTTGTTGAAAAACCCTTTAATTTCAGTTTTAGCCTAAAAAGGGATATTTCAATGATATTAAAGTCATTTCTTGGCTAGTTGTGTGACAACAAGGGTTTCATGTCAAACAATTACATGGATAGAGCTAGGTTTGAGAGGTTGTCTCGAGCACAAGAGCGGATGAAGGTAGTGATGAATGAATTCCTTCAAACAGTGAAGGATATGAAGGGAGACAGAACATAGGTTGTGATGGACAACACTTCAGTCATAAACGTAAAACCTACACCAGGACTAAATAGACATAGGGTCCTTCAAAAGGAGGAAACTTCATGGGGAAGGAAAGAACAACTCTCTTATAGATCAAATTTAATGGAGATTTATGAGGAGTATATGACATACCCCCTTTTAAGAAGGAAGTGGACTCAATAATTTTATGTCATGGAAAAGAGGTAGGAGCAGTACTCAGGTGGGACACGAGTTACATGATGCCTTGAGGAAGATTGCTCTCCCCACATTTGATGGTTCTACAAAAATTTCAACTAGGGCATGGATTGATAAGTTAGGTACATACTTTACACTTCATCCCATGGAGGTAGAGGAGGCCCTAAGATTCATCATAGCACATTTAAAAGGGGTTGCTCGTGATTGGTGGCATCAAGGGTTGATAACCCAAAGGCATCACCTCATAGACAACTATGACGAATTCAGTAGGAGGCTCATTGGGAGGTTTGATCAGGCTGATCCAAAACTTTACTTTGAGAAAAAATCCAGCACTTTGGGACAACCAAGTGTTGAATTTTCTAAGTTTCACAAATCAAAAAACTTGGAGCAGCAAAGGGAGACTTTCTAGCTAAATATTGGGCAGCCAAATAAAGAAAATCATGAGATTCAAAATTTAGAAATTTTGGGGCAGCAAGAAGAAGTCCAACAAGTTCATGAACAAAAAAAGCAAAAAGAGGAAGACAAGGAGGGAGAACAATCAAAAAAATCAGAACTTCCCAACAAAAGAGAAGAGTTGTAATGTCCCCCTTTTTAGCATAACTTGCTTGAGGCCCTTAGCTTGGTTTTGTTCCCACAAGACTAAGGGAAAGAAAGAGAAGGGAACTATGTGGGGCTATTCAAAGAGCAAAAACACGAAAAGTACTTAAGTATTCTATTTTTCAGTTGAGTTATGCAAAAAAAAAAAAAAAATATCTAATTTTCACTTAAGTGGGGACCTTTTGAGAGTCATGGGCACTTAAGTCTTAAAAGTGCTTTTGTAAGGAAGTTTGTAATATATGTTTTTTAAAAAGGAAAAAGTAAACCCTCACTCTCTATTTGGACACCACATTTGGAGGAATATAAAAAGAAAGGGAAGGCTGATTTGAAAAGGTTATGCAATTTTTATATTGAAATTCTTGTGCAAGTATGTTAGGCTTGAACAAGTGACTTGAAAACAAAAACTTTCAAGTGCACCAAGGAGTTTGGAGACGAAAACCTCCATTCTTATATCAGGGCAACTCTATTCAAGGGCTGTAATTGCATCTCAATTTTGTATAGTTGTATACAAATAGCTCTACAAAGGTGTCTTTGAACACCACCTTCATCAAGGATTGTTTCAAACCTTTCGAAGCGTTGGAAATTCATGATTTGCAGGTCAAAGAGGTGGATGGACTTCGCTTGAATAGTTTTTTTTTATTTTGGAGGCCATCCCAAGGGTGGCGACTTGCTTTAGGAGGGTGACAACCCCTCTCAAGAGGGCAAATTGTCTTCGGAACCCTCTTCTAGGGTTACAAGTATTTTTAGCAATTTATTTTAGCTTGACGAATAGTTTGAGAGTTGATTTGCACATGATTTACGGTGATTTTGTGCCCTAGATAATATTCTGAATTTATTGTATTATTTCAGCAGTGAACTAGGGTTTTGAAAATTTCGAGACAACTTTTGATGGGGTTCCTGTGATGGAAAAATTCTAATTCTAATTTTATTTGATAGCTACTATTTTCGTGATCATTTTGAGCTATCACTTACATGGAAATTCCAAGTATTGTGAAAGTTGTGAGGTTATGAAATTTTCCTGAAATTTTGCAATAATAAATTCCAAAATTCTGAGTTTTGACTTTTGAGTGAATATTTTAACTTCTAAAATTAATGGCTGTGATCTAAAGCTCAGTTAATATTTTTTGGAGGGTTATAAATATCAAATCTGATTTTTTCCCTAATCACCTAAGGGTTTGGTGGAGGAAATTGCTAAATATTGTTTCATTTTTCGAAGTGTGTTATTGGCTGAATTTGTATTTTCAAATACACTTGAAAGAAAGGGTTTTGGATTAGGTAGAGTTTATTGGAAAACCCCAACTTTGCCTAATTGTCCTAATTAGGGACATTACAAGAGCAATCCTTACATGAAGGATGTCAAGCATCTAAGGTTGAGCTTGCTCCAGCCCTAGAAGTAATGAACCCTCTTGCAAACTTTGCAAGGATAGAGTCATCACATGTTGAGAGTAATATTATGAGTTCTTCCATAATAGTGAAGGAAGAAGGGGAAATCGTGGGGCTGCCAAGGATAGATCAAGTTGATGAAAAAATCAGACTTGCCCAAGCTTGAAGAAGAGGAATCCCAGGAAGGTTTTGTTGGGAAGTATGCTGAAAGAACCCTTCCTACACTGCCCTAAATTTTCTGATTTACTTTCTTGAAATGTACTTAGGGTTTTGAGTTTTTGTTTTCAACAATGGGTTTGCAATTCCAATTAAGATTGAAAGGTTGCAAGCATACATGAAATGAACATGAAACATTGATATTATATCATCAGATAACACACATGAACATAGATAAACATACCTGGAATTGAAAGTCTTATCTCCTTTATTGAAATTGAGAGCTGATTACAAAAGATGTTGGCGGGAAATTGCAACCAATCAAGTCTGATTTGGGTTTCAGACCTTTAATTACATCCAAAGTACCCAAAATATGAGTCTAAACCATAGCCATATGAATGGAAGATGAAGCCCTATGAAGTATAGATGAAATACCCAACAATAGATGACTAAAAAGCAACTGTAGCAGCCCAATCTGAGGTTTGATATGACTGATATAAATCCTGTTACAGCTGATGCAAAATCTGATTACAAACCCTAATCAAGTGAAGTGCCAAAACTCCTCCAGATTGGATCGCTATAGGCTGGAATAGAAGTGATTTGACCCTAGAATGAAGTGAAACCCTTATTCCTTCCAAATGAGTTGATCAAACCTGTTGGGTGAATATTTTGTCGTCAACTAACTGATGACAATGGGTATATCAACCACAGCACAAGGAGATTTACGCCACAAAAAGTGTGGGTTTACCACATCTGGACGAAGTAAATCTCTCCTCTCATCAAGGGGAGCTTCCCTATGAATATTTATACGCTATATGTATATATATATAGGTAAGCAGAAAATAATACTTGGAGTAGTATAACAGCATCCACCTCTCTATTTTTAGAGGTGATGTCCAAGAAACAAGAGAGAGAAATCCCGGTCATTGGCTAAGAACATTCCTCTTCTTTCAGGAATGATATCAGGCATAGAACAAGAAATCCCCTGTAGTAAGTAACAAAGTTAACAAAGAAACCTACGTAAGCACAAAGTCTTTCGTTGTCTCCTTCGCCGATTCAGAATACACGTAACCGTAGAGTGAAACGAAGCACAAAGTCTTCGCCTAAAACTACAAAGGATAAAAGGATCACTAAGATAAAAGTAGCTCAAAGTCTTTCTTCTATCTTTTAGAAACGTCCTCAGATAATATCAACACACACACTTTGCTTATTAAATCAAACAGATAAGAGATTATCAGGAAAGAGGACATAAGAACCACTTCCTAAATAACACAAATTACTTCAACACAAAGTCTGAAATAAACATGTTTCTCATTCATTTGATGAAATATGATTTACAAGTTGAGCACAAAGTCTCAAGAAGTGTATTAATTTCAGCAGAGTTTTTGCTCTCAATTATCAGAGATCCATTTACAAAAGAGGTCTCCACTATAAATAGGGAGAAACCTTCCAAAATTAAAAAGATTAAAATATAAAAATATCTTGATCAAAGACGAGTCATCTTTGACTTTTGAGATATTTTTCCAGATTTTTTACATGTAATTACACATTACAAAATTGCATGCACTTTTACATGACAAAAGTGCATGAAAAGAGAAACAGAAGAGAGAAGGGGAAAAAGGTTCAACTCTTGCCGCCAGGCTTCTTCAGATAAGCATCGTACATAGCGATAGATGTCTGAATTCCTATACTGTCTGGTGCAATGGTGTTCTTGAAGATGACCCTGGCTCTGATTATAGCGTCCTTCAATGCTGTGATTGCCTTGGCATGACTCATTACCCTGGATCTTAGATTATCTAGAGTCAACTGAGTATCTAAAACGTTATCCACAGAAGTCATTGAGAATGTTTTTTCTTCGAAATCCCTCTAAATCATACCTCTGAATCCTCGGATCATCTCTTCTGCTGAGAGAAATTGATTATCCCTGGAGGTGAAGTCACAAAGCAATTCTTCCAGTCTATTCAATAAGCCTGTGTCGCTTTTCTCGCTAGCATCCTTGGAAGACTCGAGATCTTCAATCAGCTCTTTGAGTACCTGAATCCTGTATATCAGTGATTTCTTGATCTCAACATAGGAATCTTTGTTGGAAATAACGCCGATAGATATCAAGGTGCTTTTCTTTAGATCCTTCATTTCCCTCCACTTGCTAAAATATTTCTCTATACTGTCAATGTCCTGAGAAATAAGTGAGACAAGGTCCTCTAGGTCTGTCCTCACTTTCTTCATCTTGTCTGTCTTCTCAGCAACTTCTGTAAATAAGGAAATTCCCTGAGTCTGCATCTTTTCAATGTAATCCTCCAGCACTTTCCCTTTCATATAGGTTTTCTCTGCCATCTGAATGACAGGGTCGTCTATGGAAAAGGCCTCTGGGGTTGTTGCTTCAGGGGCAAGGGTGAATTTCCTAACTACTGCAGTCAATTGCTCTGCCTTGGCTTTATAGTAGTCTTTCATCTCCTTTTATCTGTCAAATTTCTAGACCATGATGTCCATTGCAGACTGTAGATCATTTTTCGCACCTTCGTGAGTAACTTTTCCAAGTTCAACACGAGAAATGGAATAGTTGTTCATGTCAAAACCCTCAAGGGTTGTGTCCTGCGGTGGTTTAGCTATTTCCAGAAATTTATGCCCCTTTTCCTCAACCAATTTTGAAAGCATCATTGGTCTCTTAGAGGCCTTAGCTTTCACCGGCACTAACTTGCCAAAATTGAAGTCATCTGTAGAGATAGCTAATTTCTTTCTTTTGGGCGTGAAAGCTAACATCCAAAGAGGGAGAGAAGTCCCTATTGTGGCAACGGTTCCTACAGCTGGTGTTACTGTGGTAACGTCTATACTGCTAGTGGTAACAGTGGTCGCGGTTGGAGTAACTGGTGAAATCGTACCGACCGTTGATTGATCAAGAGCAGAGCTTTCTCCTAGATTGAAGGAAGGAGATGCCTGACTAGTAATAGATCCAGAGGAACGAAAAGTATCTCCAAAAGCGCCTTGAGGATCGCCAAACATAACTCTGGAAGGAGAGGCGGCTCCAGAAAAAGGAACACTGATAGGAGAAAGAGGTGGTGAAGGAGAGACGTTTGTAAGTGGTTGTGCCCCTATCTGGGAAGGTAGAGGCTCAGTCATTTGCCGCTCCGAGGGCCTGTCATCTGTCTCCATTTGCTGAGCTCCCTGTCCTTGGGAGCTTTGTTCTCTAACTCCCTTAGCCGTTGATTCTGGCTCCTCAGCAACATTCGATTTCTTGGAAACAAAGATGATTCTAGGCTTGTGAGGCCTAGATGGAGAAGGAACATCACCTTTATTCTTGATCCTATTTTATGCCTTCTTCCTCGTTTTCGCTTGGAATTCAGACGTCCGATCCTGTAATAAACTCCTTCAGCGTGATCCCTTTGGCTGTTAACCAATCATTAGTGTTAGCCAATATTGGTTCAAATCTCTTCCTCAAAGAAGTTAATTCTTTCTGAGACCATTGAATTGGAGGAAGAGGAGAGTCAGCAACCTTTTCAGCCAAATTGGAGGAAATATCCGCAAGCCCCAAATATTCGATCTGCTCTAGGGTCAGCCTGCTATAGTCCATCCTCCTGATTTCTTCGACTGTCCTCAGCTCTACCTAGATGTCTTCGATCTTAGGCTCATGAAACTGAGTATTTCCTTTGATCATGTCTTTAACACCCCTGTAGTCAAACTTGTCCCTTCTCTTGAACTGTTTCATAGTAATCAGTTGCATCTTTGTCTCCATGCCCTTGGCTTTGGCTGCTGTCAAAATTGCGTATCTGCCAATTTCAATTGGAAACCTGAAACCTAGCTTCTTCAGTTCCATCTGTCTAGTGTGTACGACCACCATTTGTCTACACAGCTCCATTAAGACTAACTTATCAGAAGAAAATCTGGGGAGCATATGAGGATAGCCTTGGAAAAAGCCAACCCGAAAATAGCAGAAGGAGAGAAATTGTAGAAACATACAGCCATAGTCGTTGACAACCATCTAGGCTTCATCAGATACTCTTTTCTACTCGAGCTGAGGGTCGAAGAAGCATAAAACTACCGTGAAAAAGGCGTCATTTACCCTCTTAAAATGACAGATTGATCATTGCAGTGTTAACTGAGGGTAATATGAGTAGACTGGGGTGGTCTTTCTATCTCCTTCAGTTGTCAAACCTAGAAAAGTTCGCATGGAGGCCGCAATGTACACCAGGTACGAAGTCATATAGAACTTCGAAATAGTTGATACCTTGGTAAGTTGCTCGTGAAGGGTGTTGTTGATCTGTTCACCCCAGAAAATGACATGTTTCCCTTGGAGGATGATCTTGATGAAGGGGTACATCCACTCGTGGAATTGTGAGGAAGATGGGAGACCTCGCACTCTACTGAGGAGAGTAATCAAGTCACCAACCTCTTCAATGAAATCACTCCTTAGGAAATTCCGCGGCCACCTGGACAAGTTGGTCCTGGGAGTCTTCAGCCACCTGTAATTCATCACTTTCTTTGCCCTTTCAGGGTCCTTGTCATACTCCTTATGTGCCTCGACGAAGTCGATTCTCAGCACTTCAGTAGCAGGAAGGCACATGAAGACTTTATCAATGAATTCGGAGTCCAGCCGAATTATCACGTTGCCGTTGGCATCAGAGACTGATCTGGTCTCTCTGTTGTAGAACTGGGCGCACTGGAGGACGAACTCCGTATGATGTGCCGCTACTGGAAAAGCAGCAACCAAATGAATGTTGCTCTCGATGATCCTCTTCATTTCGGAGCTTGGGTTTGTTGCCTGGGTTCTGGTCACGAACTCGGCCATATCCACGTGGCCAATCTCTGTATCTCTAATGTCATCAATATTAGAGGTGACTGAAGTGATCGAAAAAACGCCCTGGTACCGGTACTTCATGGCCTTTGACTTCTTCGGATAAGTTTCAGACATTGAAACTGGTCTTGGTTGAGCGAGTGCTGACGAACAAGAATCTTCAGAGGGTACTGCAATCATGATCGTGCAATTTAGGGAACAGTGGGCAAATTGGGGAATTCGCACGTTGAGTGATCATGACCAAGGAATGGCACTTAACAGAGCCGGGTCGAAAAACGAGGGAAAAAGGGGAGGAGGTGGCAAAAACGAAAAAGATTAAGATCTCTGCAAAGTTGGAGAAATTTGGAAGAGAAATGCAAGGGCGGCAAAATTCGTCGCCCAAGCATGAAAGGGAGGAACAAAAAGGAGCATGGGCAGCGAATTTCGCCGCCCGTGCAGGTTTAGGGGGAAAGTGCAGGGGCGGCGAAATTCGCCGCCCGTGCACTTTCAGCCTGCGTCGGCGGCGAATTTCGCCGCCTATGCAGGTCAAGGAGGAAAAAGACATGGGCGGCGAAAATCGCCGCCTGCACATGCTTCGGGAACAATCAGGAGGCACGGGCGGCGGATTTCGCCGCCCGTGCATGTTTTTTAAGAATTGCATGGGCGGCGATTTTCGCCGCCCATGTGTCTTGACCTGTGTCGGCGGCGAAATTCGCCACCCATGCAGGTTATGAGGGCAGGACGCGGCTAGGGCGGCGAAAATCGCCACCCACGCACAAGGGAGAAAGAGAGGAAGCCAACGGTGAAGGGGAAGAAACAAAAACAAAGCCCAACAAAAACAACAACTAAAAAACAAATTAAAAGAGAGGAAAGGGAAAAGAAATAAACTCCAAATACACGACCTACCTGGAAAACCACGCATGCCGCGAGCTCAAATCCGTCAAAACGCACTTTTGCTCGTTCGTTGGATCGTCCAGAGGCAGAAGGCAGGAGGAGAGGAAGAAATGAAGCGAAATGAGGTTAAAATCGGATTAAATGGGGTGAAAAACGATCCCAACAACCCGACACGTGCGGCAATAAAAGTCGCGCGCGAAAATCAAGGCAGTGCAGGGGCGGCGAAAATCGCCGCCCTTGCATTGAAAAATAAGGACATACAGGGGCGGCAAATTTTGCCGCTCCTGCATGTGAGAAATGAAAAAAATGCAAGGGCGGCAAAATTTGTTGCCCGTGCAGGTCCGGATGCAGGGGCGGCAAATTATGCCGCTCTTGCATGTCAAAGATGAAATATGCATGGGTGGCAAAAGATGCCGCCCGTGCACGAAAACAGAACAAAATGGCTAACACTGAAAAAGCCAAAATTTGGTCCCCTGATCGTATCGAGACCGTAACAACTTCCACGTTTTGGGAAAAACGTAACGAAAAGATGTTACGAATTGCGAACGATGTCGGTTGAGCCACTACGAGAACGAGAAAAAGCCGTCTCGAAAACGGACTTAGAGAGACAAAGGATGAAACGGACAAGTTTCGCAGGGGGTTGTTCCAAAAACGAGCTGAGCTGATTTTGTAAACAACAAAACCCTCAAACATATGATTGATATGAACCTGATAAAGTCTGATATGAATTTTCAGCAAGCTGTATGATGTAAAAACACTCCAATGTGCCTCCTAAATGATGTGTCAATATGCCAAAGTGAAGCGTTGAGATTCTAGGAGCAAAATATCATCAAACTATAACCCAATCTGTCTTATTCTTCAATGAACCTGCAAATAATTCCTTCAAATTTGTTTCCATCTAGCTGCCATAAAGCCCTAAAGGTGAAATCTGCAATAATTAAATTCCTCCCTGACTGCTATCAATTCAAATCTGCAAATATAAGCTCAATAAGAAACCCTGTATGGATTCCTCTCAAATAGTAGAGTTGAGTTTTCATCCAATCCACCTAATTCCGAGGGTTTTTGTCCTCAGAATAAGCTAGGCAAACTTGACCAGCTGAAAATATGGAGAAGTTTCAATATCACAATATCACATAATGAGAAAATGAAAGAACTAAGATTCTTTTATAATTCTCCATTCACTTTTGGAACCCAACACTTCATTAGGAAATTATATAAAGTCATTTCACATCCATAAATGGGCGCCCCCCCTTGTGGGAAAGACTAACATATTCCCTTTTTAATACTTTCTTACTTAACTTTATAATTCCACTTTACAAACCCACTTTATGATTTTCTTTTATTCATTTTTATAATTTCACTTTATAAAGTCACTTTTATGATTTTTGACAAAAAGTAACTTTATAATGAAATATTATAAAAACCCACTATGGATAAACTCACGACAAAGCTCCTCCAAGTGGAAAACACCATCATACCTCGCAATTCATCCCCTCAACACCTCCATTGGCCTACAGGAATGATGGAATAGGCTAATCCAATGAATTGAATGATCACTCCGAAAAAGGGGACATTACATATGCACATATTGGAGGGACTTCACAAGCTTCATATGATGATCTTCCACTTGCTGGAATTTTCGGACTAGCATATAAAGGTAAGCAATTTAATCATTTTCATGGCACGAATTGGTTGTATCAGCCCCCTACTATGCTCCTACAATATCTTGATCATCATGAGGGCCATGCTAACCATGAAGACAAGATGAAGGGCACCAAGTGTAGGAAGGAATTTCTCTAATAGAATCTAAGAATGGGGAGTTGCAAATTTCCCATATGCACATGGGATCCAGATGGTTTGGTGAGGACCAAGATAAATCTCGCATCTTTATTTTCAAAACAACAATACCACAATATGTATGTTCAGCGCCTCTTAGATAAGCATGGCTTGAAAGAAGCATTTCAAAATTTTGAAGCAAAAGATATTGAAGGTGTCATGAATGGTGGACAAATAATGAGCAGCCAAAGGTATGTAATGGGCAACTCTTTTACGCCCAAACTAACCCAGCTGAAAACCCTTACTTCTCCGTATAACTTTTAAAACCCCTTATGACTCTGGAATGGTTTGCTTGTATTGTTTTTTTGTTTTTTCTTGTGTTTTTGCAAAGTCTTATGCATGTAACATGAATATAGAATTGAAAGCATAAACACTCATAACTGAAATAACCAACACACTGTATTTATATTGATTATAGAATGAATAAACAAGTGCAATGTCGGTCATGCAATAACTCACTAAATACTCTAGCAATAGAATGGAATGAACATTGTTTTTATTGATCAAGCAAATATCCTCAGCAAATACCGAAGGTACGATCTGCTGCATCAAATTAACCAACAAGCGCTGCTACAGTGAGAATACAGTCTGCTGCCGGCTGCTACAGTGATGTGACTGCTACAGTGACGCGGCCAGCAAAGGAAGATATGAGCAATTTCGAAACTCTGACTGTAACTGAAAAATAACCCCACAAACTGCAATAACCATGAAGCTGAAAGCATAAACTCCAAAGACCAATCCCAAGGATTGATGTCTAGAGTGATACAAATGAGGACGTTCCCAAATGCCAAAAACAACCTGCAAACTGCAAGTACATCAATTCTTCTTCTCATCCAACATGCTGAATAAAGCCACAAACACTTCTTTTTATTCTTTCTCCAAGGGTCGACTCAACTCTCATGAGCAATGTAGGATAAAAGATGTGCAACATATTAAAATATTCACTTGTCTCCCTTGGGTACACATCCCCAGAAAATAAATATTAAACTAACACTTTAATATTTTACAATTAAATTAAATGTTACGTCAATAACACTTCAGGCATTAATAGCAATCGCACTCCGAATAGTGCGAGTGATAGTTGGCCGAAAAGCTCTCGCCGAGGAGTATCAAATCCAATCACCAAAACTAGCCTCCATTGTGTCCTGCTAACTTACTAAAAATAGTAAGTATGCCTGAAACTAAGTAAATCAACTCCATTTTGGCCCAAACTGGAAATGACAAGGCCAAAACACTCTAGGATCCCTTTAAGCCCTTCGTTAGCCCTCGAGACCATGTAGAACTAGGCTAACGCACACACACTTGGTCAACTGCTAAAGTGGGGACATTACAGTCCGCCCCTTGAAATTGCTTGTCCTCAAGCAATCTCAACCCAGCCTACTAAATAACCTGCTCACTCTCTCATGTAGCATCCTCCTCCGGCAGGTCCCTCCATCTAACCAAATACTCCTTCACTATCCGGTTTCTGAGTTTCCTCTCTTTGGTGTCCAGAATAGCCTCAGGTACTAACATGAGCTTCCCCTCTTCATCCAAAGAGAATAAATTTGCAGAAGGCACTACACTCTAACCAATGGCTTTCTTAAGCCTAGACACATGAAATACATTGTGCACCCGACTGCCCTCTGGGAGCTCAAGCTCATAGGTGACTTCGCCCACTCTGCGAATCACCCTGTAGGGACCATAAAATCTAGGCTCACCTTCTCTGCTCTGCTCTTCTTGAGCGATGACTACCTATATGGCTGTAGCCTCAAATACACCATGTCCCCACCTCCAAATTGCGCTCTACCCTATGCTGATCAGCATACAACTTCTGCTGATTTTGAGCCTGTTGTATATTCTCCTTAAGCGCTCTCAGGTTATCCTGACTATCCTGCAATAGGTCTTTGGCTTTGGGCAGTCTGTTGTCCCCCAAAGCCAAATCCATGAAGCTTGGTGCTTCATACCCATACAATGCCATAAATGGAGTCATCCTGATGGTCATGTGATATGTGGTATTGTAACAATACTCCCCCATGTGTAACCACTTAACCCAAGCTCTCTGTTGCGTAGTCACATAGTTCCGCAAATAACCTTCCACCCATTTATTTACTATCTCCATCATCCCATCTGTCTGAGGATGGTAGATCGTACTAGGTGTAAGATCTGTATCGCACAGCTTGAACAACTCCTGCCAAAAGGCGCTCATGAACTTGTTATCCCTGTCACTAACAATAAATCTCGGTAACCCATGCAACCTGAAAACCTCTCTGAAGAACAAATCTGCCACTTGAGCTGCTGTGTAAGTAGAAGGGATAGCAAAGAAGTAAGCAAACTTTGTCAATCTGTCTACCACCACATAAATGCAATCTCTTCTCTGCACTCATGGTAAGCCAGTGATGAAGCCCATAGAAATGCTTTCCCATTCCCTGTCCAGAATGGGCAAGGGCTGTAGTAAACCAGCAGGAAACGTGTGCTCTTCCTTATTCTGCTGACAACTACACACTCCTTGACATACCTCTGAAAATCATCCTTGACCCCTCTCCATGAGAACCGCTCTCGGATCTGTCTGTAGGTCTTGAAGACCCCCAGATGCCCATCTGTAGGTGCATCATGAAATGCCCTCAATATCGCCTCTCTCAAATGTGATGACGGAATCAAATAAACCCTGTCCTAAAATCTGATCAACCGATCTATCACCTCATAGCGATCATCCTGTGTAGTACCTGAAATCAATCCAAAAGCCCAAGCATCTCCAGCATACTCTGCTATAATCTTATCCCTCCAATCTCCTGAAATCTCTACAAGAGCACAAATGTGAGGTCTTCTGGATAAGGCATCAGCTACTACATTCTTCTTCCCTTTGACAAACTCAATGTCAAAGTCATAACCCTGCAATTTAGTGACCCACTTTTGCTGCTTATCATTCAAGTCTCGCTAGCTCATGAAATACTTTATGCTGATGTGATCCATCTTGATCACAAACTTCCCTCCAAGCAAGTAGGATCGGAATTTGGCCAAGGCATGCATGATGGCCAACATCTCCCGATCATAAATAGAATAGCTCCTCTCCACCCCTTGGAGCTTCCTACTCTCAAAAGCAATGGGATGCTTCTCCTGCATCAATACTGCTCCAATCCCATCACCCGATGAATCACAATGAAGCTTAAAAGGCTTCATGAAGTCGGGTAGAGATAGAACTGGACATGAAGGCATCACTTGCTTGAAATGCTCAAAACATTGTTGTGCTGCCTTTGTCCATACAAAAGCACCCTTCTTTGTGAGATCTGTTCATGGTGCTGCAGTCTGCAAAAAACCCTTCACAAATCTCCTATAGAATCCACATAAACCAAAAAACCCTTTGAGTTGTGTAAAGCTTGTTGGAGTAGGCCAATCAACAATCGCCTTAATCTTTTCTAGATCCACCCTAACTCCATCAGCACTGATAATATGGCCAAGGTAGAGCAACTCTATCATGCCAAACTCACACTTCGATTCCTTGGCATACAGTGACTCCCTCTCCAAAATAGCCAACACCTCTTCTACTTGTTGTAGGTGCTCCTCCCAAGTCCTACTGAATACCAGGATATCATCAAAGAATATCAATACAAATCTCCGAAGCTGCCCTCTGAACCTCTGATTCATACAACTCTGGAAGGTAGCTGGAACGTTGGTTAGCCCAAATGGCATAACCAAAAACTCAAAGTGTTCGTAGTGACACCTGAAGGCAGTTTTTTCCATGTCCTCTGTTCGCATCCTGATCTGATGGTATCCTGAACATAAGTCTATCTTAGAGAAATATCGTGCTCCATGCAGCTCATCAATCCTAGGGATGGGGTACATGTTCTTAATTGTCTTCTTATTGAGAGCTCTATAATCAATGCACCTACACATTGTCCCATCCTTCTTTACCAAAACAACCGCTGAAGCAAAGGGTCTTTTGCTTGGCCTAATATGCCCCATCTCCAATAGCTCCTTTATCGTCTTCTCTATCTCATCCTTATGCTTTTTAGGATGGCGGTAAGGGGTGATGATGATTGGTTTAGCCCCCTCCTCTAGCTCGATAACATGCTTTATACCCCTGTCGGGAGGAACCCCATGTGGAATGCTACCAAACACCTTATCATGCCTAGAAATGATCTCCTGTATATCTGGAGGATGGATTTTAACCTGTTGCTCTGGAGGCGTAGGCATGATCAAAAATTCAGCTATCCACTCTACATCATCATGTTTAAATAACCGTTCCATCCTCTTCAATGATACCACCCTGAGCCCCCCATCTGATAAACCTCAAAGCACCACCTTCCTGCCCTGATGCTGAAACCTCATCTCCAACTTAGCCAAGTTGAAAGTAAACTCTACCAGAGAAGCCATCCATGTCATTCCCAAGATGACATCATAATCACCCATCTCAACTACATAGAAATCATCCTCCAACTCATAATCTCCTCCCAATCTGATGCGAAGATTTGAAATCTTCTGGGTGCATAATAACTTGTGGCCATTAGCCACCATGACTTTGAACCCCGCGTGCTCTTCTGTCTGAAGGCCTCTCTTGGCCACCATTTGTGCATCAATAAAGTTATGCATTACCCCTATGTCAATCAATGAAACCACACGCTGCCCCTGAATCATCCATCTTACCTTAAAGGTGATGGCCTTCTGGACCCCTGTCAACCGAGCAAGGGACTTCTCATCATCCGAACTCTCCTCAACAGTGCTATCACCCTGACTAGATGTTGACCATTTTTTGCCCAACAGGCCAAAAATCGGTCCCCCCTTTTTTCATGTTGTTCTGAGCCAGTACTTTTGATTTTTGCACGAGTCTTGCAATTTCTACGAACTCTGCAAGTTTTCTACGGATTTTGCAGGTCCATTTCTACGGACTCAGCAGTGAAGTTTCTACGGACTCTGCAAGTCCATTTCTATGGACTCTGCAAGTTTTCTACGGACTTCACAGGGACTTCTACAAACTCTGCAGGGGTAGTCTTTTGGGCAGATGAAGAACCAGTCAAAGAGTGCAAGGTTTTACGAAGCTTCTTCGGACTCTTGCCCGAAGAAATTCATAAGGGAGCTAAAGTGGTTCAACGACATGATCTTTCAAAGAGTTAGCAGCTTTAAACCGTTGAACCATTGAACCGGTTCAACGCCTTGGTTCATCGCTTTGGTTCAACGACTTGGTTCAGTCAACTTGGTTCAATGCCTTGGTTCATCGCAAAGTTCAATCGGAAAACTTCATCGTTTTAGTTCAATCGGCTGGTTCAACACTTTGGTTCAACGCTTCGGTTCACTCAGTCGGTTCAACGGCTTTTGGTTCAATCAAAGGGTTCATTGGACGGTTCAACGAGCTTGGTTCAACGCTCGAGTCAAAGCCTTGGTTCAACAATCGTTTGAACCATTGAACCGGTTCAATGGATTGGTTCAACGGTTGGTTCAAAGGAGCGGTTCAACGCAAAAAGTTCAAGCCTCCCGAAGGACAAGTGCCCTTGCGAAGGGCAATTCTGGGTTCAAGAGCCCTTGCGGAGGGCAGAGAGCACTTCAAAGAGGCCACAAGCAAAGAAAGCCGCAAAGGTAAGATCTTTTCGAAATTTTGTTAAGGCAAAAAAAAAAACAAATTCTTTCGGACTTTTTGTCCGAAGGAATTCAGGGAAACCGCAGGCCAAAAGCCCGAAAGGAAATTTCCGAAGGCAATTCTTACAGAATTTTTGTCTGCGGGTAAAAAGTCCGCGAAAGAAGTCCACAGAAAAAGCCGAAGCAAGAAAGACGAGGAAGGTCCAAGGGTGACGACCCTGAGGACGTCAAAGTTAACCACGGCGAACTAGCCATTGGAAATTCAAACACAGTGACTGGTCTGCGAACGTCAAATTTTACACCAGGAAATCCAGAGCGTGGAAGGCGCCAAGTGGCAACCGCGGAAGGCTTTGACATACTTTTTCTAGGAGCAGCGAAACGTGCCAAGTGTCCCCTGCAAAGCACGACGGAAGCCGACAAGTGTCAGCCTCCGCGGTCTCTCTCTTTTGTCCTGCGACAACTGTGGTGGGCCCCAGACGAATTGTTAAAGAGAGCGAAAGCCGACACATGTCCTCTTCCGCAGGACCTTCAAGTGGTGCCTAAAGCTTCTATGAGTCAAGCGGATGCTGCCATGTGTCCTACCCATTTCATAGCAGAACGCGTCACGTGTCACTTATTTGAAAATCATTGGAAAGTGGCCAAGGCAACTAGGAGGAGCCCAAAGAACACAGTGACTTGCCAGAAGATAGCCCCCGAGGGCTGAAGGAGCCAGAAAGAGGCAAAGCAAGGAAGAAGACAAAGTGCAGGAAAAGACAAAGCAATCTGAGTGGCAAAGGGGAGGCGAGTTTTGCCAGATGGTCACCAAACGGCGCAAATAGTAAACGGCGCAGCTTGTCTTCTCCCTTTTGCATTTATAAGGGGGCAAACCGCGTGAATATCTGAAAGGAGCAGTTTGTTTGCAGAAAAGAGGCGCGGCCATGTTTTCACATTAATGTGGAATGCAAAAGTCAAAGCAGGAACCGACAATCAAACGGCTCCCTCTTTCCAAGGCTTAGAGCGCACATGGGCCAGCTTGTAAAAAGAGCGCCAAAAGTCTTTTCCAAAAGGGCGCCAAATTATTTCCCCTTTATATATTGTAAAACTTCTCATTTTGAGAAAGGATACCGATTCTCTTACCTTAAGGCAAAACTCTGCGCAAAAATCTCTCGGGCTTGTAAGGCAGAGCTCTGCCAGATTTTACCTTGAATCAAGACTTAGCATTTTTACCTCTATCTGGATGTGCACTTTAAAGTATATGTCTGTGTTCTTCTTTTGTGTTAAGTCATTGTCTTTCATGCTTTTCACAGATCGATTACAGCATGTCCAGTGCATTGTGAAGTCTCCTTTCTGCAGGTCTGTCAGAAGTGTCTACAGCAAGAATATAGGCACATGTGAATAGGCTGTCAAAGTGTGTCTCAGAACACCTTTGCTAGTTCCTTCCTCCCTGTATCTCTACGGACCCCTGACTCACTGTTGCAGAAGAGCTTCCCCCTTCAGATGAAGTGTATGGGCGTTTCTTCCTCGTGAAAAGTGTATGTTCGGGCTGAGTGTGTCAACATTTTCTGATGTATCACCTTTTCATTTTTAGGCTTAGGTTCTGTTTTCAGCATCTCTCTCTCCCTTTTCATCCCCCCCTTTTTCATTTTATTTGTTAGCAGTAGGAGAAACCAGGGCCTAAAAGATACATCAAAAGGAGCTAGCCCTTATCTAGAGACTCTCCCCTCCAGCTTCGCTGGTCCCACAGGGGAGGGGAGTTTCCATTGTTGCATGTGGAAGGGCGGGAGCTAGGCGTCCTGCCCCGAGTGCAATCCACTGCGTCAACACTAGACTCCGAATCTGAATGTTGCTCCTCGTCCTCGGAAGGTGATTCATCTGTTGAAAAATACTCCATTTGTTTAGCCTTCACCTTAAGCGGACACTTATGGGAAAGATCCCATGGCTCCCTACAATGAAAACATAGTTTTTTCTTCCTGAGCTCATTGAGGGTATCATTGTCCAACCTTTTAGTTTCCCCCTTAGGCTATTGAGGGTCCTTCTGAAATGTCTTCGTTTCCTTATCCTTCTTAAAATGAGAGTCCTTAAGGTGAAATTTACTCATGTAGGAAGAAGATGCTAGGTCTCTCGCTTTCTTAATAGCCTCCTGAAGTGAAGAAGGGTTGTGTCCCTTTACCCAGCCTCGTAAGGGATCGAAAAGCCCATCCATGAAAAGAACAACGAGTCTCCTCACAGATATATCTGTCACCAATACTGCCAGCTTTTGGAACTCAGTGATATAGGCCTCCACAGAACCCCACTATCTAAGCTGTGCTAGCTCCTTGAAATGCAATTCCGGGTCCTTAGTGTCAAACCGCTCGATCAACCTCTCGGTGAACTCTGCATATGTATCAATCTGGTTATGTCCAAGTGTCACCATCCCATGGTGCCACCACTCATGGGCACTACCATCTAGATGTAGAGCTGCGTACTTGATGGCATCATCCTCAGGCATCGGACTAAGCTGGAAATATGTATCGAGCTTTTGCACCCAAGCCTTGGCTGTAGTCTTGCCTGTACCATCAAAATATGGAATTGAGAGCTTACCCACTTTCTTCTTAAGCTCATAATGTTGTTGCCTGTTGCCTCTCTGAGGTAAATGCTTCAGCCTAACATCCATGTACTCCCTAAAAGACATCTCACCCTGAAAATCCAGTCCAAAATTTCTCCAATCCTCCAAAATTTGGCCCTGTATCTCCTGTTGTGTAGGACCAGCATTATTCTAGTCATTCTGTCTCGGAGGAAAACCTGGCATGAGTGGTCTTGTAGTAAAACCTGCTCTAGCATATGTTCTGGTTCCTCTATTAACCGATGCATCTCCATTACCTCCATTACCCTGTCCACCTACCTGGTTAGCATTATTACCCTGATTGACATTATTAACTTGGTTGGCATTATTGCCTTGATCTGCTCTAGTCAAATGTTGTGTAATGGCTATAGCCATATGCTACAATGTAGCTTGTAGCTCCCTCTAACCCCTAGCAAGATCACTAAGCATCTCCCTAGTGCAAGGTTCTCCCCTTTCCCCATCTCTGTCACCCATGGCTGGTGCTGAAAAAGGATCACCCTCCTCTTCAATCTCTGGGGAATTATGTAAGTCTGGGTTTGTTCGGTTTCTCCTCAAGTAATACTGATGTGTTGGATGCTTGAAACCTCACAGGATGGCAGGAAAACAAGCTTTGATACCACTATAATGGACACCTCTGTTACGCCCAAACTAACCCAGCTGAAAACCCTTACTTCTCCGTGTAAGTTTTAAAACCCTTTATGACCCCGGAACGGTTTGCTTGTATTGTTTTGTTTTTTTTTTTTTTTTTTTTTTTTTTTTCTCTGTGTTTTTGCAAAGTCTTATGCATGTAACATGAATATAGAATTGAAAGCATAAACACTCATAACTGAAATAACCAACACACTGTATTTATATTGATTACAGAATGAATAAACAAGTGCAATGTCGGCCATGCGATAACTCACTAAATACTCCAGCAATAGAATGGAATGAACATTGTTTTTATTGATCAAGCGAATATCCTCAGCAAATACTGAAGGTACGATCTGCTGCATCAAATTAACCAACAAGTGCTGCTATAGGGAGAATACAGTCTACTGTCGATTGCTTCTAAGTGACGCAGCCAGCAAAGGAAGATATGAGCAATTTCGAGACTCTGGCTGTAACTGAAAAATAACCCCACAAACTACAATAACCATGAAGCTGAAAGCATAGACTCCAAAGACCAATCCCAAGGATTGATGTCTAGAGTGATACAAATAAGAAAGATGTTCCCAAATGCCAAAAACAACCTGCAAACTGCAAGTACATCAATTCTTCTTCTCATCCAACATGTTGAATGAAGCCACAAAGGCTTCCTTTTATTCTTTCTCCAAGGGTCGACTCAACTCTCATGAGCAATGTGAGATAAAAGATGTGCAACATATTAAAATATTCACTTATGTCTCCCTTGGGTACACATCCCTACAAAATAAATATTTAAGTAACACTTTAATATTTTACAATTAAATTAAATGTTACTTTAATAACACTTCAAGCATTAAAATATAATAGCAATCGGACTTCGAATAGCGCGAGTGATAGTTCGCTGAAAAGCTCTCGCCGAGGAGTATCAAATCCAATCACCAAAACTGGCCTCCGCTATGCCCTGTTAACTTACTAAAAATAGTATGCCTGAAACTGAGTAAATCAACTCCGTTTTGGCCCAAACTGGAAATGACTAGGCCAAAACACTCTAGGATCCCTTTAAACCCTTCGTTAGCCCTCGAGACCATGTAGAACTAGGCTAACGCACACACACTTGGTCAACTGCTAAAGTGGGGACATTAAAAGGTATGAGTGTGTTTCAAAATTGTTGCTTTGCTAATATGGCATCTAGGGTGAGTTGTTATAAAGGACAACATATACAAAAAAGTGAGCCAATGGCAATTTGGATATTGGTTAGTGCCCCATGGCAAGGCTGCCATCACCATGGACCACCACATGAAGGTGATGGTGAAACGAATTGCGCTTGGAGTAATGAAAAGGGCATGGATTCCTTCTTTCCGGTTCTCAACGATGTACATATGAAAGTTGGAAGGTGTCGTTCATCCAAAGGGGCTAAGGGAGTGGCCAAATCTGAATATGTGCAGCCACTAAGGTATGTTGAAGATCCCTCAATTTCATGTGGTAGCAACATTGTAAATTCTGAAAATGAAGAATAAGAACAGCACTTCCATAGGGCAAAAATTCAACTTGTGCACGAAGTAAGGAAACCGGAAATGGGTATGAGAAATAAGCCCATGACATACTCAGAAAATTCTTGAGAATTTTGTGCAAAATCAGATTGTCCCATGCTTCAAAAAGTCTGAAAATTGTGAAGGGACAAATTCTGGAAAATGTGTACAGGGTCAGCCCTATGCATGTACACGCAGATTGAACAGTTTGGTGGAAAGCCAACCCCATTCAGGTACAATAAATTCTAGAAAATTTGGTATGTTGGCTACAAATAATTCTCAACTCATGAGGAGACGAAGACATGATAGGGGCAGCATCATAGAGAGAAAAAAACATCAAACTTTAGGCATTCATGATATATGCAGAGGGCATGTTTGGAAAGGGCAGCAACAGGATAAGCAATGGACTTTCATTTGGGCATCATGGTAAGGTTACCCACCTCACCAAGGTATCCACACAAGGAGTGTCAAGGCACATTGAGAGCCCTAAAAGGCATTGGGGAGCATTCCAAAGAAGCACACATTCCAAGGTTCACATACAAGGAAGAATGACCATAAGTGGCAGCCTTAATACATTTTCCTATCATGTTTTTTATGACAATTCCAGCTCATCTAAAGAGGTTTTTAGATTCATATTGACTCCACATGAAGTTGTAGACATGAAGGGTTCAACAAATGGCAAGTTGAGAATGAAAAGTTTGACTTTGGTGGGCACTTGCAAGGTGGTAGATTATAAATACAGCCCTCAAAACATCAAGTACAGGTTTCCTTTTGAGATGATTCTCTCCAAAGTAAAGGAACATATAAGCATAAGTACCAAGGATTGGGTTATAAATGTTGACAATTTTGCCCCACAGGCCAAATTGTCACCCCTACAATTCGGAACTCTGCATATGGTGGCAGTTTGTCTTGTAAATCTGTTTTGGGTCCTCAATAATGAAAAACAAAAAAGGGTTTCGTGAAGTTCAGTGAGGCTTGGGGTCTTTAAATGCATACCTACAGCCACCCAAGGAGCCATCTACAGCCAGATATAAGCCAAGGAAAGACACCTACAACAAGTTCAAAGGCCATATCTCCTATTCAAAATGTCACATATAGTCTTAAAGCTCCAAGGCTGTAGAAGGAATGACTTTGTAAGGTGTATAAGAGCCAATGAAGAATTAATAGCTACAGTCATCCTTGATGTTAACCTACAGACTTGTAGGTTCATTTACAGATGAAAGCAAGCGATCATAAGCGTGAGCACAGGGTTGTCTTTGGATTCTTTCCTATGTGTTTTATTTCCTCAAGTGTTGTCTTTTCATATTTCTTTTGGACTAAACATGGAAGCAATTTCCTCGGAATTTTTGATTGAAGATTTCAAGGGATTTACAAAAACCCTAGGTGCCCTCCAAAAAACTTGGGTGCCTTACAAAAAGTCCAACAAAATTACAAAGGGGTAGTTCTTTGGCGAAGAAAAGGACTTTTACAAAAATCCCAAAGGGCACTTACCCTTCAAGAAGGTCCATTACAAAAGTCTGAGTGCCCTTCAAAAAACCCGGGTGCCTTTTTCTTAAGAGTTATTTGCTTTGGAAGAGTCATTGACAAAAAATCCGAAGGGTAGGGTACCCTTCGAGCAGGTTCACTTCAACTTCGGGAAAGACAATTGCATAAAACCCGAAGGGCATGTGCCCTTCGGGAAGGTCTGTCTCGTAGTTTTCAAAGGGCTTTACAAAAAGCCCGAAGGGCACCTGCCCTTAGAAAGGACAAAAAGCCCGAAGGGCTATTTTTTTTGGAAGGCAAGGGGGAAAAAGTCCGTAGGAATTTGAAATGAAAAAACCCAAAGGAATGAAATACAAAGCAAAGAAAGAAGGATATCCTTCGGACTTTTTGTCCGAAGGATTCCTTTGGAAAAGTTGGCAAAACGGAGATCCGAAGAAGATAAGACCAGGGAGAAATCTGAAGAAAAACAAAAAGTCATAATTCCTTCGGACCTTTTGTCCGAAGGATTCCTTTGGAAAAGTTGGCAAAATGGAGATCCGAAGAAGATAAGACCAGGGAGAAATCTGAAGAAAAACAAAAAGTCAGCAAGAAATTTTAGAAAAAAAAAAAAAAAGGAGCCTCGGACATTTTTTCCGAAAGGCAGGAATTTTGAAGGAAATTAAACCAAGGGGATAGCCAAGAAGTCTGCAGGAAATTAGCCAAGAATAAAAACCGAGCTAACAAGAAATCTGAAATAAATGGAGGTTTGACTGTGAAAAAAGGATAAGAAATAGATATTCCACGGAAAGTTGACCTTGGATAAACCCGAGAATAAATAAAGGAAATATAGATAAGATAATCCGATGGGAAGTTGAAGACAAGAATAGAATCCTGCCAAAATTTGACAAGACACAGGAAGACCAAAATAAGAGAAAATACAAGCAAACAAGGGCTATTTTTGGCAAATTGCTAAGTTTCAGTTGACTATGTGTTTTATTTGTGGTTTGACTAGTCATTCTCATGCATTTGAAGGTCCAACTCAGCTTCAAACCGAGTTCTCAATCCAATTTTAGCATCGTTTTCATGCAAACGAGAGCAGCTCAAGGGGAATCTATTTTCGAAACTTAGCATAATCTTCTATGCAAAGAGAGGTTTGACTTTCAACAAACCCACCATCCATTCTCAAACGCCAAAGCGTTGGTCTCTAATTTTAGATATGGCTCAGCGGAACATGCACAAGCAAAGTCAAACATATGAACTCACCGTCTAATTCTAGTGCCAAAGAGCTTTCATGCAAAGAGGAAGAAAACAAAATAGACTTTTGTAAAGGCTAAGTTGGACTGATTTAGCCTCTCTCCTATTTTTCATCGCCAATCTCTTGGCTTTTGTAATTTTCTATATTAATAGCTTTTCAACGTTATATTTTTTATCCCTCTTTTGGCAAGAAAATTTCTACCAAAGATTGTGTTGTAACATTTTTAAGAATCAATAAGAAGAGCACTATGTGTTTTTTCAATTTCCAGCAGTTGGTAGTGTACTTTTGTTATTGATTTGCCTAAGAGATAGATTTTCTTTCTTCTTTGTCAAATCTAGATTCGTACCTACTTACTAGCTGGTCATTTATGCAGGTCACATTCTGTGTTTAAATGTTTTATGTTGAATTTATAGTGGATATTAGTGGTTGTTTAGTGCCCTTCATCAGGGATATTTTTTCATTTCCCTCAAGCTCAAATCACTAAATTAAACCTTTTCGTGAAATACTTGTGTATTGATCAATTGGAGTTGAAGTTCTGCCTCTTCTTTGTCTAAATCAGTGTTCTCAGAAGCTTGATTTGAGTGGATCAAGAAAATTAGGTGTATCACCATTTTAGCTAAGATTTTCTTTCAAGTTCTTTCTTCCCTTTTCCCCAGGCAATTTGCAGTGTAGAAGTTGAGATCCTCATAGATACATATTATAGGAACCAGCCTTCTTTGGAGCTTCTTGTCATCATTGAGGCACCCACCCTCGTGAGAAGATCCCATTGTTTCAACTGGAACGAGGATTAGCCATTTCAGCACGTCTTCGATCAGGGTGCAACTCCAGGTTGACAACAATAACTATATCGAGGAAGCTTCCAGCCCATGGGTGTATGGAATTGTGTGTTTGAAGGACAGACTTGAGGGGACTAACTGCTGTTATATGTTCCATAATGAAGGCTACAGCTGGGGCGACCACTTGTTTGTGAAAAGATTGAGCTTGGTGGCTATTTCGGAGAGTACTAGCAGCTGGTTCATGTCTAGCAACAGAAGGTACAGCCATGGTGTACTCTTTCACCATGCTGCTCATGACATTTCCAGCTCATTTGTTATAAGCTTGAGGGTTCACGGATGCATGGGAAAGGCTGATTGCAAGATGTCACTTCAAAAAGGTGAATTATGGTTGGATAAGTTCCTTTTTTGGGATCACAAGAGGTCTGATTTTAGCATACCCAGCTAGTCAATCAAATGGGATGTGACTGATATCACCATTCTCTTTGCATATAAGGGCATTTGTTGGTTGCCAAGAGACAAGGGATAGAACCCTAATAAGGTGAAGAAATTTCCCACTCTCATAGATGGGAAAATTCTCAGATTTGAGGCAGTTTTTGAGGGTGTCGACAGCATGGGCAACCCTCCTATACCCCCTAAGGCATCCACACATATTTCCAGCCACTCCTCATGTGGGGAACTCGATCGAGTATGCAAATGTGGGAAGAGAAGGGAGTCATACCCGCATGGAACATGGAGGAAGGTCATCCATTTTGACTAACTTGTTTGTGTTTTGTATAGGTATTGACAGGTGGACACTCAAGGCCTAGTCTTCCAACTAACATCTTGCTGGAATAAACTGTTCCATCCCCTACATTGCTGCAAATTCGAAGACTTCTTCTTCTGCCATCTTGTTGGGAAGCCTAGGGTGCAAGGTCTCAATGGAGGGAATGAGGAAGACAATGCACTGTTATATCATTTCCAACATGAGTAGGCAGCCAAAAATCTTCAAGTACATCAGGAAAAGACATCAACAAGAGACCTTCCTTTCACAAAATGAAGTGAGGGTTGAGCTTTGCATGGGGATACTTGTTGGAACAGCTCCATAGATGTTATTGCTTGAGGACAAGCAATTTTGGGCGGGGAGGATTGTCATGTCCCCATTTTTAGCCTAAGCATGGACATGACCCTTAACCTAGTTTGTTTAGTGTTTCCCGTTGGCTAAGGGAAACTTTGATTTTAATTTTAAGTTATAAAATATACCTCTTGATATATCTTTTTATTTCATAACTTAAAAGGTAACTTATGCGTAAGGGTTAGCTTCACCCTTAACCCTTAATGAAAAAAAGGGAAAAGATATTTTAAAATCACTTTAACTCTCCCTCCAAGTGGAGCGCCCCTTTTTGGGGAGGACTTGTGAGAAGGTATAAAAGGTGGTATGATGATCATTTGAAAGGTTACCATGAATTTATGATATTCGGCTTTGACGTTAAAACACGAAATGCTTGACTAAGTGACTTGAAGACAATAACCTTCAAGGACAGAGGGGTTTGGGGACGAAAACCTCCACTCCTATTCAAGACAGAACTACTTTCAAGTGCTGTAATTGCTTTTCAGATTTAGTGATTCAATGATTTGACACTCTTCTAGGGCAGCGACTTGCATTGGCAAGTGTGACTATCAATTGGGGTGCTTTGGCTTGTTTTGGGGAGCCATGTGCAAGGGTTTGAGTAGGGTACAAGGGCAGCACTTGATTGGGAAGTGTGGCGACTCCATTTGGACAAGATTTTCAGCAAGAATTTGCATTTTGAGCGCTGTGTTTGACTTTAGAGGCAGCGATCTGCCTTTGGGAGCTGGGTGACCCCTCTTTAGGGTATGATTTGATTATTTGTGGGGCTATTTAGGCCTAAATTTTATGTACGAGGGTTTGAGGCTTGAACAATATTCTTCTATTTTTTAATTTTCCAGCCTAGATTTGCATGTTAAAAATCAGATTTGAGAAGGTTTTGGTGGCTGTAATTATTCTGGATTTTTGGACAAATATTTAATGGTGAAAATTGCAATTTATGCCCTAGTTTCATATTTCCATAATTCTGTAATATTTGTTAGGGTGTGAATAAAAAATCAAAAAAAACTTTTGTTGTGTTAGGGTTTATTGGAAAACCCCTTAATTTCAGTTTTAGTCCAAAAAAGGATATTTCATGTACCTTTTGAAGAAACCAAATTAAGAACCACCGTCGTGATTAAAAAAATCCAAAAATTAATTCGTTGATGGAGTAGATGAAGGTTACATGAGTGAGGATATCATGACATGAGTGAGGATATCATGACATGAGTGCTCTATCATCATTTATTAATTATTCATGGACTGACATTAGCCACACTCAACACTCTTAGTCACATGTAAAGGAGACCCTTATTCTTAGGGTTGTTAACTGTTTTAGAAAGTGCAAGGATGCTGAATTTCAGTTCCTTATTTTGAGGGATGCTATTGAGGAGGTTGGCCTTTCCAATGTAGTGTAAGTGATTACAGAGGTAGCATTTATGTGGATGGCAATGAGGAAGTTGGTTGAGGCTACTTATAAGCACATATATAAGTTTGTATGTTGTGTGCATGCAATGAGCAATACACTTAAGGAAAATGGAAATTTTGATTGGGTTAAAGAGGTTGTGGCGAGTTCCAAGGAGTTGCAAATGTTCATATGCAACCGCCACACTTCAGTGGCATTCTTTCATTCCTTTTTTGAGGAAGGAATTCCTCCAATCAATTCAGACCCAATTCGCATCCTAATTCCTTTTGGTGGTTGGTGTTTGAGTTGCAAAATCCTGTGTGAGTAATGATTATGACAGGGGTGGACGAAGTGGGGGCGGGGGTCCAAGACACAATAAGGGGTGAAGGTGAAGGATGTGGTGGTCACAGCTTCTTTTTTGTCAAATGTGAGATACATTATATCCATTATATCCCCTACTTTCACCATCATCAAATATGGGGACTATAACAATCAAAACCTTGAGGACTCTAAAAGTAAAACAAATCGAAAGACTCAAAACATTTCAATTTTCAATAACATCAAAGCTTCAACCACTACAAGAGAGGAGCCAATACTTGTGAGGTTACAAGAACAAGTAGTACCCAATGTTTAAACAAACTTAAATTAAAAGTGGTTGTATAATTCACACATTGTTATACAACTTGTACCCAAAAATAATGTAAAGTAGCCAATCACATCATGACACATCATATTTACAGCTATTAAATACCCGATGCAAATGTTTAGGACCAACCTTTTAAAAAAAAACAGAACCACATTCATGCTAGAAACTATTTGTCCAACCCTGAGCAGTATACAAGAAAGGAACATTAGAAACACTCATTATAAATAATCTGAATTTAAAATGTTCCCCGTGTCTTCTTGGATCTTGTTGGACCACCATATAGGTGGCAGACCATAGCAGAGAAAATTATGGTTATCCAAAGCCCAGTTAGCCAACCCATCTGCCACTTTGTTTTGTTCTCGGGGAATATAGCTAAAATGCACCTCTTGAAATTGTTCCTGCATCTTATTTTCCAAACCTCTCTCGCCATCTGCCAATTTGCACTGTGGCCTTCTTTCAAATCAAATAGCATCCTAACAATCACTTTGGAATCCGATTCAATTTGAATGTTTTGCCAACCACTTTTCAAAGCCTCCTGCATGCCTTTGTACACAGTCTTGATCTCCGCTAGATTATTAGTTATAATACCCAAATTTTCAGCAAAGAAAAACACCACCGACCCATCAAAGGTTCTACCAATGCCTCTCATAGTTGCAAGACCTGGATTACCCCTGGAAGTTCCATCAATATTCAATTTCCCATACCCCAAAGGGGAAGCAATCCATTGACCATCCCTCTTGAGTTTATTTTTTTGCTGAAAAGTCGGCATGGTAGAATCTTCGAGTTGCAAAGACAATTGTTTACAAATATGCCCCCATTCCAAGGTAAGTATAGGAGGTAAAGAAATCTTATGTTTGTTGCTTTCAACAACAATGGTTTTGGTTTAGGACCAACTTTTTTTAAAATGCATTCCAAATTTTCTATTTTAAATCATTGAAAATGTGGCCTTCCCTCCAATTAAACAAACGAAACAAAAAATATCATATTAAACACATGCTGAGTCAACTGTGAAATAAATTTCAAGTGTTGATTCGACGCCATTTAGGTGCCACATGGATGTCAAGTTAGGTGTTCAAGTATTGGCTCCTCTCCCCTAATCCTAAAAAACCTTTGGCAGCCTTTTATGATTGAAAAATCCACAGCATGGTTTTTCGAATAAATTACAATTTATCATTTGCACAGATTTTAAATGTGGTTTTTGAATTACAAGCATTGTTTTGAAAATACCACGGATTTCACAAGGTAAGTCTCAGGTTTGACCATTGTATTGCATAGGGTGTCAAAATGACATGAAAAAAATGCCAATTCACAATTACTAGCAATTATTCGAGTTCTTATGCCAAGTAATGCTACTATGCTCACAACCCCAAACACCTCAAGAGCTCTAGCACTAATAAATGATAAATATAAGAAAATTACTACACCATTTCACTAAGGACTCAATCTTAGGATAGAACACTATACACCATTCACATGACTTAAAACATAGGATAAACAATCAAAACAAAATGAATCTTTCACAAGATGTAAGTAATTACATCAATTGAGCATCAAAATTACATATAAAGCATTGTACTATTAAATTATTTGCCCCAAGGCACGGATTGAAATTCTTCCTAGAAAACATTTATTCTGCCACTAAACATGGATAGCTAGAATCATTTTAAATTTATTCAACTCTCCTAAGCAGATTGGCGAATTATCTTCCTGAAAAGTCACTTTACATCTTGTCTTCCAAAGTAAATCTATGGCAAAAAACACTCATTGTGTGCCATAAAGCTATGAAATTGTCTCTAATCATCCAAGTATTCCATAAAATAGGACCCTCCAAAGATCCTAGCAGATGGGCATTTCAAAAGGGCATGCCTTATTAAGTTTTCTAACTCAAATGGAACACCTAAAGTGTCTGACATGCCAACTTTACTTATTTGACAATCTTCTAAAGAGCTTTTTACTTTTGGATGAGTTTGACATCACTATTGCTATCTTTTTTCAGGTTCATAAAATCCCCATCATTTGTTCAAACATATCATAATAGTAGGAGCTTATGTCTCGCTCTAGTAAACAAATCCTTTGTTTCATCGTTACAGAAATACTTTACATTGCTCCACTTCCAATCTTTCCATTAAGGTCTTGAGGCTTGCACTTGGAAGCTTAAAAAGGCAGGCTTTAGGAATCATTTTACAAATCTCCCAAAAGACTGATTTTTCTGCACCACTCAATCTTTTAACACGATTTAATTCTCTCCATGTGTGACATATTTATTACTCTTTGTCCTAAAGATGCCTCTGTGGTGCCCAACACGTGCCTTTTTGCAAAAGAAAAGGGGACCCCTACAAGTCTGAAATCTAAAAATTTTAGCCCTTTATTGACCCCCCTTGTTGCCCATTTTTGGCCCACATATGAAGCTCTTGCATGGTTTGACGAAACATTGAGTCAAAGGCTTAGAAATGGATACAGCAGCAATGTTCGAAAGCAAGCCTACAAGCCAAAGGGCTAAGTGCAAAGTTCGTTTATTCGGCTAAGTCCTTGTTCATTCTTCAGGGCTTTGAAAGAATCAAGTGTGTTTCTTCCTCTCGGGCTTTTCTTTGGTTTAAACTTCATGGTTTTCCTTCGGAAAAATGGTCCACACAATTTCCCGAAAGAATGTTTTTCTTTTCGGCCAAGCGTTCTTTTCAGGATTTTCGTTTCCAGCTAAGTAATGAAATTCTTTCGGACAATTTGTCCAAAAGAAAGGTTTCGAAGAAATGAACTCATCAAGCAAGTTGCCCTATACAACTTTCCCGAAGGGTTCTTTTCTCGGGAAAGTGGACCAAAACAATATTTCCAAAGGGTTACTTTTCTCTCCGCAAAAGCCAAACACTTTTTCGAAAGACCATTTGGAAGGTTCCGAGAGTAGCTTTCAAAGATTCCGAAGGATATATTCCTTTTGAAAGGACCATTGCAATATTTCCGAAGGTCTCAAGCAAAAGTCCAAAAGGTATGTTGCCCTTCGGAAGGTGTCATTTAACAAAGCCCGAAGGGTCTATTGCCCTTCGAGAAAGTCCTTTTCAAGAAACCCGAAGGGCTCTTTCCCTTTGGGAAGGATCATTTCCAAAAATCCGAGGGGTACCTTACAAAAGCCCGCACAAAAAGGACCGAGAAGAAAAAATCCGAAGACTTACGACTCCAAAAGCCCAAAGACTTAAGGTGCGGAGAGCCAAAAGCAAGTTGAGCAGACACGAAATCCTGAAGTCATGATCAGACGAATGAGAGGTTGCCACATAGAGTAAGCTAGAGCAAAAAAAACCAATCAATAAAAGACAAGTGGCACAAGGACAACAAATCAGAGCACGGGGGGGGGGGGGTCCAAGCAACTAGCTTAAGCTGGTAGCTGCAAATTTACGAATGTTTCTGTCCTTCGACATGGCCATCATCTCTGACCAACAGCCGACAAATGTAGAAGCAGCATGGCTCAGTCAGGTTTACATGTGTATGATTTTTGTCCTCATACGTAAGCAAACAAGTGGAGGATGGCATGGAGATGAAAGATAAAGATCAAGCGATTAGAAAAGATAGCTCAGGCAATTAAGACATTCTTGGACTTTTCCTTCTTAGTAGACCATGACATTGTCGTCCTCAGCAAGTTTTGTCTTCTAGTGCATTTCTCGACCAATGAGAGGGCTGGAAGGCTTTTGGAGCTAATGGTGGCTATTTCGTTGAAGAAGGATTACTTCAAATTAACCCAAGTGTGGGTGAAAATTCATGGAGGGTGGTTGAGGCTCATTTATTGATTTATGTTTGCTCGCCTCTTCTCTTTGGGTCTTCCCCTTTTCTATATATGTCTCGATTCTTTTCAAAATAAGATATTCTCATTTTGACAAGGAAGAACCTTGTCAAAAATTTGTAAAAAAGACATTTTGAAGCAATAAAGATTATTTTCACCTATCTATTGTCTGAAAATCGTGTTTAGCAAGCTTGTGCATGATGGCCTTGTGAAGAAGTGTTCTTCCATGTCCCTTGTCTTCTCTTCTTACCTATGTTCAGGTATTTTGTGGTTAGTGTCAGGTCTGTGTTAACGTTGTGGATTGCACCCTCTAAAGGGAGGCTCAACTCTTTTCCTCCACACGGCACAATGGAGACATTCCTCTTGCTGTGAGTTGCAAACTTGAGGGATGAATCTCTAAATTAGGGGCTAGCTCCCCTTGACGCAACTGGAAGCCCTAGATTTCCTACTGCTAACAATGAGGGGGGTGAAAAGAGAGAAATACAGAAAACAAAACCTAACTAATGCGGTGATACACCAAACTGGTTGGTCTACTCAACTTTGACCTACACTTTACACCAGAGATAAGCAAAAATACACTTTATTCAAATGAGAACATTTCATGCATCAGTGTTTCAACAGGGGATCCTATGGAGACACAGGGAGGAAGAACTATCAGAGATGTTCTAAGACACACTATGGACAGCCTGTTCACATGCGCCTATACTATGTGCTGGACACTTCTTGTTGACCTGCAAGAGAAGAACTTGCAATACACTAGATATGTTGGCATAAACTTATGAAAGCATGAAAAGGAAATGACTTAACATAAGAGAAAACCATAGACATGCAAAAGTGCAAGCTCAAATGGAGGTAAAAATGCTTCTTTTGATTCAAGGTAAATTTCTTCAAGGCTTCGCCATACAATGTTAAGAGATCTCCTCTCAAATGAGAAGTTACAAATATATAGAGAGCTTGGAAACAGATAATTGACAAGTCAAGGGATAGAAACCCAAGCTGTATTAAACACTTATGTGGCGACCACAAGCCCATGTTGATGCCGTATCCTTCCAATTGCGTATGGGAGAGCCATGTTGTGGGTGTCCAAGTCATTGCCCTTGCTGTCCTGGGCCTGCAAAAGCATGGAATACTCCTAGAAATTGACAAGGCCATCCCCAAGTTGTGTTGATTGGGCCATACTCTCTTCAATGCTAAGCACAACTTGTGCTTTAATGGCGAAGCGCGAAAACACGGGCCGCTCTCCTCTTTAGTTCGAAAACCAATCCTTTTATTGGTTTTCGATAGAGACTGTTTCACCTAAGTGCATTTACTCCTCTTGTTGACGACACCTGTGCCACCTGGCTTGGTCTTGTTCATCCTTGGGTCTGTGCTTTGACTTGTCACGCCACTTGGAACGTTTTGAGCTTTTGTTTTATTGTGCGTGTGGCCGCGTTTTGTGTTACCCACATTGTTTTTTCTTACCTTGCCATTTCCCTTTTGTCCTTAGCCATTCGGACTAACAGGCGCTTGTTATTTTCTCTCGGGTTCCTTTCTTTGCTTGATCATTCATTCGTTCTTCGAGCTTTCGGTTTTGAATTCCTTCGGACAAAATTCTCTTTTGGGCTTGCACTCTTCGGCTTTCTTTTGGCAGGCCTTCAGGCTTTTTCAGCTCGCTAACTTCCCAACAACTAGTTTATCATCTCGAAGTTGACATTCACGGGCCCGTCATTGGACATTTGAATCCCAACGACTAGTCCTCCATCATATAATTGACGTCCATACAGTCATCACTCACTAGGACAATTCCTTCAGGTTTTTTAAGTGTCTCTTTAGAATTTTGACAATGAATTTTCCCGAAGGGAAAGAACCCTACAAAAATTCTGAAATAATCCTTCGGCATTTTTGCGAACGAACTTTTTTGAAGGGAAAGCGACCCTTTGGAAAGATTGAAATGGTCCTTCGGCATTCGAAAATGACCTTTGCCTTTAGAAAAAATACCTTCGGAAAACGCTGCAATGGTCCACTTTGAAAAGAAAGTGACCCTTCGGAAAAAATGAAATGGTACACTTTCATGACCAAGTGCCCCCCACAAAGACACCTACCCTTCGGACTTTTTGTCACTGTTGAATTTCTTCAGACAAAATGTCTCTGAAATCCACACACAATCTGACCTCTCCATTCTTCTTCCTAACAAGGACCAAATTGGCCAGCCAAGAAGAGTGTTTGAAAGAGAAGATGATCATGGACTCGATCAGTTTGGTGAGTTCCTTCCTCATGAGAGCCTCGATCTTTGGAGAGATTGGCCTTTGTTTTTGCTTGATGGGTTTGGCACCTTCCTCCAACTCAATGGTGTGTTGGGCCAAGCTTGGGTCAAAGCCCTTCAAATCACCATACTCCCAAGAGAAGACATCAGCAAACTCTTGGCATAACATAATGAAAGCATGTTTTTCTTCATTGGTACATACCTTCCCAAGTGCAAGCAGCTTATCCTTGTAGATCTCTACCCTTTCATAATTTTCCTTCCTGGTTGACATGCTTGTTTTGTCTCTTGAGTTTGTCATCTTCGTTGAAGATGCTCTCAAGAGTTACCAAACCTTTAAGAAGCCTGTTGGTCTTTAGTTGAACAATTTGTCCATCATACTGTTGCTACAGCTTGGACTGATTTTTGGAAGCAAACTCAGCTTCTTCCTGTAAGAAAAGTGCTATTTGTTGGTCACTTTCAAACCCCTGCCAATTGATGACATTGTCTGGTATAAAGGGCCTCACGATCACCTTTAAATGATGTTGATTCTTTCTTTGTCTCACCCCCTTTGGGATATCAAATTGAGCACCAACTGTTGCTAGTCTATCTGCATGCTTGTTCTCCTCTCTTGGAATGGAAGTGATGTTGAAAGCAGCAAAGTTCTCCACAAGGTCCCACACTCTGTGGTTATAAGACTTGAGTAAGGAGTTCTTGGTCAAGCTTTGACCTCTCACTTGGTTCACAATCAACTCACTATCTCCAAACACCTGCAATTATTTGATTCCTCTCTTCCTTACCCATTCTAGGCCATGAACAAGGGCCTCATACTCTGCTACATTGTAGGTGCAGGAGAACTGAAACCTGAAAGTTGAGAAGTATCTCTCCTTTGTAGGTGAAACCAGCATTGCTCCACCACTAGCTCCCAACTTGCTTCTAGATCCATCAAAGAACAGCTACCACAAACCAGAATCCTCTTGATCTGTTTTCATTAATTTTGGCATAAAGCATCTTTCTCATGCATGCAATAGACTCCAAGACTAGCTTCCTCAATGAACTTGTAAGGATCATGCTCAAAGTTGTCATTTCCCCATTCATCTAGAAGTAGGTCAGCAACTCCTACAAGGGAAGATGATGGAAATTGGTCCACCTGGAGCTCTTCTTCATCAATGATTGTGTAGTTAACATTTGCCGCTTTGGGCAAGTATGGCTCCAGGTGATCCTTGTGGATGGACTCTGACTCAATCTTCACTTTAGTTCCATACTTTATCTTAAAAACCATGTAAGACCAATTGGTTGCCAAGTATCCACCTATCTTGGATGTGAAATCCTTTGACAAACAAAGAGCGAAGTAAAGAGGAACATCTGCCATTACCACATCATGGGGAATTGAGAAGGTCGGACAGGGGTGGAGAGTCAGATTCAAGTCTCTTACCACTCCCAAGGTCTTAGCTGGTGATCCATCCAACTGTAGAACTCCTTTGGTCATTTGCTCATATTTGAGGCCTAGTTTATCAGCTATGCATTTGGGCATAACTGAGGTGCTTGCTCCACTATCAATGATGCAATTGTGGACCAAGAAATCACCAATAATCAGGGAGAAATAGAAGGGAGGGACCTTTTCATCCTTCTTTGCTTGACCTCCCATGGGAGGGGCCCCATTTACTATCAACACATTATCATTTCTTGCTAGGACAGCTTGCTCACCTAGCTCGTGCAATTCCTTTTGGAGTATATCTTTTTGTCCTGGCAGTGCTAAAGAATCCCACAATGAGATGTTCATGTGCAACTTCTTCATTTGAACCACTACATTGATTGAAGGATTGCCCCCTTTAGAGTTCTCCTTGGGAACATTCGTAACTTGAGGAGCTGAAGCTGCAACCGGCGGCCTGTAATTGGAAAACTTTTGATTTGCTTGTGGTGAAGGAGACGATGTAGGTGCTTGAGTGGTTGCTTGAGCTTCATCAATAGCTCTCCTTTTGGACCTGGTGTTGGCTGCAACACAATCATTTTGATTACTTGTGCTCCCTACATAGTTGACTGCGTAGAACTCTCCTTCCAAGTGATTCATAAGAGTGAAATCAGATTGAGTCTGCTTGCTATCCATCCGAAGTTGTGTTGATATCTCAAAAATTGAGAATTGCTCTGCCTAATCACCTTGTGCGGTCATGCTTTGATTTGGTAGCACATTGGCATAAGCAACCTGTTCTTGGCCATGCTCCAAGGGTGGATAATTGGGCTGCTCCTGCACCAAATTATTTTGAGTGGGGACATGAGCCTTCGAAGATGAAGGGGCATTTGAATTATAGCTTTGGTAAGGCTCGACATGTGTAATTTGACCTTGCCCTTGATTATAATTCTGAAAGTGAGGTCTATTTGCTTGTCCAAACTACTGGTAGCCTTGATTTAGCCTATAACTCTGAGCTTGTTGTCTCTTGAGGGCAACTAACTCATTGGTAACACTTTGCAGCGAGCTCTTAACTTCATGGAGATCATTTGCAAGGGTAGCAGCCGGCTTCTCTTGATTAGGCAAAGGAGCTAAGGTGGGCACAGCAGGCTGGACTGAGGGCTGTAAATCAGGTAAGAGAGCATATGAGGTCTAAGAGCTATCTTTCCTGCTTGAACAAGGCAATTTTCAATAGCTATGGCTATCTCAAAAGCAGCGGACAAAGTGTTCCCACCCATGGACTATATCATGACAGCAATGTCACTATTTAGGGCCTTCAAGTAGTAAAGGAAAGCATAGCTTGGGGTTGGCCTCATAAGAATTGGGATTCTGTCGCAAGTCTTTTGAAACCTAGTGTTAAAATCTTGCATAAACTCATGTGGGGCTCTCTTCATGGTGGTCAATTGCTCAGCTAGAGACAAATAGTCACTTTTTTACCCAAACCTATTGGTCAAGAGCGTCCCTAACTCATTCCACGAGCCAATTGAGTTCATAGGCAAGGTCCCATACCAATCCAAAATTTTTCCTTTGAAGGACAAGACTAGCAATCTGATGGCTACATTTTCTTCAGTGATATTATGGATGTTGCCGAGGTTGGCTATGTTTCTAATATGCTCAATAGCAATGATTGGGCCCTCTCCACTAAAGGGAGGAACACTTTTGAGAGTTGTCCCTGGAATTGGGTTATATTGCTGAAGGCTCAAGGGATTTTGACCGTTGAAGGCCACAAAAGGGAAAGCCCCGAAGGCTGCCATGGCTGTGAAAGGATTCAACCGGGGTCTCCTTGAGTAGGTGTATTTTATGGCTGGTTTGGGAAAATGGCCTACTACATAAGGGTGAGTATTTGCAAACCTCAGCGTTTTTGTTGAGTTCAAAGGCAACTCAATAAATTCAAAAGGGACACCCCTAGAAGAAGCTCTTGAAGTGACTTTCGGCATGGGATGCAGGTTGATCATTAACCAGAGACTGAGTTCCTGAATGGAGTTGCCAGGTGCTGAATTATAGCTCCTTCCTTTGGAATTTTAACGATATCAAGACCAACACCAATCCTGAAACTCGCAGGACATAGAAATTTGTCCCACCGGGCGTGCCAAAAACTGTTGACGATGTGGATTGCACCCACGCGGCACAATGGAGACATTCATCCTGTTATGGGTTGCAAACTTGAGGGATGAATCTCTAGATTAGGGGCTAGTTCCCCTTGATGCACCTTGAGGCCCTAGATTTCCTACTGCTAACAATGGGGGGGTCAAAAGAGAGAGAAATACTGAAAACAAAACCTAACTAATGCGGTGATGCATCAAACTAGTTGGTGTCATGTCCCCACTCTAGCCCTGTCTAGCAGTGACATGTGAGTCAGCTTATTATGGGGTCTTGTAGGTTGACAGGACGGTATAGAGACCCAGTTTGGTTTTTTAGTGTTGGTGACTTGGTGTTCTGGCAGTTATTGTTCAGTTGGGAGACATTCCGTGTTCTTGGGAGGCAGTTCCTACATTTGTGGAGGTTACTCCTACTTTTTAGGAGACATGGTCAGGTCCAGGGTTGGGACTCCATGAGTTTTCTCTTTGGGGTTCAGTTTCAGGGTGATAGGGCTTGTTCCCTAGTTTTTAGGAGCATCCCTAGATTTTAGGGAGGAGACTGCCAGTGGTTCCTTGATTTTCGACTTCAGTCACAGACAGGTGACACGTTGTTTTGATGATTCGTGGGGTCGGTTATGCATTTCTTGGTTACTTTGGTTATATTTTTAATATTACCGAGTTTCCGTCTTTTATTTAAATAAGGCTAAATTTGGGGTTATAAGGAGTTTCTGGCTTATTCGGGATGCGTGTACTGGAGTGTAATAGCTCGTTGGAAAGGTCTCGAACTTTCCTAAATATTTCATTCATAAGCCGGAGCCTTTCGGGAAACAGATCTCTGTTAAATTGGAAAAAGGCCTTATTTTCTATGCACTCGGCCTCTTAAAAGGAAATTATTATAAATCATAACTTAAGCGCCCTTGGTCCACTTTTAGGGGATCGGATAAGTTTAAAAAATGTTATAAAGGGCGTTGAGAGGAAAGGGAGAAGCATCCGATTTCATATCAATTTTATTTCATATTTCCTTGGAGAGTGCGCTTTGGAAGCGTGTGGCTTTGGGACGCAAACCCCAAGAGCTGTTTCGTGGGACGTAGCCCCCACATCAATCCGTGGCAAGTTTGGCATAGTCGTGGGTCCTTAGCAAAGTGTTGGATGCTGTTTGGATGGAGCGCAGCCAATAGAAAGGCGCTGGGAGTGTTTTGGAGAAGATCGCAGCCAACACAAAAAGGGTGCGACTTCAGCTTGGAGAGTTGACAGGGGTTGTTATAGTGGACTGTTGGTAAGCGGACTGCTGTATTTGACAGCTAATTCTGATCACAACAGCGCATCTTTTAAGGAGACTTTCAGCTGGCTGCCGTCCTTTCTGATTTATCGTTTCTTCGGCGATTCAGGTTGGCTGTTTAACATTGTATTCTGCCGACTTATTAGTATTCTGTAATCAGCAAATATTTGATTAAATATTTAGAAACTCTGAATCTGGATTTGGTTGTACTTAGTTTTAATTTCCAGAATTTGTTTATGAATACGCATTTCAATTATTTCCATTTTGCAAAATTCGTCAAAAACCCAAAAACAAAGAAAAAACACAAATTTCAATAGAAAATACAAAAATATTACAGCAGTGCAATAGAAGAGATCCATCAGGGATCTTTCAGTGGTATCAGAGCGGTTTCCTGCCAGCCTGATTGGGTTATTTCAGATTGTATTCAATTAAGCAGTATGGCAACAACAGGAGACAAGGGTTTGGAAGAAAGAATGCAAAATGCAAGGATAAAATTAGATCGACCATTCCAGCAAACAGAGGACCTTCTAAGAACTTTGGAGGAGTTGGAAACTTATTTAGGAAAGGTTGAACAGGCAGATTCCTATGCTATACAAACAGCTTTATCTCCAGCATTTGGTTCTTTGGTGAAGCCCCGATTCTTAAGACATCATGATGAGGTGGTAAGACTTGCAGCTCTCTCTTGCATTAGTGAAATCATGAAGATAATAGCTGGCTTTAATTCATATGATGATCAGATTATGAGAGAGGTACTTCATGCCATGGTAAAAAGCTTCGAAAAATTGGATGACATTAAGGACCCTCATTTCACAAAGAGGGCAATATTACTTGAAGTATTTGCTAGGTGTAGATTTGAAAACATTATGCTGTCCTTAGGTTGTATTGATGACATTCGCAAGATGTTTAACACATTTTGGAATGTTATGGATGAGTTTCATTCCAACGATGTATTAGCATCGATGCACTCTATCATGTTCACAATCTTGTTTGAGGAAGAGGATGAAATTTCTAAATTAGTGGCAGAAGACTTATGGTATGTCTGGACAAGAGAGAGGAATTTGTCACCTATGGCATGTACGTGGTTAAAGAGTTTGATTGATAGGCCTAAGGATCGTAGTACTCTCCCTATGTCAGGCAGAAACTTGAATGATGAGTTTGACAAACATGCTGATCCAGTACAGGAAGACATTAACACAACTTCAGGTAATGATTTACTCTCACAGGTAGAAGCGGTTGAAGATGTCATGCAGATTGAGCTAAAGGCATCAGAAAGTGATATCACAGGGACACCGGATTGGATGGTTAACACAGATATTGATTCCAGTATAGTTGATCAGAGAGTGAGCATTCAGGACTCTGCAGAAAATGAGTATCAGACACAGTTGGATGCTTCTTCACATGAGAAAGAGGCTAATAGTTATTCCCATGGGATGGTGAGCCAACTTTCTACAGCAGGTGGATCATATATGGTCGCTAATGATGTTGTAAGTTCTTCTCGCTTTCACATCCTAGATTCAGGGACAGTATCTGATAGGTTTGGGGAGTTAGTTGGTATTAGCCATATTATTCAGGTGAGGAGTTTGCTTGAGTTACCAGCTGATTATAGTTTATGGATATGGACTCGAGATTGTTATATTGGTGTCTGGGACTCAGATGACTGGAAATCTTTAGCACTCATTGGCAACAGTGATTGTCTGGGTGCTATCATAGATTTGATTAGCATATTGCATAGTGTTGCCCTTTTTTGTGTCATCGGCTTGTCCAATGATTGTATTAGTTTCTATACACCGATATTGGGAGTTGTGTGCATTTCTAGTTGTCCACTTAGGATACAGTGGGCTTATGATGATTCAGGCACATCCGAGTTGTCAGTAATTGCAGATCAGTCCCAGGATCGTATCCAAGCAAATGCAGTGGATAGTTTCGAGGACTTAGTTTCCCCGGCAGTTTCTTTCGGTACAGAGGAGTTGGACAGCGATGCTACAGTTTTTGATACTCTGAATGTTGATATGAGCTTGGGAGTTGATTCACAGCGTATGGATGGTAGTACTCCAGAGACCAGTAATTTTGAGTCTACTCTTTTGGACAGTGCATCAGAGGAGGATTGTAGGAGACAATCTAGCCAGCGTCATCATGCGTTTAGTCAGCTGAGAGTTAGTGAGCAAGACATTGCTATCACTTGTAAGCATTTCGATGCTGCTCGTCAGTTGTTAGCAGTTTATGGATGGGGTTCTCCTACTAGCGATGAGCCAGGGGGCAGTTATTTTTCCTTGACAGAGATCCACTCTTTATGGGAGGCTATCCAGATTCTGAGACAGGATTATATGCAGTTGGTAGCCGACAGAGATTATCTTATGGAGTGGGGCAGCACAGCGTACGATGCATTAGTGGCCAAAGAAGATGAGGTGAGTGGACTTACTCAGCAGCTCGAGGTGACTTTTGAGATTCTCGAGAGTACACAGTTGGCTTTCGAGGAGTCACAGTTTCGTTTGGCAGAGGTGACCATGGAATTAAAGCAACTTCAGTCTTTACCAGAGTCCGTACAGTCACAAGGTGTGGTATCTGGTGACCTGAGGATGCCCATAGTCGAGATCGTTAGAGACAGTGGAGATGAGCATATATCTATCCTCGATGCTAGTATTGGCTTATCTGGTTCATTTCCATTGAAGTCAGATACAGTTGAGCATGGTAGTCAGCATGATGTGGTGATGGTCTCTACTACTGATGGCACGGGGACTAGTGAGGTTGTATCAGGGATCAGTTGTGATGTTGGTGAGCTAGCAGCTGGTCGGGTTCCTGTTTGTGATACTACTCCTTTGGAGGTGTCTTCGGAGGTAGTAGTTGGTTCGGGCTTGGTTAGTGATCAGTTGCAGTTAGTTTCTTCTGAATTGCAGTCTGAGCCACTGATTGAGAGTGGCACGTTTTATCGACCTTACACTATAAGTGCTTGTCATCAGTTATGGGATGGATTGACGCCATGGGATGAGAGTTGTGATAGACATGGCATGATGATAGGTGTTGGGGTTGACAGCTTGATGATGCATGACTTAGAGCAGGAGTTGAGGGCAAGCAGATTTGGTTTGTATCTAACATGTGATGACTATTCATTATCAGCGATGCATAGGAGTTTGGGTGATGAGATTGTGGCTAGTGATCTACAGAGATATGTTGATTACAGTAGAGATACAGTGTGTAGATTCTCTGCACTTGGCGTAGTTCCATTTGGAAGTAGTTGCAGAGTTGGATTGTGCCTTCTGCCTAGTACGGTGGAATGCGTATACGGTATTTGCGGTGTTCGCAGTTTGAGTTGTCCACACTACATGGGTTTTGATATTTTGAGAGTTTGTTTCTCATGGGTTCCTGACTGTGGCAGTTGTGATTTTGGAGTTTGGTTGAGTTGTATTTGCCAGTTTGATTATGGATTCCTCTTGATTATATTTAGGAGGATATTACAGGAGCTTGCGTTGATTGACAGCAGTATAGATCATAACTACATTTGGGATCCAGGTGGTTTGAGAGAGAGTATTTGGTTCGATGGAGAGATCTTCCCATAGAGGATGCCACCTGGGAGGGTGAGAGCATTTTACAGCATACAACATTACAGTTGCTTGTGGGCAAGCATCTCCGAGAGGGGAGGATTGTCATGTCCCCACTCTAGCCCTGTCTAGCAGTGACATGTGAGTCAGCTTATTATGGGGTCTTGTAGGTTGACAGGACGGTATAGAGACCCAGTTTGGTTTTTTAGTGTTGGTGACTTGGTGTTCTGGCAGTTATTGTTCAGTTGGGAGACATTCCGTGTTCTTGGGAGGCAGTTCCTACATTTGTGGAGGTTACTCCTACTTTTTAGGAGACATGGTCAGGTCCAGGGTTGGGACTCCATGAGTTTTCTCTTTGGGGTTCAGTTTCAGGGTGATAGGGCTTGTTCCCTAGTTTTTAGGAGCATCCCTAGATTTTAGGGAGGAGACTGCCAGTGGTTCCTTGATTTTCGACTTCAGTCACAGACAGGTGACACGTTGTTTTGATGATTCGTGGGGTCGGTTATGCATTTCTTGGTTACTTTGGTTATATTTTTAATATTACCGAGTTTCCGTCTTTTATTTAAATAAGGCTAAATTTGGGGTTATAAGGAGTTTCTGGCTTATTCGGGATGCGTGTACTGGAGTGTAATAGCTCGTTGGAAAGGTCTCGAACTTTCCTAAATATTTCATTCATAAGCCGGAGCCTTTCGAGAAACAGATCTCTGTTAAATTGGAAAAAGGCCTTATTTTCTATGCACTCGGCCTCTTAAAAGGAAATTATTATAAATCATAACTTAAGCGCCCTTGGTCCACTTTTAGGGGATCGGATAAGTTTAAAAAATGTTATAAAGGGCGTTGAGAGGAAAGGGAGAAGCATCCGATTTCATATCAATTTTATTTCATATTTCCTTGGAGAGTGCGCTTTGGAAGCGTGTGGCTTTGGGACGCAAACCCCAAGAGCTGTTTCGTGGGACGTAGCCCCCACATCAATCCGTGGCAAGTTTGGCATAGTCGTGGGTCCTTAGCAAAGTGTTGGATGCTGTTTGGATGGAGCGCAGCCAATAGAAAGGCGCTGGGAGTGTTTTGGAGAAGATCGCAGCCAACACAAAAAGGGTGCGACTTCAGCTTGGAGAGTTGACAGGGGTTGTTATAGTGGACTGTTGGTAAGCGGACTGCTGTATTTGACAGCTAATTCTGATCACAACAGCGCATCTTTTAAGGAGACTTTCAGCTGGCTGCCGTCCTTTCTGATTTATCGTTTCTTCGGCGATTCAGGTTGGCTGTTTAACATTGTATTCTGCCGACTTATTAGTATTCTGTAATCAGCAAATATTTGATTAAATATTTAGAAACTCTGAATCTGGATTTGGTTGTACTTAGTTTTAATTTCCAGAATTTGTTTATGAATACGCATTTCAATTATTTCCATTTTGCAAAATTCGTCAAAAACCCAAAAACAAAGAAAAAACACAAATTTCAATAGAAAATACAAAAATATTACAGCAGTGCAATAGAAGAGATCCATCAGGGATCTTTCAGTTGGTCTACTCATCTTTGACCTACACTTTACACCAGAGAGAAGCAAACATACACTTCATTCAAATGAGAACCTTTCTTGCATCAGTGTTTCAATAGGGGATATAGAGATACAGTGAGGAAGAAAAATCAGAGGTGTTCTAAGACACTATGGACAACCTGTTCACATGCACCTATGCTGAGCTGGACCCTGTTGACGCAGTGGACTGCACCCTTGACAGGGGACTGAGCTCTTGTCTTCCACGCATCACAATGGAAACTCCCCTCTTGTCTGTGGGTTTGGCAAAACTAGGGGAAAGTCTCTAGATAAGGGTTAGCTCCCTTTGATGTATCTCTGTGGTCCTAGATTTTCTACTGTTAACAATGGGGGGGGTGAAAAGAGAGAAGGATGCTGAAAAACAGAACCTAAACTAAAACGGTGATACACCAAAAAGTTCATCTACTTAGCTTGAGTCTACACTTTCCACCAAGAACAAGCTGGTATACACTTCATTTGACATGGGAAATTCTTCTGCATCAGTGAGCTAGGGGTCCGATGGAGATACAGGGAGGAAGAACTACTAGAGGCGTTCTAAGACACACTTTGACAGCCTATTCACATGCGCCTATATTCCTGTTGTGGACACTTCTGGCTAACCTGCAAAAGAAGAACTCACAATACACTAGATATGCTGGAATCGTTCTGTGAAAGCATAAGGAAAATGACTTAACACAAAACAAAAACATAGACATATACGAAAGTGCAAGCTCAAATAGAGGTAAAAATGCTATGTCTTGATTCAAGGTAAAATCCAGCAAAGCTCCGCCTTACAAGCCAAGAGATTTTTTAGGCAGAGTTTCGCCTTACAGGGCAAGAGATTTTTTTTCAAAATTGAGAAGTTTACAATATATAGAGAGAGAAGTAAAGGCTTTAGCGATTTCTGGAAAAGACTTTGGCGCCCTTTTTACAAGTTGGCCCATGTGCATCGAGAGCATCAGGAAGAAGTCATTGCTAATATCATCCTTCTAGAAGAGGCCTGCTAGAACCACGTTGTGTAATCGCCGGTCTTGACTTTGGCATTCAAACATTAATGTGAAAACATGAGCCGCACCTCTTTTTCTGCAAACAAGACTGCTCCTTCAAGGTATTCACGCGGTTTGTCTACTCATCAATGCAAACAGGAGAAAAATGGGTCAATCCGTTCATTGTTCGCGCCGCTTGATGACCACTTGGCAGATACTGTGTCAACCACTGGAGTAACTCCTTGAGTCGACACCTTCCTTTGCCACTTGGACTGTTTTGTCCGTTTTTGCACTTTGTCTCTTCCTGACTTTGTCTTTTCTGGTTCCTTCGGCCCTCAAGGGCTATCTTCCCAGCCTTGCTAGCTCCTTGGACTCTTCTTTTGGCGGGTCGCTGAGTTCATTCGCGGCCTGTCCTTAAGCTTTTGTTCAAAATCAACGGCTATTTCACCATCTTAAATTTGACGTTTGTGCACCCATCACTAGGCGTTTGAACCTCCAACAGCTAGTTCGCCATGCTCGATTTTGACGTCTTCGGGCACGTCACCCTCCTTGGCAATTCCTTCGATGTTTTTCCTTTGCTTCGGCTTTTTGCTTCCCTTCCTTCGGGGTTTTGTCTTAGTCAAGGCCTCATTGTTTTGGCAGACGAATTTCTTCAGACTTTTGTCCGAAGGTTATCTTTCCTTCTGTTTTGCCTTCGTTCGGGCTTTTCCTTTCGGCCATTTTCCCACGGACAAAATGTCCGCAAGAATTATCTCGATCACTTTGACCTTTGGAATCTTTCTTCGGGTTTTTTTCTCCCGTGGCTCTTTCTCCGAATTTCTTCGGACTTTTTGTCCGAAGGAATTCCTTCAGACAAAAGTCTGAAAGAAATCATTTCCTACCTTTGCCTTAGTCTTTTTATTTTGCGGGATTTTCTTCCGAAGGATTTCTTCGAACAAAATGTCCGAAGGAATTCCTTCGGGCATTTTGTCCAAAGAAATTCTCCGCCTCTTTGCCTTGAAAAAATCCGAAAGAATTCCAACTTGCCTTATTCACTTTTTCGAAGGAAAACTTACCTTTTCGGCCTTCTTTCCAAGTGCTTGACTGCCCTCCGCAAGGGCACTTGGGTCCGGAACTGCCCTCCACAAGGGCACTTGAATGGTTCCTTTTATGTTTGACTGCCCTCCGCAAGGGCACTGGTCCTTCGGGAGACTCTCTTGAACCTTCTAATTGAACTGTTCGATTGAACCAACCGATTGAACCAACAATGGTTCAACGATTCAATGGTTCAATGGTGCGTCCTGCTCATTCAATTGACCGTTTGAACCACCTGCTTCAAACCAACTAGTTGAACCCTTTGATTGAACCGTCCAATTGAACCAACTCATCGAACCGACTGCTTGAACCAACTGATGAACCAAGCCGACTGAACCAAGTCGTTGAACCAAACCAATTGAACCAAGCCGATGAACCATTTGATTGAACCTCGTCGTTCAACTTTGCCAATGAACTTTGCCGTTGAACCAAAGCGACTAACTTAACCGATGAACCAAAGCATTGAACCAAAACGTTGAACCAATAGATTGAACCGTTTCAATGGTTCAATGGTTCAAAATTGCTAACTCTTGGAAAGATCATGTCGTTGAACCCAGACGTTGAACCACTTTTCCAACCTTAAGGAAAAGTGTCTTGAACCATTTTAGCTCTCTTTCCTTGTGAATTTCTTCGGACAAGAGTCCGAAAAAGCTTTGTAAAACCTGCACTATTTTAACTAGTTCCTCATATGCCGAAAGACTTGTACAACCCGAATTCAACTGGCTCAGAACAGCAAGTTGGAAGAAGGGGGCCAATTTTGGCCTGCTGGACCAAAAATGATCAACAAATTGGCGACTCCCAGGGGAAGCATGCCTGCTATGCTTAGAAACCAGTTGCCTTAAAGTCCATTGGGCACAAAGTTAGAATGCAACTTGAAAAAAGTTAGCAGCAGCCCTAATAGATCCAAGAATCAATCATGAAGCTTTCACCCCAAACACAAAGGAAAACACACACACGGCTAAAAAACACTACCTGTGCAAATAGCACTTAGGGAAAATAACAAAAGAAAACTGAAAGCAAACTACTATATACAACTAACCAGGTATATTTGCCTCCCTCCTGGATCAAAGGGAAAACTTCTTAAGTCACCTTCCTAGCAAGAAAACTTATGATGCCAGACAAGTGGCTGAATGGAAAGGAGACTTGGTGACCTGCTCCTCTTGCCTGCCACCTTGATTGGCTTGCATCCGAGTGGATCAGAGTCAAACATGCTTCCAACATATATGTACTCTTCTTGTTCTTGGAAGCTTGTCGAATGCTGGCTTTTCATGCTGGTGTGTTTCATCAAGAAATCAAAGGTTGTTGGCTCATCACCATAAGCCCTTTGATATGCACAGTCCCTTTGCAGTGCATCATGGTTTGACCAGTTCCCTTCTGCTTCATTGAAGATCCTGTCAAACTCATCTTCTGCTCCATGGCTTTCTTGAAGAAGGGTGACTGTTGTGATGTCTGAAATGGAATCACAAACTGATTGCTCATCCCACAGAACATCACCTTTTTGTTCAAAGCTCTCTACTTCAAGGCTTTCCTCAAGATGGACAAGCCTCTCCTTTTCTTGCTCAAGGATTAGAGTCTCTAGTTGTTCAAAGACATCCATCTGATCCTCCTCCAGCTCAGGCTCCATGGCATAGTCATCTTCCTCATCAAAGCAACAAGGAAGTTCATCAAACAAAGGAGGAGAGAGCTCACCATGCTTACATTCCTCCTCATATTGCTGGAACATCCACATGTATGCATGACCTGCGTCTTCTCCATTGCTGATGATAATAACCTCTTGGGCAGCTGCAAATTGGATCCTCTCTTCTTCACTTTCCTCCTGCAAAACAGGTTCCTCCTTGAGAAGGGATGAAGTGGAAGGCTGATGATTAAACCCATGTGGAAGAGGAGGCAGTCCTTGAGCTAGAACCGAATGATTCTCCTCTTTCCATTTGGCCAGCACTTCATCTATATCAGATGTGGCCTGATAGCTTTCTTGGAGGTGCATAGATGGGGTGTATTAAGACATGGAAACTGCTGCGTCCATCACACGTTGGCTGAGGAATCTCGCTTTGGATTCCAACTCTGCAATTCGCCTGTCCATATCTTCTTGGAAGAGCCTTTCTTGGAGGTCACAAGCATCATCATGATGAGTATGAGCAGCTTCATCTTCTTCAAGGTTTTGAGCAAAACCTTTCTCCTCCTCCTTCCTGCCCCATGATTCCACTGTTTGCTTCCAACTCAGGATCTTGGGATTGGAACTTTGCCCCTGTGAATAGGCAGCAACTTTATCCTCTCCAAGGTCCTGAGCTGGTTCATGATTTTCCCTCTTCCAACTTGGAATCTGGAGATCATACTGAGAGACCTGAGGGAGTTGGGGAAGGTTAAGAAGGGTCTGTTGATGTACAGGAAGAGTTGCTTCAAGAGAGATGAGTTGGTTCATGGTATTCCCTTCAAAGGAGGATTTGCAGTCTAAGGAATTGAGAAGATTCATCTCCATGAGAGGTTGCTCTAATGCCCTTTGATGTTGGAAAGCTAGATGCAAGGGGATAGGAGCAGGAGTGATTAACGCATCAGATGAGCTAGAGTGAGCAAGTGCTATCTGATAGAAAGGATTTGGTGCACAAGAGGGGGCTTTCTTTAGAATAGGAGGGGACACACAAGGCTGACTGCCTTGAATGAAAGGACTCTTCCATTTTGCTACCTCTTCCTCCATGGATTGCAAGGTCTGAGCTTGCCTAAACAAACACTCCTCTTTGTACATAAGCTCTTGATGATATCTATACTGCTCATCTAATCTATCTATTTCCACCACCTGCTTCTCAAACTCCTATGCTACTTCCCTTATTGTTGAAAGGCAACTAGGAGAGCTGTTTGAGGTGATTCCATGAACATTTTGAGCTTGATCAAAGTTATATAAAGGAAAACAAAGTCCATGATTCTTATCAATGGGATTATACATATAAAAAATAAGATTTTTTGATGGCACCAGGACTGCTTAACTAGCTGATTCAACTCGAAGTCGTCATTGGTGTTGATAGAAAAGCCTCCAAAGGCTGGTTGGTTGAAGGACACACCAAAAATTCTTCAACTCTTTAGACAAAACTTCTCCCACAATCCCCTGATTAAAGGTCAGAGGCTGTATTAGTGGTTCTTTCTGCTGTAACAGGACCAACACCAATCCTGGAACTTTACTAAGTGTAAAAACTTGGTCCCACCAGGCATGCCAAAAACTTTTGACGCAGGTGGATTGCACCCTTGACAGGAGACTAAGCTCTTGTCTTCCACGCATCACATTCGAAACTCCCATCTTGCCTGTGGGTCTGGCAAAACTAGGGGGAGAGTCTCTAGATAAGGGTTAGCTCCCTTTGATGTATCTCTGTGGTCCTAGATTTCCTACTGCTAACAATGGGGGGTTTGAAAAGAGAGAAGGATGCTGAAAACAGAACCTAAACTAAAACGGTGATACACCAAAAAGTTCATCTACTTAGCTTGAGTCTACACTTTCCACCAAGAACAACCTGGTATACACTTCATTTGATACGGGAAATTCTTTTGCATCAGTGAGCTAGGGGTCCGATGGAGATACAGGGAGGAAGAACTACTAGAGGCGTTCTAAGACACACTTTGGCAGCCTATTCACATGCGCCTATATTCCTGCTATGGACACTTTTGGCTAACCTGCAAAAGAAGAACTCACAATACACTAGATATGCTGGAATTGTTCTGTGAAAGCATAAGGAAAATGACTTAACATAAAACAAAAACATAGACATGTACGAAAGTGCAAGCTCAAATAGAGGTAAAAATGCTATGTCTTGATTCAAGGTAAAATCCAGCAAAGCTCCGCCTTACAAGCCAAGAGATTTTTTGGGCAGAGTTTCGCCTTACGAGCCAAGAGATTTTTTTTTTCAAAAATGAGAAGTTTACAATATGTAGAGAGAAAAGAAGTAAAGGCTTTAGCGCTTTCTGGAAAAGACTTTGGCGCCCTTTTTTACAAGTTGGCCCATGTGCGTCGAGAGCATCGGGAAGAGGAAGTCAATGTTGCTGATATCATCCTTCTAGAAGAGCCCTGCTAGAACCACGCTGTGTAATCGCCGGTCTTGAATTTGGCGTTCAAACATTAATGTGAAAACATGGGCCGCACCTCTTTTTCTGCAAACAAGACTGCTCCTTCAAGATATTCACGCAATTTGTCTACTCATCAATGCAAAGTGCAGAAAAACGGGTCGCACTATTCACTGCTCGCGCCACTTGATGACCACTTGGCAGATATTGTGTCAACCGCTCGAGTAACTCCTTGAGTCGACACCTTCCTTTGCCACTTGGACTGTTTTGTCCGTTTATGCACTTTGTCTCTTCCTGACTTTGTCTTTTCTGGTTCCTTCGGCCCTCGAGGGCTATCTTCTCAAGCCTTGCTGGCTCCTTGGGCTCTTCTTTTGGCGGGTCGCTGAGTTCATTTGCGGCCTGTCCTAAAGCTTTTTTTCAAAATCAACGACTATTTCACCATCTTAAATTTGACGTCTGTGCACCCGTCACTGGACGTTTGAACCTCCAACGGCTAGTTCGCCATGCTCGATTTTGACGTCTTCAGGCTCGTCACCCTCCTTGGCAATTCCTTCAGCTTTTTTCCTTAGCTTTGGCTTTTTGCTTCCCTTCCTTTGGGCTTTTGTCTTAGTCAAGGCCTCATTGTTTTGGCAGACGAATTTCTTCGGACTTTTGTCCGAAAGAAATCCTTCGGACAAAAAGTCCGAAGGATATCTTTCCTTCTGTTTTGCCTTCGTTCGGGCTTTTCCTTTTGGCCATTTTCCCACGGACAAAATGTCCGCAAGAATTGTCTCGATCACTTTGACCTTCGGAATTTTTCTTCGGGTTTTTTTCTCCCGCGGCTCTTTCTCCGAATTTCTTTGGACTTTTTGTCCAAAGGAATTCCTTCGGACAAAACTCCGAAAGAAATCATTTCCTGCCTTTGCCTTAGTCTTTTTATTTCGCGGGATTTTCTTCCGAATGATTTCTTCAGACAAAATGTCCGAAGGAATTCCTTCGGGCATTTTGTCCGAAGAAATTCTCCGCCTCTTTGCCTTGAAAAAATCCGAAAGAATTCCAACTTGCTTGATTCACTTTTCCGAAGGAAAACTTACCTTTTTGGCCTTCTTTCCAAGTGCTTGAATGCCCTCCGCAAGGGCACTTGAATGGTTCCTTTTATGTTTGACTGGCCTCCGCAAGGGCACTGGTCCTTCGGGGGACTCTCTTGAACCTTCTGATTGAACCGTTCGATTGAACCAACAATGGTTCAACGGCTCAACGGTTCAATGGTTCAATGGTGCGTCCTGCTCATTCAATTGACCGTTTGAACCACCCGCTTCGAACCAATTGGTTGAACCCTTTGATTGAACCGTCCAATTGAACCGACTGCTTGAACCAACTCATCGAACCGACTGCTTGAACCAACTAATGAACCAAGCCGACTGAACCAAGTCGTTGAACCAAACCAATTGAACCAAGCCTTTGAACCAAGTCGATGAACCATTTGATTGAACCTCACTGTTGAACTTTGCCGATGAACTTTGCCGTTGAACCAAAGCGACGAACTTAACCTTTGAACCAAAGCGATGAACCAAAGCGTTGAACCAAAACGTTGCACCAATCGATTGAACCGTTTCAATGGTTCAAAATTGCTAACTCTTGGAAAGATCATGTCGTTGAACCCAAACGTTGAACCACTTTTCCAACCTTAAGGAAAAGTGTCTTGAACCATTTTAGCTCTCTTTCCTTGTGAATTTCTTCGGACAAGAGTCCAAAGAAGCTTTGTAAAACCTTGCACTATTTGAACTGGTTCCTCATCTGCCGAAAGACTTGTGCAACCCGAATTCAACTGGCTCAGAACAGCAAGTTGGAAGAAGAGGACCGATTTTGGCCTGTTGGACCAAAAATGGTCAATAGACACTTCTTGTTGACCTGCAAGAGAAGAACTCGCAATAGACTAGATATGTTGGCATAAACTTATAAAAGCATGAAAAGGAAATGACTTAACATAAGAGAAAACCATAGACATGCAAAAGTGCAAGCTCAAATGCAGGTAAAAATGCTTCTTTTGATTCAAGGTAAATTTTTTCAGGGCTTCGCCATACAATGTTGTATCAAACACTTCTGCGGCGACCACAAGCCCATGCTGCTACTGTATCCTTCCAATAGCGTATGGGAGAGCCATCTTGTAGGTGTCCAAGTCGCTGCCCTTACTGTCCTGGGCATGCAAAAGCATGGGATATTCTTTCTAGCAACTGGCAAGGCCATCCCCAAGTTGTGTTGACTGGGCCATGCTTTCTTCAATGTTGAGCGTAACTCGTTGTGCTTTAATGGCGAAGCGCAAAAACACGGGCCGCTCTCCTCTTTAGTTCGAAAACCAATCCTTTTATTTGTTTTCGGTATAGACTGTTTCACCTAAGTGCATTTACTCCTCTTGCTGACAACACCTGTGCCACCTGCCTTGGTCTGGTTCATCCTTGGGTCTACGCTTTGACTTGTCACGCCACTTGGAACGTTTTGAGCTTTTGTTTTATTGTGCACGTGGCCGCGTTTTGTGTTACCCACCTTGTTTTTTCTTACTTTGCCATTTCCCTTTTGTCCTTAGCCATTCGGGCTAACAGGCGCTTGTTATTTTCTCTCGGGTTCCTTTCTTTTCTTGATCGTTCATTCGTTCTTCAAGCTTTCGGTTCTGAATTCCTTCAGACAAAATGTCCAAAGGAATTCCTTCCGACATTTTGTTCAAAGGAATTCTCTTTTGGGCTTGCACTCTTCGGCTTTCTTTTGGCAGGCCTTCGGGCTTTTCCAACTTGCTGACTTCCCAACGGCTAGTTTATCACCCCAAAGTTGACGATCACGGGCCCGTCATTGGACATTTGAATCCCAACGGCTAGTCCTCCATCATATAATTGACGTCCATACAGTCGTCACTCACTAGGACAATTCCTTCGGGTTTTTCAAGTGTCTCTTCAAAATTTTGACAATGAACTTTCTCGAAGGGGAAGAGCCCTTCGAAAAGTCTGAAATAATCCTTCAGCATTTTTGCAAATGAACTTTTCCAAAGGGAAAGTGACCCTTCGAAAAGATTGAAATGGTCCTTCGGCATTCAAAAATGACCTTTGGCTTTAGAAAAAATACCTTCAGAAAAAGCTGCAATGGTCCACTTTGAAAAGAAAGTGACCCTTCGGAAAAAATGAAATGGTCCAATTTCATGACCAAGTGCCCCCCCACAAAGACACCTACCCTTCGGACTTTTTGTGACTGTCGAATTTCTTCGGACATTTTGTTCGAAGGAATTCTCTTTTGGCTTTTCTTCTTTGGTTTTCCTTCGGACAAAAAGTACGAAAGAATTTCTTCGGAGATTTTGTCCAAAGGAATTCTTTCCGCTTGTCACTTTTTTCCGAAGGGCAAGTTCCCTTCGGGCTTCTTGTCTTTGCCCCTTTGCTTCAATTGGCTGCCCTCCGCAAGGGTATTTCGAGCCAAAAGTACCCTTCGGAACTTTTGTACTAGTCCTCACGCCGACGAAAAGCCCTCCGCAAGGTCCATTCTGCCTTCCAACATACCCTTCGGAAGTTTTGTAAAGATCCGTTTTATCTTTGAAGTGTCTCCCGCAAGGGCACATACCCTTCAGGGAAATTGCAAATGACCCTACAAAACGCCTAGTGCCTTCCTTGGAAAAACACTTGCCTTAAGAAGCATCTAAGACCAATTTGGGCTCTTCCAAAGGACTTACTCAAGAGCTTTGAAGTAAAAACGTCTCAAAACCCGATTGCTTCTTCCTTACCCTTTCGGGTTTGTGAATGACTCCAACTCATGAAAATTGGCAAGTAAAGGACCTTGCAAAACCCGACTTGCACTGGAACTGGCCATAGACCCCTTCGGGTTTGTCAAGTGCTCCTGCTTATTACTTGTAAAGCTTACAAGTAATGCTATTCTGAGAACCTGATTTGCTCTGTGAGTGCAGGAAAAGACCAATGCTTGATGAGACAACACTTGCACCTGTACAAAAGCAATTTTTTCCTTGATTTTTAAAGGGTTAAGACCTGGTTTCAGGGCAAAAGGTCATGAAAAACAAGGCTTCAAGGCAAAAGAAGGGGGGGTGCCCATTTTGGCATGCAAGATTCACAAAATGGTCAACAGTCTGAACTTGAGCTTTTCTGCTATTAATGGACACTTGGTGTGAATTTCAAAATTCCTCTCTGGTTCATATATGGTTAGTGAGCCTAGTTTATGACACTTATGCAAATTAACCGGTTGTGAGGTTGTGTAAGCATAATTACCTTATGCTGAATTAGTGTTCATTTCATGCTTATGTCGGTCACTCTCTATTTCGTGCATCACCTTTCTTGGTTCAGTTTTTCCCTTATTATGTTACCTTTCTCTCCCTTTTCCTCGGTCAACAATAAGTTTTAGTGTGTGAGAACAGCTGAATTGAAGCATCTGAGGAGCTAGCCTCATTAAAAAACTTAGAGGTTCAACCTCACTACAGGATACCCACAGCCTAAGGTTGCTCCAATTTTGTCGCTGGGAGTGAGAGAGCCTGAAAAACTCTCCCACAAGGGTGCAACTCCACGCTACAACACCCCCCATCCGAATTAAAGATCTCAAGCACCTGTTGTATCCCAGTCTTTAAGATTTTCTTTGAATTCTCACAAAGCCCATTTGCTTGTATTTGAATATCTTTCGCTAGTTGTTTATGTTGAAAAGGCAAGTCCTGTCACGCTTTCGAAGTGTTTTCATACTTAATCATTTTTTGGGCGCTAACTTTTTTCGTCTCAAAAAATTTATAAAGCAGTGTCTGGAATCTCAATCTCGGAGTCCAGTTGGTGCCCTCCCGAGGCTTTTTCTTCTGATAAGTAGGTTGCCCTTCGTTTGCGAGATGCTTTTCGAATAACTCAACCTTTTGTACGTTTTGCAAGTCCCAAAGTTGTCAAAGTCCAGATCCAATCAAAGATCACCACGTGTACTTGTGCACTTAGAGTTGTCAGAACTATCAGAGGCACGTGAGGCCCAATCCAATCAAAGATCACCATGTGTATTCATACCCCAGAGTTGTAGGAGTTGTCAAAGGCTCAAGAGGCCCAATCCAATCAGAGATTGCCACATGTACTTGTACACCCAGAATTGTCAGAGTTGTCAAAGGCCTAAGAAACCTAATCCAATCAGAGGTCACCATGTGTACTCGTACACTCAGAGTTATCATACACCTGGAGAATCCCCACTGCGTCAAACCCATAGCATCACTCCTTTGCACCACTGTACACAAGACACTTGGCAGACTCTGAATGCATCCCAAGTGCCTCAAGGGCCAAAGTTGGGCGTGTGCCCACCACCCTCGATATTTATTGGACCATTTAGGTAGTTTGCAAGTCAACACCTGGAAAGGTCCCATCACCGCCAACTAATCAAATTAAGGTCCATTCTACACAAAATCAAATCTAAGCAAAAGGGCTAAAAATGACTTTCAAAATCAAGCCATCAACTCAAAGATTAATTCGCATACCGCAAGCTGCCAGTGCCATTATTGCAGAAATGTCCCATAGCCCTATAAGGTCCCATCCGAATTTGGGCTCATTGTTATCCATTATGTGCAATTCGAATTTTTCAGAGCCCTTTGTTGAGTTATTCCCAAAGCTTGAGGCACATTTCTACAAAAGTCATGCACAACAAAAGAGCAATGTTCATCAATGGTGGCATCCACATCCAATCCCAAGCCAAAGCAAGAGTTCAGGGATACTACGTTCTTGCAGGGAGTCATGCACTCCAAACACTATAATGAAATCTTCAAGACAATTGAAGACATTCAAAGGCCTAATAACAACGACAAACCAGAGGAAGATGTTGAGTTTGTGAGTGACCTGATATCTCTCAGAGCCTCAAGCTTGCACAAAGTTGTTGCCAAGCTGGAAGTCTTCCCCTGCAGCAATCTCTTTGTTAATCTACTACGGACGTCTAAGTGCAACAATGATATTGTTCATTCGCCAAATATAGGGCTCCAAATTGCAGACATCTCTCGGGCCGCCTTCAAGAGCTATTACAACCTCCCCAATTACAACATTCTATATGATAGGGAGGTTGCCACTGAGTGGATGAAGACCCACAACATCTATGAGACCCTGAAGGATTGGACCGATGACACTAACTGCTAGGTTAACAAGGAGGATGTCAACTCCTACACCATCAAGACCTTAAGAGAGGGAGTGAGAACTAGCATGTCATTGCTCAACTGTCTATATGAGGCAAGCGACATTGTGCATGTCAACAAATCTTGGGTCCCCCTATTCAGTATCATCCTGGAGGCGAAGCAAGTCCCAAACCTCAGGGACATCATCACTTTCAATATATCGCAGCAATTCCCTAAGGTGTGCATCAGGGGCAATTTCTACATGATGTCCTATTTGGTGGATGCCACCTACGCCACCCTTAAATCCAAGAGCATTGTGTTTCCCTAATGGATACCTATGGGTTTCCCGGTCGATGTGGTCTTTGCCAAATTATACATTCACCACTTTAGGCACCACACTAGGGAAATATGTGACCATTTCTACCTGTCGACCTCGCCCCCCCATGTACCTAGCAATCAACGAGAAACCCATTCCAAGACTATCGAAGGAGATGAGAGCTTCCATCCTAGCCATTGGTGCCTACTGGTACTAACGAGACCACATAGTCATCGGGGTAGAAGGCATCCAGGGATCTCCTTTCAAGTTGCCCTACATTGTTCGGACCGATTGGCAGAGCAAGAGATGTCTTACCAACTTGTCAATGGCATAGTTGGTTTCTATGATATCCCTTTTTCATATAATTTAATAATTAATAAAATTGCCCGAATAGCAATTTTAATCATTCGAAAATACAAGAAAATTAATTAATTATTAAAATAGAACTATCTTGGATAATTATTCGAATTACCTGAAAAGTGGTTTTAACCATTTGAAAAATTAAGGTAATTTTTAAAATTATTCTAAGAGGCTTTATAATTAATAAATTGCTTGAAAAGTGTTTTTTATCACTTTAATTATTAGATCAATTTAATTAATTATTTAAGTGAGGACTTAATTATTTAACTTGCCAAAAAGTAATTTTAATTACTAATTGATTAAGGCAAGTTATTTAATTAATTCAAAAAGGCCTAAAGTAAAATTAAAAAGAATGTCGGCTTGGAAGCTAAAGTAAAAGAAAGGAAAAGATAATTTAAAAAGGGCCAGTGATGCTTATGATGTATTTTATCTTCCCAAGGTGGTTCGCCCCCCTTTGGAAGATACAAATACAAAGTGAAGACTACAATGGAGGACATGTTGAATTTGATAATTGTTCTTCATGCTTGAAAAAACTATTAGGATGCATGCCCAATAGGTGTTCGTTGTTTTGGTGTTGATCAATCTACAAAAGGTGTCTTTTGACGCCACCTTTGCTAAGAAGATCCTGTTACTTGCTCTAGAGTGGGGCAATTTGCATTGAGGAGCTATTGTGACATTTTTGTGAAGTTTTTGAAGCTCTTTTCTTGCGTATTGTTTCTAATTAATATTTGCACTATTTTTGCAAGTGGAGCGAACCATTTTAAGAGGCTTGATTGAGGGTTTGGAGGCCTCTTTAGGGTCTATTTATGCAATTTATTATTCTGAAATTAATTGCTAATTTTCTGCACATTAGCATGGGGTTTTTGAAAAAAATTATGAAAGATTTAAAGCCCTAAATTGATAGAAAATTAAATAATAATTTTCAGTTATTATTTAATTATTTTTACAGGAAACTAGGGTTTTCAGAATTTCGGAGCAGTTTTTGGTGACCTTCGTATGAAATCGAAATTATTTTTATTTGATAGTCCTCATTTTTATGACCAGTTTGAGCTCTTGTTTGCATCATAATTCCAAATATTGAGGGAGTTATAAATTTTTGAAGTTTTCAGTTGTTCGTAGGAAATAATATTTGTTGAGGGCAGATTTACAAGGGTTTCGTTCTGAGTTTTGGCAATTGGTTTGGACTAAGCTTGAGCAGGGATTAGAGTGGGAAAGAAAGAATTCATTTCAGCTAGTGTGATGCTAGGGTTTGGAAGATTAAGACATACATTTCAAGCTCTTTTTTCATTGCGACAAGAGCCATTCGTAGCCAAATTCACAAGGTATTTATTTGGTATTTAATTCAAGGTGAAATTGGAGTTAATTTTCAGTTTGGAGGTGCATTTGCTGCAGCAGGGTTTGCTGATTTTTAATTTCAAAATTTGTGGATTTTGGGGAAAACCTTTTTTGTATGAAATCGTCTAATTTGGGGGCATTATAGTTTCTACCTCAACAAAAGACAAAAGTTCTATCCTTCATTCCCCATCATCATCGGGTGCCATGAGTATAAGAGCCTTTCTGCAATCCAAGCCATGCCCACACATAGGGACTCTTTCAATCTCCCCAAAGATGAAGATAGAGAGTGGGATCCTCAAGGCCAGGTGAAGTCTCACATGGAGTTCTACTAGGCTAGGTTAAACATCAATTACCATCATGAGAAACACCCGAATGACACCTACCACCTCAACCCTACTAATGATGTCAAAGTGATTGCAAAGTTGGAGGTTGCACGTCTTCATAAAGCCCAACAAGCACAATCAAGGCCCAACTAGAGGAAAGGCTTGCTTCCCCACAACCTACTATGGAGGTCCCAACCACTACAAAGAGGCCTTCTAAATTAGTCTTGCAAGGGATCCCAACAACAACTCCATCAACTTCAGCTTCCACTTCACCTACAAGGACTTCCACAATAAGCCAACCTCATGCTACCCATCATCTTCACCTTTCTAGCAATTTTGAATCTCAGGGCAGCTCCCCTCGGGCCCAACCTTTGGCATCCCCGGAGCCTTCGACTCCCACCTCTAGCACATCTGGGCAACAGCTTGCAGCCCCTTCTAGTTTTCAGACCCAACTGCAACCTTCCCTATGGTGACTCCCCATGCAGTTTCCGAGTAGTTGTCAATTAATGGCGAGTAGTTGTCGATTAATTGCCGAGTAATCTTTTTCGGGGTTGGATGAGTACTCTCCGAGTACGAGTATGCAAACTATGGCCAACACGCCTTCCATATAATCAGAACAGCCAAAAATGTGTCCACAAACATCTAATGCGTTCTCCTACATCTAATGCGCCTTTGTGAAATGTCAAAACCAATTATTGGGCAGTCCTAGCAGTGAGAGAACATAATCTTATAGAGTTTGAATCATTGAATGAAAACCTGCTCTAATACCACTGTCCGACCAAGGATTAATGGCATGATTTAACAATTATTGGTGCAATCCAAAATTGTGTTCACATTAAAGCTGATTGAGCGAACATTACAAATATATAAACCAATATGGCTATTCACTTCACATTCCCAAAAAGACTCTTCTTGTTCATATGCAGATGGGAAAAAACTTATTAAAAAAAGACAAATTATCTTATGACACCTAGGATTATGTACAGTATTGTTACATATTAAAGTCAATAAGCACAAAAATACAAAAGCGAAAGCAAATAATAAAAGCAAATGAGGGTAAACTGAAAAAGGTTAAAAAACACAAACCAAAACATCTAGGCAAAGTTAACCAAGTGAGAGGAGGACACCCACCGGCCCCTCGCCCACCACCCTTCCCCCCAACTAAATCAAGCATGGCGCTGACAAAGATGAATACATGTAATGGATCTCTACAAATGAATTCGATCAAACAAGAATTTACTTACACAAACGCTTGCAAAAGCCAATGTGAATAGAGACCTCTATTAAAAAATGGAACAGAGGCATGCCAATCCAACATGTTCAAGACTAAGTCCTCCAATTGTATTGCACACCTCATTGAAGTCTATTTCCGGAATGGGAGCTTCTTGGCCAAACACAAGTGTCCATACAATGTGCTCTTAGGCCATCATCAACTTCTCAAAAACAAATATACCTTTTATAAAGCATAATTGTTCTCTCATGGACACCCCTGTGAAACAAAATTGTTAAGCCTCCTGGCAAGGGCTTTCGCTTTAATTTTGTAAAAACGCCAAGAAGCATAACAGGGCATTATCCCCCAACAATTTTCTTTTAAAGCCCTTGTTAATGACTCTAGATAGCTTACTTTGACCAATTCTCGCATTTGCTCACCTCCAAGTGTCTCCTGCATAGTAACAATATTCAGACTTGGCTCAGACTCAACAAGAACAATTAATTAATCGACTTGAACTCAGTAACAAAATTGACAAAAACTCAAAAAAGTTAAAAAATCATAAAAAATAGCAAATTCCAGCAAAACAGGGGAAAAAAAAAGCATTCCACTACAAACTGCTCAAAACCTTATAGCATTAGTTCTAATTCTAATCCTTTATACCACATTTATATCTAAGATTCAAATAATAGTTAGATATCATTACCTAGGTATTATGTTGCTTATGATTTATATTATATTACAGGTGTGAATCACATGATTAGAAACCCAAGTTGTTGGGAAGAGTTTTTTTGCTACTTATACTATATTGTGTATATATTGTAAATTGAAAAGTAGCCATGTTTAATGTGTAAACCTTTTGTTCATTTTCAATACAGCCCAAACAAGTGGTATCAGAGCTACAAATCATAGGCCGTTATCTTCTATATACCTATCACCTTATCTTCAACCTTCAGTCATTGTACTAATTTCTTGACTATATTTTTGGTTGATGTTCAAAGCCTTAATGGCTTGAAATAGATGCGAATAAATTTGATGAAAAGGAATAAATGTATATGAACTGCAATGCAAAGATATAACAGATTGAGTTCGAGATGAAGGAATTTGAAGATTGAGCATAAGAACGTGAGTAGCATTGAAATGCTAGCCAAAAAAAAAGAATTTTGATAGTAAAACTAAACCAGAAGATGATGTAGTTCAGAGAAGATGGTGGCAAAGATTAATTCAAGTTTATTGCAGATGAAGCGGTCATTTCCAAGCAATGTCCTTGTTTACTGCTTTCCATGATGAAATATCCTAAAAAGGGATAAAATACTGAAATCTGGAATTTTGACCAAACCCTAGCCAAGCAAAAAAAATGATTTTTTCTGCAAACCCTAGTCATCAAACCCTCACACACTGCTGCAAATAATTATGTCAAACCCTAGCAATAATTCAAAAAATATTTCAATGATGAATAGGGCATAAAAGAGCCTTCCAATCTGTAATGTTCCCTTTTTCGGAGTGATCATTCAGTTCATTGGATTAACCTATTCCATCATTCCCGTAGGCCAATGAAGGTGTTGAGGGGATGTTGCGAAGTATGATGGTGTTTTCCACTTGAAGGAGCTTTGTAGTGAGTTTATCCATAATAGATTTTTATAGTATTTCATTATAAGGTTACTTTTTGTCAAAAATCATAAAAGTGACTTTATAAAGTGAAATTATAAAAATAAATAAAAGAAAGTCATAAAGTGGAATTATAAAGTTAAGAGAGAAAATATTAAAAAGGGAATATTTTATTAATTCCCACAAGGGTGGGGCGCCCACTTATGGATATGAAATAACTTTATATTATTTCCTAATGAGGTGTTGAGTTTCAAAAGTGAATGGAGAATTATAAAAGAACCCTAGTTCTTTCATTTTCTCATTATGTGATTTTGGAAAACTTGAAATTCTTCATACTTGCGCATGCCTAGCTAATTCTCAGGACGAAAACCCTTAGAATTCATTGGATTGGACAAAACTCCAATTCCACAATTGAGAGAGGAATCCATCATGGTTTTCTTATTGAGCTATATTGCAGATTTGTGTTGATAGAAGCCAAGGGTTTGTAGATTTCATCATTTTTCTTGGGCGACTAGGGTTTGAAATCAGTGTGGTGAATTTATGGACAGATTTTCTATGTGGGTATGGCTGCATTTGATGATAATACAGATTCGTTGATGTGGGTATAACAAAAAAATTGCAGATCTAATTTATAACATTTGGAGCTAGGGTTTCAATGGAATTTATTGGTTCAGCTAGGGTTTGAAGACATCAAGCATATTGGAGGCTTTATATTCAGATTTGAAGGCAATTTGAGGATGATTTCATTATTGGGATTCATGGCCATGTTGTATTGATGATTTTACATGTTTTAGAGGCTTCATTGGAGGTGGAATCACATATTTTGCAATCAGAAATTCATATCAGACCACTATAATTTTATATCAGACCTCAGATCGGTGCATTTCCAGCCATGTATTGATGTGGGTTTGTCATAGTTTCATCATAGGAGTGTAGCACTTCAATTTGGCATCATTGGGCTAGGGTTTGGTGAAACTTTCAGCATCGTTTTGTGAGGGTAGGTTTGGTTCATGAATTGATCATTCATGCAAGCATATGTAAGTCTGATATAAAAATCATACCTTCATCATTTGTAATCAGCCAACATCATTTCAAATAAAGAGGCCAAACTTTCATCCGGGTATGTTCTATTGTGTTTTTGTATATGCATGTGAGCTAGTTTAATTAATTTCAGTCATCATTGCATGTTATTTGAATGTCATATTGCAACCTTTCTATCTACATAACATACCAAACACTGAAAACAAAAATATTAGAAACCTAAGTGAAACCTCATAAAAACAAATCAAAATTTTTAAGACAACAAAGTTATTTTCAGTTCAGATCTAGATAGGGTTTTTACACAATCCTCAAACCCTAGACGCCACAAGGGTAGAAAAATTGCAGAGTTAATTGGATGATTTTCCACCCCAAAATCACCTTATTTTAGGGTCAAATAATTACAAGAAAATTATCAAATATTTAGCCAATATGCATACCTTTTTATAGCATGCTTTGAAAAAATAATTATTGGGAAAATTCTAATAAAATAATTAAAATATTATGCAATGTTCAGATCTGCAATTTTGGCCAATCAAGACCTACAAAATGATGCAAACAATCCCCAAGGGGGCTCTCCCAACTACAAAATAGCGAATACAAATGTCCTTATCCACACAACCCTAGCACAAGGGGTCTTTAACAAGCAATTCCAATGCAACTCTAATTAATAGGGGTCTTCAACAAACAAATTGGTTTGTTGCATATAAACAGCCCTAAAACCCTTGGTGTAAACTCCCAAAGCAAGTCGTTGCACTCCCAAGATGTTTGCTACACTTCACAATGTGTATTTTTGGATTTTTTAAATATTCAAGCTCAGTTGCAGCCTCTGAAATGATGTTGCCCTAATCAGAAATTAGAGAGTTTATGTAATGTCCCATTTTTGGGCCAAAAGACCAAACAAGGGTTTTCCCTAAAATCCACAATGTTTGCAAATAATTTCTGAATTCTGAATTTAAAAAAAATAGCAAACCTTAGCTAAAATAAATGTTCCAAACACCACCAACCCCTTGGTGTCAAAGTGCAAGAAATATGTAGGCAATTTCCAGCAATCACTTCAACCAATAATCACCACATTATGAGCAAATATGAGCAACAAACTAAAAATAAGAAAAATGCACCTTTTTACCAAGGTAAAAGGATTAAATTCTGATTTAGACTTGTTAGAATTACCATATTTTTATCTCAAAAAATAGCATCTGTTCCTTCCTCAAATACTTCTTCAAACCCTAGCAAACACCATATGAAATATGCCAAAAATATAGGAATAATTCCAACAACCATTTAGGGCATTTAAGGTGATCAAAATGCTTTCCAAGAGAAGTCGCCCAAGTTAAACAAGGCTGCAATAGATCCAAAAAAAATACAATTCCCAAACTATGGCTTAGGGCACCCTCAATGACCTCCAAAGCTCACATACACAAGTAGCCAATGTTAGAAAAAAATATAGAATATTTATTTGGCATAAATCAACACTTCAAGAGTCAAACTTGACCATAAACCCTATCAAATAATTAAATAATAATTCAGAAAACTATTCTTTATTTTTCCAGCAAATTAAAGCCTTAAAACCCTCACCGAGCCTTCACAAATCTTAATGTCATAATTCAAAAAATCAGCAATAACTTCCAAAATATCGATTTGATCAATTGGACCTTCAATTGACCTCAAAACACTCTCCAAAGACTCCCAAAGCAAATTGTCCCACTCCAAGGGCAAGACAAAATATTCCCTTGTGCAAGGGTGGTGTTCCAAAACACCTTTTTTAATATAATTTAGCTCAAACCGCGGTAACAATAATTGGGCATACATCCCAATCATTCTTCAAGCATGAAGATTCAATATATAAATTTAGCATGTCTAAAATAGAAGCCCTCATGTCCATATATAGGTTTCAAATTGAGACAACTCACTCTTGGAGGCAAAATACCTTTTTCAAATCACTTAACCACTTTTCAAAATATCTTGTATTCTTTCTTTCCTCCATCCCCTTGAGAGGGGAAGTTGTTGCGGTTTCCCAACCACTCTTCAATTCTGAAAACCGAATGTTCTTCCTCTTAGTATGACTTTTCAAATTGACTTGTACATACAAGCTCAACCCTTGCTGTCCCAACACAAAATTCACACAATGTAGAGCAATTACTATATTGCAAAGAACCAAAGCCTTTTGCCTTGGAAAGACTGATTCTGAGTTTCCAATCTCCACATTAATTTGCATGCCAAGGGCCATATTCCTCCTCATTCATCGAATTCGCTAGGAGCTGAAGCGAACCAATTTTTTCAGAATTTTGTGCCCATGAAATGTTCTGATTTTGTATTGAAAACTCAGAATTTTCCGATTATATTCGAGGCCTATTTATTATGAAAGTTTCAGACCTTCTACCTTCCACAAGCTGAAGTTCAACCTTTTCATAAACTTGTTTTAAACCTTTATTTTCAGAATTTGCAAAGTTCATAAAACAAGAAATTAAATGGTCTTTCACATACACTAGTGGCTGCCCATACTCAAGTTTTGTCAGTCTATTGGCCCTTTTTGAAGAATAACACCTTCCAATCTTTAAGCCCTTTACCGAACCAAGTGTGGAATAAATTTCCACAAGTTGAGGTGGTTGTCCCAACTCAGAAAATTTCGCTTTCCTTGCTTTCCTTGCTGCCCCTACGAAAGGTCTCTCATGAAAGATCCCTTCCATCACCACTTCCATTATTACCCAGATTGTACCCTTTGTAAAACAACACAAAACAGAACGTAAGTGGGTTGTATAGTGATTGCAACAGTTATTAATCGCTCGGTATTCGTGCCAAAATAGAAATACGTCTGTTGTACAATTTGTACTTTGTGACCCCAAATAGCTAGCCAACCCTTACATACACAACATTAATCAAGGTGTTCTCCTTCATACTATGGCTGTTGAAGGATGTTTTTCCGCATGGAGTCTGTTTTTCAAAGGCTGCAAATGAGTCAATATCAATTGTACATATTTCAACCTTGGCCAAGGTTTGTACATCCTTGCCTTGCATGCTTCCCTTAGTCAAAACCATCCTATGTAGCACTTGAAATTTAGCAAGTAAATCATGATGCTTACCAAGACCCCTTCTCCATTTGGTCCCTTTCATCTTATCTTATGGTTATCATGGCCCTCATAATGATCAAAATATTGTAGAAGCATAACAAGGGGGTGATACAACAAATTCTTGGCATGAAAATCATTAATTTGTTTACCTTTATATGTTGGTCTAAAAATTCCATTAAGTGGAATATCATCATACAAAGCTTGTGAGGCCCCTCCCTCTTATGTGCATACTTCCCAACAAGACCATCTTGGGATTCCTCTTCATCAAGCTTGGGCAAATATGATTTTTCTTCAACTTAATCAACCCTTAGCAGCCCCATGATTTCCCTTTCTTCCTTCACTACTATGAAAGGACACATAACACTACTCTAAACATGTGTTGGTTCAAATTTTGCAATGTTTGCATGAGGGTTCATTAATTCTAGGGCTGGAACAACTTCATCCTTGGATGTTTGACATCCCTCATGTAAAGCTTGTTCTTTCTTTTCCTTGGAGAGTTCTGATTTTTCTAATTCTCCTCCATTCTTGTCTTCCCCTTTTTGCTCTTTTTGCTGCTCATGAACTTGTTGGACTTCTTACTGCCCCAAAATTTCTGAATTTGGTAACTCAAAATTTTCAACACTTGGCCAACCCAAAGTGCTTTATTATTCCTCATTGATGTCTCCTATTTGCAGCCCCCTTTGTTGCAAGTGTGCCAAATCCCAAATCCCCAAAGTAAAGCTCCATATCAGCGCTATTAAACTTCCCAATGAGTCTCTTGTTGAATTCCTCATAGTTGTCTATGAGATAATACCCTTGGGTTATCAACCCATGGTGCCACCAATCATGGGCAGCCCCTTCTAAATGCATTGTAATGAATCTTAGGGCCTCCTCTACCTCCATGGGACGAAGTGTAAGGTATGTACCTAACTTATCAATCCATGCCCTAGCTGAAATGTTTGTAGAACCATCGAATGTGAGAAGAGCAATGTTCCCCAAGACATCATGTAACTCCTATTCAACCCGAAAACCGCCCTTGCCTCTTTTCCATGACACAAAATCTTCGAAGTTCATTTATTTCCTGAAAGGGGGTGTGTAAGTCATATACTCATAAAATTCCATCAAATCAATCCAAATGGAAAGTTGCCCCTTCCTTTCATGAACTTGAGAGAATTTTTCAAACCTTGTATTGTCCATATCTCCCATGTCACTGTTTGGCATGAAACCCTTTAAACCCCACAGCTGGCCAAGATATTGGCTCTGATACCACTGAAATATCCCAAAATAGGATAAAATACAGAAATCTAGAATTTTGGCCAAACCCTAGCCAAGCAAGTATTTTTCTGATTTTTTTTGCAAATCCTAGTGATCAAACCCTCACACAATGTTGTAAAAAATTATGTCAAACCCTAGCAATAATTCAACAATTATTTCAATGATGAATAGGTCATAAAAGAGCCTTCCAATCCTCAAACCCTAGATGCCAGAAGGTCTGGAAAATTGCAATATTATTTGGATGCTTTTCCACCCCAAAATCACCATATTTTATGATCAAATAATTACAAGAAAAGAAGTCGGTGATGGCTGCGAATGGCGAAACAGTGCAGGGCGACCAAAATGGCGCCCCCAGGCTCGCGCGGCCGCTGCTTGGGGAGTCTGCGCAAGAGGCTGCCAAGACCTACGTGGAGGAGAGCTCGAAGCTCAAAAAAGTTAACGGCTGCTTACCTAGAAGCCATGAACGCCCTGTTCTGGTTATCTCCCCAGACTCAGTGAAAGAGGAGGTTGATTATCTGTCTTCTCACGCCCTAATCTGTAAATTTTTGGGCCTTCGTATTTCAGTAGCTGCTTTGGAAACCTGGATCAGGCGAACTTGGCAGATTAACGGTGATTTTGACATTCTCCTCGCAAGAAATAGCTATTTCATGGTAAATTTTTCCTCTGTGGCAGACCGGAACAGGGTTTTTGAAGGAGGCCCGTATTTCTATGATCGAATTGGACTTTTCCTGAAACCCTGGCATGCTGGATTTAATTCGGCGAAGGACCTTCCAGCTTGCGTACCGGTTTGGGTCCGGCTACCGAGATTGCCCCTGGAATTTTGGCGAGAGGATATCCTCCGACAATTAGCGGCTATGCTGGGAACACCGCTGGCTATAGCGCACCAAACACTGGACAGGAAGGTAATATCGTATGCCCGCATTTGCGTTGAAATTAACCTGAATAATCCACTCCCGGATTCTCTTGAGATTTGTCTGGGAAACTCCTCATGGATTCAGTCTATAGACTATGAAGCTATTCCATTTAGGTGCCGCATTTGTCATGTTTATGGCCACTTGCATAAACAGTGCCCGCAGGCAGCTAGAGATTCTGCCCCACAGGGAGAAGGTGCCGGGACTCGAATGCCCAATAATACCAGGGGCGCTAGACAACCGAATTATAATGGGAAGCTTCAGGACCAGGCAAGTGGCATGAGTAAAGGCAAAAGCCCTCTCTTCCCAGTTAATACCCAGCCAAGTGGGAGTGACTCCAAGGGCCTGACAAGGACGGTTTCACTGCAGTAAGACGGCGCACGAAAAATCGTGGGCTGAAGAGGACAAATTATGACAGGCAGATCGAGAGTGACTTCAATCGGTTTGAAGTCCTGGACAATATGAACATTGAGGATGGCATTCCGGATCATTTACAGACGGAAGAAGAAATGACCATTGAACAACTTGCCCCAGGAGGTGACTCCCTAACTATAGTAACTAGGCCGACCCAAGAGGTAGACTATGGTACGCAAGAGACTCCCAATACTGATATGTTGGATACAGGAGGTAAGGAGGTTCGATGGGCAGACCTTGCTAAGGATGGGGATGCTTCCAGAAATGAGAAAGGCTCGTCTTCAAGCCTCGGTCTTTTGCACAGACCTCTCAAAAAGGCTACTGGGTCCATTCCCTCCCGAGCTGGACGCAGAAAGGACCAGGAGCGACTAAAACTTGCAGGGGATCTTTTGGTTGAGGCAGGGCAGGTAAAGCCCCTGGATGAACATTTCTCACCGGTTACCCAATGATAGTTCTCTCTTGGAATGTGAGGGGTTTAAATAGCTCTCCCCGGCGAAAAGCTATGTTTAAACTGGTAAGTGCTAATGCCCCTAATATACTTTGTATTCAGGAGACTAAATTGTCTATAGATTCGTGGTGTTCTTGTATGCAAAAATTCTGGTTTTGCAGCCATAGCCAATGTGTTGGCGCATTGGGTTCTTCTGGTGGGCTGGTCATCTGTTGGAATCCGGAAACCATTACTCCTCTATGCTGGATGACCAGCACTTCAGCTCTCACAATGACGGCTGTCTCAAAGGAAACAGGGGAAACTATTCTTATTTCGAATATCTACGCCCCTGTGGATCTATCTGGACAGCAAAAAGTATGGGACCACATACGGTATGTAAGGAGCTGCCATCCGTATTTGCCTTGGATTTTGGCGGGGGATTTTAATGCAGTCCTCAGCTTGGAAGAAAAGAGGGGGGGCTGGCCCGCTTGGGGCCATCATCTGAGATTCTTCAACACAATATTGACATCCTGCGCCTCTCGGACATTAGACCGCTCAATGGCATCTTCACTTGGAGTAACAGGAGGAGCGGTGAGGCCAATATTGTTGAACGCCTTGATAGATTCCTGGTGTCTTGCTACTGGCAATCTAGCGCCACTTCCCTTGCTTCCGAAATTCTTGACTGGGGGGGATCGGATCATTGGCCAATCAAGCTTTCCACTAATCACATTCTTACACCAAGGAAGCCCCCATTTAAATTCCAACTCATGTGGCTCAGAGAGTCTTCCCTTCATGATCTCATGGCAAATTGGTGGAGCCAAGGAGGACCCAGTCACGGCACTGCTATGTTCATGTTCGCCAAGAAACTCCAGTATGTCAAAGGGAGGCTGAAGTTTTGGAATTTGGACAGCTTTGGGAATCTCCATTTGCAGAGGAAGAAAGCCCAAGATCAGCTGAACGGGATAACCAGGGAGATTAGAGATTACGGCCTCACTGATGAGCTCCAGTTGGCTGAGACCCAAGCGGTGAAGGAGCTTACAGAGTGGGATCTTAGAGAAGAAATCTTCTGGAAGCAGAAGGCACGCATAGACTGGCTCCAGGAAGGTGACAGGAATACGGCCTTCTTTCATAAATCTGTTCAAGCTAGGCGGAATAGAAGCTACATTTCCCACTTGGTCTCCACGGATGGAGCTCGGTTGAGCTCTCCTCAGGATATTTCTAGAGTAGCGGTTCATTATTTTTCTAATCTCTTCTCAGAAGGGCTGCACCCTCCTGAAATAGCTGAGAATACAGTGTTGTCTTGCATCCCTTCTGTGGTTAATTCGGGGCTGAACGAGCATCTTATGCGGCCTATAGATATGACGGAAGTGGAAGCTGTGGTTTTCAGCATGAAAAGAGGTAAAGCACCGGGGCCCGATGGTTTTCCAGTGGAGTTTTACCAGGATTTTTGGGATGTCATAAAGCAGGACCTCCTTGAGGTTATACAGGAATCCTATTTCAACAAAGAAATGCTGAAGGCATTGAATGCCACCTTCCTAGCCTTAATCCCGAAGAAAGAGCAGGCGGATCAACTGGACCACTTTAGGCCGATTGCGCTATGCAATGTGGTCTACAAGGTCATCACTAAGCTCATAGCGGAAAGGCTCAAAAGATGCCTCCCTTTAATTATTTCAGAGGAACAGGGAGGCTTTGTTGCTGGCAAGCAGATTCTTGATGAGGTTGTTATTGCTTCAGAAGCTATCCATTCTATGAGCACCTCCCAAGAGCGGGCCATGTTCATCAAGCTGGATCTATCAAAGGCCTATGACAGGGCCAGCTAGAGATTCTTGGAAAAAATCATGTTGGCTTTTGGTTTTAGCCCGGCATGGATACAATGGGTGCTGAGCTGTGTCACCACGCCTTCCTACTCGATCCTCATCAATGGGCAGCCCACTGAGCTTTTTCGGGCTGCGAGAGGACTTCGGCAAGGAGACCCGCTATCCCCCTATTTATTTATCATTCTGGCTGAAGGTTTGGGTCGGCTCTTGAAATTCCAGGTTTCTCAAAATACTTTGCAGGGCTGGCAGTGGGGCAATGGCTTAATCATGTCCCATCTCCAATTTGTTGACGATACCATCCTGGCTGGGAAAGCGCATATTCGGGAGGCGGAAGCTTTCAGAGCTACCCTTGACATGTACCTGGATGCAACTGGACAAAAAATCAACGATCACAAATCCTCCATTTATTTCTTTAACACACCTGGTCCTATACAGAGGAGAATTGCGGCTATCCTGAGATTTCAAATTCAGGTGCTCCCTGTTATCTATTTGGGCATCCCCATTGTGATTGGTAGGCAGCCTCGGCTGTTTTGGCAGAACATTCTGGATAGATTGAGGCAGAAAGTAAGCCACTGGACTCACAGATGGCTCTCCACTGCTGGTAGAGTCACACTGCTGCAATCGGTGATACAAGCTCTTCCTGTTTATCGTTGCTTAGTTCAGGCTGCTCCTGTTTACTTTCTTAAAGAATTCGATGGCCTCTCCCGCCAGTTCCTTTGGAGTGGGAACCTGCGGAGCACAAAGTGGAGTTTGATCAAGTGGGATATTGTTTGTCGACCAAAGAATGACGGAGGGCTTGGGCTGCGCTCTACTGTCCTGGCGAGCCAGGCTTTAGCTGCCAAACTCTATTGGAGATGGTGCGCAAATCCGTCCCAAATGTGGGCTCGCATTCTGGCTGGTAAGTACTTTCCTGGGGTCGACCCCTCTGACATTGTTCGGATGCCTCTAGAGCGGGGTGGGTCCATGATATGGCGCACCCTCCAAGTCGGAGCTCAGCTGATAAAACGCCAGGCTCTCTTTTGGGAAGATTCGTGGGATGGCTCGCCCCCACTTTTATCTTCCCACCCGCATTTGCAACCTTTATATGATGTCTTCCAAGCTGCTGGTTGGACTAATGTGGCCCACTACAAGGAGGAGTATGACATGGGCTTGATCACTGGCTTCAGATGGAAAAACTTGTCGGAATGGCCGCCAGGTGGGGCAATAGAAAACCGTTTGGAGCTAGCTCAGATTCTTAATTCGAGGCATTGCAACTCTCTCCCCGAACAAGACACGCTTGCTTGGGGAGGGGGACCAACTGGAAGCTACTCGGTCTCAACGGGATATCAGGCCCTGCTCAAGCAAGCTCATGGTGAAACGCATTTCATCTGGGGGAAGCATATATGGAATTCCGTTGCTTGGCCCAAGTGCAGATTCTTCTTATGGACGCTTACATACAATAGATGTCTAACGTGGGACAACCTATGTAAGCGCGGCTTTCAGGGGCCTTCCAAATGTGTGCTCTGCTGTAGGGAGATTGAAACAGGGGCGCATCTCTTCTTTCTCTGTTCTTATGCCAAAAGGATTTGGCACAAATGGTGGGACGCGTGGAGAAGACCCTGCTGGCACGCCTCCTCTTTAGCTGAATTTTGGAATGGTCTGAGTGCCCCTAAGTCCAAAGCGCCAATTCTTCAAGCTGCCTGGTTTGCTGGACCTGCCTTTATCTTATGGAATGTTTGGCTTGAACGTAATAGAAGGATTTTCCGGTCAAAACAGAGACAGCGAAGTCATTTGGGAGACAGTTCGTGCGTCCCTGCTGGAGTCGTTGGTGGCGCAGCAGATAAGAGCGGATGGCTTGGGGGATGAGGAGCACGAACTCCTATTCAGCATCGCTGGCAACCTGTCAGATGGTCTTTCTACCATTCCCTCCTCACGGCCTGGTAACAGAGGTCGACAGTCGCACAAGCCGGTTTGTAGAAGAGGCCGATGGACGCCCCCTCCTCCTGGAACGCTGAAGGTTAACACCGACGGCTCTTCAAGAGGCAATCCGGGGGAAGCTGGAATTGGGGGCATAGGCCGTGATAGCTCAGGAAACATCCAGTTCATTTTCTCTGTTTACAAGGGAAGACAGTCCAATAATTACATGGAGGCCTTCGCAATTCTTCAGGCAATGCAGCATTGCTGCCAACAGGGATGGCAGAACATAATTTGCGAATCTGACTCCCAAATTGTCATTGATCTTCTTAGCAACCGCAATTTTGATAGAGCTGAATGGCGTCTGGCTGTGGTTGTTCAACAGGGTATTCAGTTAAGTTCGGTGATGAATTCCGTGCAGTTCGTACATATTCCTCGTGAATGGAACGAGACGGCCGACTGTTTGGCCAAATAGGCTTCTGAGCAAGGGCCCCAATGGGAAATTTTAGATTATAGTTTGTTGCCTCCGCACTTCTCCCAGAAACTGAGTTTTCTGGTCGAGAAGGACAAGGCTATGTAATGCTTCTGGCTTTTCTTGTCTTGGAATAAATTTTTACCCCGTTTAGTTTTTTTTTTTTTTTTTTTAAAAAAAATTAATTAAAATTAAAAAAAAATTACAAGAAAATTATCAAATATTCAGCCAATATAAATACCTTTTTCCAACATGTTTTGAAACAATAATTATTGAAAAAATTCTAATAAAATAATAGAAATATTATGCAATGTTCATATTTGCAATTTAGGCCAATCAAGCCCTAGAAAATGATGCAAACAATCCCCAAGGGGGGTCACCCAACTACAAAACAACAAATACAAATGTCCTTATCCACGCAACGCTAGGACAAGGGGTCTTCAACAAGCAATTCCAACATAACCCTGATTAAAGGGGTCTTCAACAAACAAACTAGTTCATTGCCCATAAACAACCCTAACACGCTTGGTGTGAACTCTCAAAGTAAGTCGCCACACTCCCAAGGTGTTCGCCACACTTCACAATTTGTATTTTTGGATTTTTTGAATATCCAATCTCAATTGCAGCCTCTAAAATGATGCTGCCATAATTAGAAATTAGATCATTAATTTCAGTGGGGTTTTACTCGTGTATGTTAAAGTCAAGATGACCTTATGAGTAGTTATTACCCTAATGAAATTTTTATTCATGTATTTTTTGGTAATAACCATGATGCAAGGGGGGCACTTAGCACAGAAGCACCTTTAAGCATCTATTAGCAAGGGAAAGGAACAATGAATGTAATCCAAGTGGGTCCCATTGCATCACAATTATTACCAAAAATACATGAGGAAAAATGTTTTTACAGTAATAACTACTCATGGAGGTCACCTTGAGATGACTTAAATATACATGAATAAAATCACAGAAATTAGTAATCTAATCACATCAGTCAGAAATATATATTCAATGACATTCACAAAAGTTGTCAATCTTAAAAGTATGGCCAACCATTGAAGAAATGTTCAAATACCCTATTTACATTTTGTTTTGAACAACCATAAAAGTCAAAGCCATTGACTGTTATATCCATGCACAATTTACCAAAGGACAAACATTTTGGATAGTGCTAGAGGCCGCTTTAAATCCTTGAAAATTCTACTTAAAGCCGACAATTTCACATTACTTCCTTGATGTTCAGAGAATATGCTATTTTGAAGGTCTGTCGTTCTTGACAAAGGTACAATATGTAGACAGGCAATTGCAGTATATAATAAAAATATCCAATCAAGGATTATTGAAATAGCGAAGAAGCAGCTGAGTATGCTAATCAACTAATAAAACAAGAGGGAATATTAGGTAAAAATTATGAACAGAGGAAAAAGTTATTCAGATAGAAATAAATTTGGCAACACAGACTAGCAATTGAGAATAATGGTTTCTATAATGTCCCATTTTTGAGCCAAAAGACCAAGGGTTTTCCCTAAAATCCACAATCTTTGTAAATAATTTATAAATTTTGAATTAAAAAAAACCAGCAAACCCTAGCTGAAATAAATGCTCCAAACACATACCAGACAACACCAAACCCTTCACAGCAAAGTGCAAGAAATATGTAGGCAATTTCTAGCAGTCACTTCAACCAATAATCACCACAATGTAGGCAAATATGAGCAACGAACTGAAAATAAGAAAAATATAACTTTTTACCACGGTAGGAGGATTGAATTCCAATTTAGACTTGCTGAAAATATCTTATTTTTATCTCAAAAAACAGTAGTTGTTCCTTCCTCAAATACTTCTTCAAACCCTAGCAAACACCATATGAAATATGCCAAAAATATAGAAATAATTCCAGCAACCATTTAAGGCATCTAAGGTGATCAAAATGTCTTCCAAGAGAAGTTGCCTAAGTCAAACAAGGCTACAATAAATTCAGAAAAAATACAATTCCCAAACAAAGGCCTAGGGCACCCTCAATGACCTCCAAAGCTCGGATACACGAGTCACCAATGTTATAAAAAATTGCAGGATATTTATTTGGCATAAATCAACACTTCAAGAGTCAAACTTGACCATAAACCCTGTCAAAAAATTATTATTTATTTTTTCAACAAATTAGGGCCTTAAAACCCTCACCAAGCCTTCACAAATCCCAATGCCACAATTCAGAAAATTAGCAATAAAATGCAAAATATTGATATGATCAATTGGACCTCCAATTGACCTCAAAACACTCTCCAAAGACTCCCAAAGCAAATCGCCCCACTCTAAAGGCAAGACAAAATATTCCTTTGCTCAAAGGTGGTGTTCCAAAACATCTTTTTGAAGATAATTCAGTTCAAACCGCAGTAGCAATTATTGGGCATACATCCCAATCATTCTTCAAGCACAAAGATTCAATATATAAATCCAGCATGTCTAAAATAGAAGCCCTAATGCCTATATATAGTCTTCAAAATGGAGCGACCCACTCTTGGAGGCAAAATGTTTTTTTTCAAATCACTTAACCACTTTTCAAAATATCTTTTCTTCTTTTATTTTTCCTCCTAACCAAAATTTACTCTTTTTCCCATTTATAATATTAAATTAATTATCAAAATAGATTTAGTAATTAAAATTACTTTAAGCAAATAATTTAATAAATAATTAATTAATTTACCCAATTTACAAAAGTGATTAAATCACTTTTGGCAAATAATTAATTACAATACTTTCTCCCAATATTATTTGAACTCTTACGTGCAATAGGTGTTAAAACCACTTTTATAAAATGTTTTAGTGGTAAAAACCACTATTTAATCATATTCTATTAACTAACTAAAATTATCTTATGTGGTCAAATGATTAAAATCATTATTCGAGCATCTTAATCAATTAATAAAATAAAATCCCCAAAAGTTATCCAATAGTCTATGAAGGAAAGTAGACTAAAGGTCTTCAATGCCTGTTTATTTGTGAACCGAAAATTGGAACATTACAGTCCTCCCTTCCCAAAATTGTTTGCCCTCAAGCAATTCCAAACATGGTCGATCCTTCTCTTCCACAATCATTTGGCTTCCTTGATAATGCATCCACTACCACATCGTTTTTACCTTTCACATATTCAATGTCGAAATCATAAGCTTGCACTTTGTTTACCCACCTTTGTTGTTAGTCATTCAATTCATTTTTAAATGTTATTGGATGACGGTATGTGTTGACAATTTTGCCCCCCACAAGGCAAATTGTCACCCCTACACTTCGGAACTTTGCTATGGTGCCAAGTTTGTCTTGTGAATCAGTTTTGGGGTCCTTAAATGAGCATTTACAGCCACCCAAGTGGCCATCTACAGCCAAGTGAATTTTAGTCATGCAGAGGTTTCCAAGGAGCTTTCTTGATTACAGCCAAATGTGCAAATACAGCCAAGACATACATGCTTTAAGTTTATTTATTTTGTCTTCCCAAGGAATTTTTTGGGTATAAGAGGTGGACTATTTCTTCGGACATTTTGTCCGAGAGAAAGAGCTCTCAAAGGTCTGTGTAAAAGTCCGAAAAAATGACTAAGTGGCAATCGTTCAAGGCTTATTTTCTTCGGACTTTTTGTCTGAAAGAAAGGAGAAAAGAACAGTTGAGAAGACCATTTTTCAAGTCAAGACAAATGTCCGAAGGAATAAGGACAATTACAAAAATCTCGGGTGCCTTACAAAAAGCCCGAGTGCCCTACAAAAAGCCCGAGTGCCCTTCAAAAAGCCTAGGTGCCTTACAAAAAGCCCGAGTGCCCTTCAAAAAGCCCGAGTGCCCTACAAAAAGCCTGGGTGTCCTTCAAAAAGCCCGGGTGCCCTTCAATTCTTCCGAAATGACACTTTGACGGCAGACATGCCATTGCGGAGGGCACTTGGTCGGTGAAGTGGACCTTTTCAATTCTTTCGAAGGGCACTCCTGGAAGACATAGCCCTTGCAGAGGACATATGGGCATCGAGTAGGGAAATTTACAATTTCCCCAAAGGGTATGTCCCCTTACGGGGGGCACTTCAAGCATGAAGAAGACCTTGGCAAAATTCTGAAGGACAAAATTCATTTTTTTCGAAGGACAAAATTCATTTTTTCTGAAGGACACCTGCCCTTGCGGAGGGCACTTGGTCGGTGACAAGACGCTTTAAAAAGTTTTGAAGGGCATTATTGGAAGGCAAAAAAGCCCTTTCGGAGGGCACCTCTATAAAGCGAAGGACAAAAGCAAAGTTCTCGAAGGGCACTTGCCCTTCGGGGAAAACATAGTCAAAGGAGACAAATTCCTTCGAACTTTTTGTCCGAAGGAATTGTTGGCCATTTTTTGGCCTACATACCAAAATTTTGCCTAAGTGTGAGAGGGTGGGCATTCAAGCAAGACTTCGGGTTTTACACAACAAAAGAGTTCGGAATTTTTGGAAGGAGAAGTCCTCGGGTTTTACAAGAGACACAACTTATTTCACTTTATGAGTAATCAACAGTTGAAACCCCTCAGCAGAAGTAATCCGGGTTGGAAAACCCGAATTACTCTTAATAGTGCAAATCGGGTTTTGAGAAGTGCTTTGTTTATGAAAGTTTTATCAGTAGAAGTAATCCGGGTTGGAAAACCCAAATTACTCTTAACTGTGCAAATCGGGTTTTGAGAAATGCTTTGCTTATGAAAGTTTTATCAGTAGAAATAATCCGGGTTGAGAAACCCGAATTACTCAGGGTAGTGCATTTCGGGTTTCCCAGGGTGAATGACTTATCTCTTTTTATAAGTAACAAGCAATGAAGAATCCGAAGTAGGTGCCAGTTAAGAGTCTGAAGGATTCCTTTAGAATAATTGTCAAACACAAAGGAGACTGACATTTTTTCCACAAGATAAAAGTCCAAATGAAAGAATAAACCAAGGGTCAATAAAATTCCAAAGGAAATGGACCAAACAAAGCCCGCAGGAAGTCAAAGCAAAAAAACCCGAGGGAATAAAGAAAGAAAAGAAAAATTTAGAAGAAAAGATATCCTTCGGACAAAAAGTCCGCCAATTTTTTCGATTTTATTCTCTTTGGCTCTTATGTCTTGCCCCCCTAGATTTACCTTTGGTTTTCTTGTGGACTTTTATTATCTCCTTGGCTTTATTATTTTCTGCCCCTTTTCATTGATTTGTTTGCATTTTTCCCGAAGGAATCCTTTGGACAAAAAGTTTGAAGGAATCCTTCCTTCAAACTTTTTGTCCAAAGGATTCCTTCGGGAAAAATGCAAACAAATCAACGAAAAGAAGCAAAAAATAATAAAGCAATTCCTTCGAACTTTTTGTCCAAAGGATTCCTTCGAGAAAAATGCAAACAAATCAACGAAAAGGGGCAGAAAATAATAAAGCCATGGAGATAATAAAAGTCCACAAGAAAACCAAAGGTAAATCCAAGGGGCAAGACATAAGAGCCAAAGAGAATAAAATCGGAAAAATTGGCAAGAAAGAAATCCGAAGGAATATAAGACCAAGCAAGGGGAGAGCCAAAAAACCCAAAGATAATATATACAGACAAAGCAGAATATTCGAAGAAAATCGGAGACCAAAGGAAATCCGCAGATGAAAAAGAATATCCGAAAAAATTAGGCTAAGGGAATGCCCAGGAAATTTGAGGAAATATACACAAAATAATCCAAAAATAGAATCTTGCCAAAAATAGACACGAATCGGCAGACCAAAATAAGAGAAAATACATGCAAACAAGGGTTATTTTTGGCAGATGTCTAAGTTTCAGTTGACCCACAGTTTGACTAGTCAAAGTCACACTTCTCCAAGCATTCCAGCAGTCTGAGTAGAGCTCATCTATTGACTCTTAACGTGGATTTCCATGCAAAGAAAGGTGGGCATTTTAACAAGCCCAGCCATCCACTTTCAAACGCCAAAGAGCTAGTCTCTAATTTTAGACATGGCTCAGCCGATCATGCATGAGCAAAGTCAAACATTTGAGCCCACCGTCCACTTTTCAACGAAAGGAATTTTCATACAAGACAAAATAGACTTTTGTAAAGGTTGAGTTGGTTTGAGTTTACTCTCTCTATTTTCAAACGTCAATCTCTTGGCTTTTTGTAATTCTTTATATTAATAGCTATTCAGCGTTGTAAAATGGATTCCTCTTTTGGTAAAACCAGACTCTGCCATTGTTGAGTTGTGTAACCTCTTTAATCAATAGGACTGTATTTTCAAATTTCAAGTGATGGCATAGTGTACATTCATTCAGCAATTTGCATACGTGGTAGATTTCTCTCCCCTCCCAAATTCTGATTCGTACCTAGTTGCTAGCTTATCATGTTATGCAAGTCATATTCAGTGTTTTATAGGTCTTTTGCTGAAGCTGTAAGTGGATGTTAGGTGGCTGCATAGTGCCTTGTATCAAACCTCTCTCCATCGTTTTCCCTCATGTTTTGTCATTGGATCGAACCTTCTCATGAAATACTTATGCATAGTGATCAATTGAAATCAAAGGCCGTCATTTTCCCTTGTTTGTTCAGTGTTCAAGGTTCCAAGTAGGGTGGATCAACATTCTGGTGTATCACTGTCATTAGGTAGGATTTCCCCTTCAAGTTTCTTTCTCCCTTTTCCATGGTAGTCCGCAACGCAGAGTAGAGATCGTCATTGATACATCTTACAAGAACCAGCCTTCTCTGGAGGTTCTTCTCACCATTGAGGCACCCACCCTCGTGAGAAGATCCCATTGTTTCAACTGGAGAGAGGATTAGCCATTTTAGCACGTCTTTGATACAAGGTGCAACTCCAGGTTGACAACAAGAATTCCTTCGAACAAAAAGTCCGAAAAAAATCGAGAGGATAATAAACCCGAGGAAAATAAAAAAAAACAATGGCAAAGGAGATCCTTCAGAATAATTGTCAAACAGGAAATCCACAGGAATTTGAAGTCAGCAAAAGTCCAAAAAAAATCAAAGGGCAAGACATAAGAGCCTAAAAGAATAAATTCGAAAAAATTGGCAAGGAAACGAATTCCTTCAGATTTTTTGTCCAAAAGAATTCATTTAGACAAAAAGTCCGAAGGACTAAGCACAGTTTCAAAAAACCAGATAGAAAAGACAAGGGCATAAGCAAAGGCCAAAAAAGAGAAAAGGAAATGCCAAGCCCGAGAAAAAGAAGACAAAGAGTCATTTGGACAATTTATCTGAATGACAAACTAAAATAAAGCCCGAATCCCGAATTAAAGCGAAACACGAGAAAAGCCAGAGAAAACACGAAGTGAACTAAGCATGATCAATAGCATGAATAGAGACGTAAGCACAAACAAGACTGAGCCAAAACTGAACAAGAAGAAAGACAAACGCAAAAATAGAGGCATGAGCAAAGATTAAAGCAAAACTGAAAATGGACATAAGCATGAACAGCAAATAAAACAAACTCAGAATAAAGACAAAGGCAAGATAAACAAAGATCATGCATAGACTAACATGAAGTGACTCCAACGAAGTGAACGTGTTTAAAAAAACAAGCACACTTCAGTTCTGAAAATAGAGTTGTCTTGCATGATGAACAGGCAAAGTGTTGAACGTTTCAAACAGCTAAAAATTTCATGCACGCACTCTCATTTGCTTGAAACGTTCCGGCAGTTCAAACGCAATTCTTAATTTGGCATTTGCATTGATTTCATGCAAAAGGGAAACTTTCAAACGTTCAGTAGTTTGAGTGAATTCGACTACTCTTGTTTTGAAGTTGACTAGTTTTCAAGTCAAGATATCTATTCGTAGGTGTCATGCATCCAAAGCTTGTCTTCTTCTTTTTTCAACGCAAGGAATTTTCATGCAAAACAAAATAAACTTTTGTAAAGGCTGAATTGGTTTGAGTTTACTCCCTCTCTATTTTCAACGCCAATCTCTTGGCTTGTAAATTTTTATATTAATGGCTTTTCAGCCTTATAAAATCCATCCCCTCTTGGTAAGACCAAACTCTGTCATTGGTGAGTTGTGTAACCTCTTCAATCAATAGAAGGACTGTACTTTCAAATTTCAAGTGATGGCATAGTGTATATTCATTCAGCAATTTGCATACGTGGTAGATTTCTCTCCCTTCCCAAATTCTGATTCGTACCTAGTTGCTAGCTCATCATGTTATGCAAGTCATGTTCAGTGTTCTATGTCTTTTGTTGGCACTATAAGTGGATGTTAGGTGGTTGCAAAGTGTCTTGTATCAGACCTCTCTCCATCGTTTTCCCTCACGTTTTTTGTCATTTGATCGAACCTTCTCATGAAATATTTTTGCATAGTGATCAATTGAAATCAAAGGTCTTCCTTTTCCTTTGTTTAATTCAATGTTCAAGGTTCCAAGCAGAGTGGATCAACATTTTGATGTATCACCGTCATTAGGTAGGATTTTTCTTTCAAGTTTATTTCTCCATTTTTCATGGTAAATTCGCAACACAAAGTAGAGATCCATTGATACATCTTACAGGAACCATCCTTCTCTAGGGGTTCTTCTCACCATTGAGGCATCCACCCTCGTGAGAAGATCCCAATATTTCAACCAGAAAAAGGATTAGCCATTTCAGCACGTCTTCGATTCAGAGTGCAACTCCAAGTTGACAACAGTATGGAGTGACAATAACCGGTTTGGCACCCAATTCTAGCTCAATGTTATCCCCAAAACCTCTATCCGATGGCATCCCATAAGGCAAATTATTAAAAACATGAATAGGCTCGTCTAAAATAGCTTGTAACTCACCATGAGAGGGCTATTGTTCTATTTTTTCTAATTTTACTATGATTAGGCAGCTTGCTGCCTATGCAGTCTGACCTCTCCTAAAAGCTCTTTCCATCCTTTCATGGACATTTTTTGTGGAGCACCATTAGCTAGACCCTTGAGGACCACTTCCTTGCCTTCTTTGAAGAATTTTAGCTCCATAGTCTTATAATTTTGAATGAATTGTAAGGTTCCTTTTTGCGCTGAAACCAAACAAAAAGAGTATGTCGTAAATCCAAACTTAGAACCACAAATTATTAGAAAAAATCAGAATTCCATAAAACTGAAATTTATTGCAATATTTTTCCATAAAATGCAAATCGCCCAAAAACCTAGGCGACCAGGGTTTGGGGCTGATTTATGCCTTAAAACTGCTTCAAAAATTACGAAATTAAATTTGTAGATGGCTAAAAATATTCCAAACACGATTCCACAATCAGATTTGCAAAAATCTTATTTTCTGATTTTATATGATAAAAATACAACTGAAACTTATAAATTTCACAACTTGCAAAATACTCAAAATTTTTGAACAAATGATAGTTTAAACTGAAGATAAAAATGTGCTCTTTCAAATGAAACAATAATTAGAAATTTCTCTTGGGTGGAAATCACCCAAATCTAAAGCCCAAATCTGAAATTGTGTAGTCAAACCATAGATAAATAGAAATTTGCTAATGAACAAAAATTCTACCCTTGGATCTTCTTCAAAGCTCCTCTTCAAATCAGCAAACAACAAATCAACTCAGCACACTTGCAATTTCGGAAGTGAAATTGCCTCTTCAAAATCTCCTTGGAACTCCAAGCGCCTTGATTCAAGGTTGGAACTCCAATAACCTGAAAATAAGATTGATTGACAAAATGATGTCTTTCCAATATTTCAAATCTGCTTTTATAACTCCTCCAAGGTGGACGAACCACTTGTGGAGGTTATTGGCAAAGATGGACCTCTTTTAGCCACTTGGATTTTCTCCTTTAAGCTCAAAGTCATTAAGGACTTTTAATTGAGGGTCAAATCCTCATGAGAGTGTCCTTTTACATAAAGTCATTAAGGACTTTTAATTGAGGGTCAAGTCCTCATGAAAGTGTCCTTTTACTTTATTATCTAATTTACTCCTCATAATATAGTAATTAAAATTACTTGAGGGTCAATTAAATAATAAATTACAAAATAATAAATAAGAAAATTGCCTTTTAATTTCAAATGATTAAAATCACTCTCTAGCAATCTCTTATTTATTAAAAATATTCCCTTTGCATCATCCCTTAGCCCACGAGGATTAAAATAAGCTAAAGGTCTTCAAAAGGTTGATCAAAACTCAACTCCCTCGAAAAGGGGACCTTACATGAAATCACCTAATGAATGCAACCATTGAACACCCAACACAACATCAATCTCACCAATGCCAACAACATAAAAATCATCCATTACCTTGTGCTTTCCGAGAGTGAGCTGAAGTTGTTGAATCTTTTTGGAACATCGAATGGTGAAACCATCCGCTATAGTCACATTGAAGCCCTTGCAATCCATGGTTTTCAATGCCATCTTCTTAACCAAGTCCTTATCAATGAAGTTATGAGTGGCTCCACTATCAGCCAAAGTAATCACTCTTTGTCCTCTCAATGTGTCTTTTACCTTGAATGCATGATACTTGGGAGCCCACTTCTTTTGTGTCCCCCTCATGCACATGCTCATCATCAACAGTTTTGCTCAATATTAGTATCAACAATATTAAAATCTAAATCATCATCAATTACCTCAATGTAATGGACTTGTCATTTGCCCATGCAATGATGACCTCTAGTCCATGGATCTTTGCAAGTGTAGCACAAACCTCTCCTCAACTCATCTCTTGAATCCTTCATGTTGTTTCTATAGGGCAGCGCTTTATGTGGTGGAACAAAACGCTGAAAAGGCTTCTTTGGTGGCTCACCAGGTGCTGCCCTAGGCTGCCCACTTAGTGTTTTTGGCTGCCCACTCAAATCAGACCTTGGTTGCCCAGAATTTTCCACTTTTGGCAGCGAATGAATGGCTGCCCCTTGCTGTCATTTTGGCCACATATTGTCCCTGTAAGTTGAACACTCTAGATCCAATGCTTTAGTAATTGAATCTTGCAAAGAAAATGGGTCAAAAGCTTTTACCAAACCTCTCAAAGGCTCCATCAAAACCTCAATAAATAGAATAACCAACCTTCTTTCACTCACATCCTGTACCATGACTGAAATTTTTTGAAAATCAACAACATACCTCTCAACATCATGATTTTGTTTGAGTTGTGTCAACTCATGGAAGTGGATCTCTGGATCTCTTCTATCAAATGTTTCCATTACCCCTTGTTGAATTCTTTCAAGGTAGTAATAGATCCATGCCCTTGTGTGATAATGCCATGAAACCACCACTCTTGAGCAATACCCTCCAAGTGTAGTGTGACAAACTTGAGAGCCTCATCCTCAAACATGGGGTTGAGTGATAAATAGGTCTCCAATTTCTGCAACCATGATCTCCCTAGATGTTTATCAGTACCATCAAAAACAGGAAGAGAAATCTTACCCGACCTTTGTTACAAGTCTCTACAGGGTTGCATGCTTGGTCCTCTTGGTTGTGATCCATCCTTCATCTTACAATAATCACGAAATGACAAGAATGCTTGCGTTTTAAAGCTTAGGGCTGCATACTCTTGTTGACGTATATCAAGAGGATCACACATCAGTGGCTCATCTTCAACAACTAGTTCTTTATGCAAAAATGTGCCCTTGAAGAATTTTTAAGGGGAGTTGGTAGAAACCCTCTCACCGCTACTTGAGCTTCATTCTCCCTTGGAGTGATAGCTCTTGCTTGGATCTAGTGTAGTCTTCAACATAGTTGCAAATTGCGTATTCAATGTATGTTGAAGATCATTTTGGCTCGCTTTGATCAAACCCTGCAAAAATTTTACTTGTTCTGAAGAAAACCCTTGATCACCCATGGCTTTTCCTCTTCTTTAATAACACAAAATCTTTTTATCTGCTTGATTCCAAATCTACACACATAAGATCTCACAGGTGCACCAGATCGGTGCTCTAATACCACTGTAATGTCCCCTTTTTGGGCCAAAAGACCAAGTAAGGGTTTTCCCTAAAATCCACAATGTTTGCAAATAATTTTTGAATTCCGAATTTAAAAAAACTAGAAAACCCTAGCTAAAATAAATGCTCCAAACACATACCAAACACCACCAAACCCTTGACATCAAAATGCAAGAAATATGTAGGCAATTTCCAGCAATCACTTCAACCAATAATCACCACAATGTAGGCAAATATGAAAAACAAACTGAAAATAAGAAAAATGTGTCTTTTTACCACAGTAGGAGGATAAAATTCTAATTTAGACTTGTTGAAAATATCTGATTTTTATCTCAGAAAATAGCAGTTGTTCCTTTCTTAAATACTTCTTCAAACCCTAGCAAACCCCATACGAAATATGCCAAAAAATATAGGAATGATTCCAACAACCATTTAGGGCATCCAAGGTGATTAAAATGCCTTCCAAGAGAAGTCACCCAAATCAAACAAGACTGCAATAAATTCAAGAAAAATACGATTCCCGAACTAGGGCTAGAGCACCCTCAATGACCTCCAAAGCTCGCATACACAAGTCGTCAATGTTAAAAAAAATCCAAGATATTTATTTGGCATAAATCAACACTTAAAAAGTCAAACTTGACCATAAACCCTGTCAAATAATTAAATAATAATTCAAAAAATCATTATTTATTTTTTCAACAAATTAGGGCCTTAAAACCCTCACCAAGCCTTCACAAATCCCAATGCCACAATTCAAAAAATTTGCAATAAAATCCAGAATATTGATTTAATCAATTGGACCTCCAATTGACTTTAAAACACTCTCTAAAGACTCCCAAAGCAAATCACCCCACTCCAAGGGCAAGACAAAATATTCCTTTTTGCAAAGGTGGTGTTCCAAAACATCTTTTTGAAGATAATTCAGCTCAAACCGCGATAGCAATTATTGGGCATACATCCCAATCATTCTTCAAGCATGAAATTCAATATATAAAATCAACATGTCTAAAATAGAAGCCCTCATGTCCATATATAGTCTTCAAAGTGGGGCAACCCACTCTTGGAGGAAAAATACTTTTTTTTTAAATCACTTAACCACTTTTCAAAATATTTTTTCTTCTTTTATTTTTCCTCCTAGCCGACATTTACTCTTTTTTCCACTTATAATATTAAATTAATTGCCAAATTAGATTTAGTAATTAAAATTACTTTAAAACAATAATTTAATCAATTTACAAAAGTGATTAAATCACTTTTGGACAAATAATTAATTAAAATACATTCTTCGAATATTATTTGAACTCTTAAGTACAATAGTGGTTAAAACCACTTTTATAAAATATTTTAATAGTAAAAACCACTATTTAACAATATTCTATAACTAACTAAAATTGTCTTATATGGTCAAATGATTAAAATCACTATTCGGGCATCTTAATCAATTAATAAAATAAAATCCCCAAAAGTTATCCATTTGTCTATGAAAAAAAGTAGACTAAAGGTCTTCAATCCCTGTTTACTTGTGAACCGGAAATGGGGACATTACAATTTTTGAAGAAGAAAATTTGTAAAGAAATGGAAAAAACAAAATCACATTAAAGCACAAGCCTAATAGGTTTGGACAAAATATGAAGCTGGCATTTGAGAAGGACATCACCAGGACGACACTATAGGCTACTGAATGGGTTAGAAGAGTCTATGGAAGACTTGTTTGTGATCACAAACAGCTACAAATTTCTAAAGAATAGTACCTACACAAGGGCTTGCAACACCCTCTACTTTAATTAAATTGGCACCTAAGGAGTTCGCATCTCACTTATTAGTGTGGCCTACATTATCGTTACACCCTCTACCCAATGCTTATGACTTACACTACGTCGACAATCCAAATTAGGATTTTTGGCTATAGTTTCCCACTGAACCTACATCTACATGCACCTCGCACACCAATGTTTGACTGGTGCCAACAGGGATGCCAAATAATTTATCAGGGAAACATATTTAGAGGGAGAAATTTTGGCATTACATTTATCGCAGTTATCTGCGCGTACTGTTTAAAGATAAAAGCCTGACATCCAATAAAAGGAATGATTAAATATAAAGTAATGTGCTTAGACCCGATTAATTTTTATTGTCTTAATCATAATATGGAGTCATGCAGGTAGTTGTGTCTAACTAAAGCACCAATCTGGACTCATCATGTATGTACTTCATGGGATTGGCATTGAGGGGCCTCTCTATCCATACAAAAGGCAATGTTATGAGGAGATTGTGTACAAGTAAAACGAAAACATTACTATTTTCTATATCTGTGTGCAATGTTCATTCTTGTAGATAAGCGTTCAGTGCTATGAGCTATCATGCTATGTATATCAGACCAATTTGTATGCATTTCATGTGAATCTGTCCATGTTCTAAGCATTTCTAGAATAGATTTCATTATTGCCACCATCTGCAATGGGTTCCAAATACATACTTATAAGACATTTCCATTGTCATGATATGGATTCCCCACAACTGGATCTATAAATCGTCAGATGAACAATTCTTGAAAGGAAACTAAGAATATTTAAAATATAGATTTCACCTATAGCTTTTTTCGTTGCAACCAAGTCAAATAAAATTTACATACATCATCGGAGTTAGATTTGGGGGTGCTTGTATGCTCATCAATGGACCAAATGCCAGCCGAGCCATTGCAATAGTCCATTCAAGGTCTTCTAACAAGGGTTCTGTTGCATTTTCCATCTGTGTACCTTCCTTTGCACGAAAATTTTGGACTATAAGTTCTTGTATGTGACCATACTTTTGATGTAGCAAGCGAAGCACAATTAAGCTTTGCAATCTTTCTTCTCTGGTTTCTCCAATGCCAATCAACAACCCCGATGTGAAGGGAACCTTTTGCTGACCTGTCATGGAAACAAACTAAAATTCAATCACACATGTGAGTTAGAATGATACTGCAATGCTAATATGTAACAAAGTATATATTCAAAAATTCATATATGATACAAAATAGGAACAGAAAGCTACGAAAGGATTATAAGGGTGACAGGATATATATATGAGGCAAGAATATGTACAATAGATTGTGTCTCTTCACAGCGAGTCTTGATAACTGTTGGCACTTAATTAGATACATAAAACATGCATAGAAGGAAAAGAATAGCATTAATTGTTGAAGGATCAAGAAATAAAGTTGAGCCAGTATCAGCTTTTAAAAAGACTAAAATACGACAATGCAACTTTTAGGAGTTATAATAGATTTTACTTTCCAATATTGACAAAGCCTACAAGAACATAAATTTTAGAATGACATGAAGCTAGGAAGCAAAAACAATTTGATCTTACCCAAGCCAAAAGTGTGTAAAGTTTACAAAAATACAAGCTGAAAGCATAGTTACAAAGTTCAGAAATCCCAATTTGAACAAGGAAAAAACTCCAAATTTTTGGTGAAGAAAAGTGGATCAAACACGATTGTTTCAAGATATATATGTTTTGAAAACAAAAATCAGTGAAAATATAGGCATATATGTACAAATATTATATATCATAAATATATGTAAAAAATTAACAGTTGGACTGAGCAGAGCAAGCCGCCAGGGGCATAGATTTGCAAAGAGAATAAATTTTAATTTTTTTTTTAAATAATAATAACCAAATGTCTAGATAGGATCAAACCTATTCAATAAGCCCATAAAAGGCTTTTTAGAAGATGTTCAAAACCTAATTCCAATGCTAAAATGGTTGTATCTATAAGCTTGTATCTCCCACCTTTGAGGCAGGAGGCAGGTGGTGCACATATTATGAAAGAGAATATATTTATAGGAAAATAACATTATCCACAAGCATAAATAAAAATATAAAAATGACAACCACGATACAAACACAATAGATTTGCATCAACAAGCTCAAGGTTTCTATTAAGAAAATACAATTAGATATCTTTTTACAAATGGCTTTTGACCTTTCAGATTACATCCTATCTAATTCATGACTCTTCACAAGGCAACTATCTATATTTTGTAATTTAGAATGATACATATTTACAAATGTACAAACCAACATCCAGGCATGATTACTACCCCGATGCTCTCCTAATAATCATATAAGAAACTATGAGTGACTAAAATGTTTCCACCACCACTGAACCATTTTCAAACCTCTACCTAGTGCGCCAAAAAAGGTTAAATATCCTGCAGTCCCTAAATCATGATTTCTAGCAGCGGCACCCCACCACACAATCAATACATAGTCTCACTTCAAATCAACTCTCTTGACTTCTATGAGAAAATTCACACAAGTCATGCATTTGTCTCCTTAGTCTTCCACATGTTAAGGACATAAGGAAATCTCCGTCCAATATTTTCTCTTCTCCAATCAAATATGCTTACCATAGTGCCATTTTTTTACAATGAGCCAAATTATTATTGTTAGCCATGTACTTCCACATCCATCATAATTACCAGCTGCATCTTGCTAATTTCCTTTTCTTTATTTTGTCATGTCTCGCATGATATATATGATCCCTTCTTGTTAGATGTGTATGTTGAGGTTGTGTATTGCACCCTCTGAAGGGAGGCTCAGCTCTCTTCCTCCATGCAACACAATGGAGACATTCCTCTCATTGTGAGTTGCAAACTTGAGCGATGAATCGCTAGATTAGGGGCTAGCTCCCCTTGATGCACCCTGAGGCCCTGGATTTCCTACTGCTAACAATTGGGGGGGGGGTGAAAAGAGAGAAATACTGAAAACAAAACCTAACTAATGCGGTGATGCACCAAACTAGTTGGTCTACTCAGCTTTGACCTACACTTTACATCAGAGAGAAGCAAACATACACTTCATTCAAATGAGAACCTTTCCTGCATCAGTGTTTCAACAAGGGATCCTATGGAGATGCAGGTAGGAAGAACTATCAGAGGTGTTCTAAGACACACTATGGACAGCTTGTTCACATGCACCTATACTCTGAGCTGGACACTTCTTGTTGACCTGCAAGAGAAGAACTCACAATACACTAGATATGTTGGCATAAACTTATGAAAGCATAAAAAGGAAATGACTTAACATAAGAGAAAACCATAGACATATGCGAAACTGCAAGCTCAAATAGAGGTAAAAATGCTTCTTTTGATTCAAGGTAAAATTCTTCAGGGCTTCGCCATACAATGCTGAGAGATCCCCTCTCAAATGAGAAGTTACAAATATATAGAGAGCTTGAAAACAGATAATTGACAAGTTAAGGGATGGAAACCCAAGCTGTATTAAACACTTCTACGACGACCACAAGCCCATGTTGTTGTTGTATCCTTCCAATTGCATATAGGAGAGCCATGTTGTAGGTGTCCAAGTCATTGCCCTTGTTGTCCTGGCCCTGCAAAAGCATGGGATACTCCTAGCAACTGACAAGGCCATCCACAAGTTGTGTTGACTAGGCCATGCTCTCTTCAGTGCTGAGCACAACTGGTTGTGCATTAATGGCGAAGCGCAAAAACATGGGCCGCTCTCCTCTTTAGTTCGAAAACCAATCCTTTTATTGGTTTTCCATAGAGACTGTTTCACCTAAGTGCATTTACTCCTCTTGCTGACGACAATTGTGCCACCTGCCTTGGTCTGGTTCATCCTTGGGTCTACGCTTTGACTTGTCACGCCACTTAGAACGTTTTGAGCTTTTGTTTTATTGTGCACATGGTCGCGTTCTAGGTTATCTGCCTTGTTTTTTCTTACTTTGTTATTTCCCTTTTGTCCTTAGCCATTCGGGCTCTCGGGCGCTTGTTATTTTCTCCAGGGTTCCTTTCTTTGCTTGATCGTTCATTCATTCTTCGGGCTTTTGGTTATAAATTCCTTCGGACAAAATGTCCGAAGGAATTCTCTTTTGGGCTTGCACTCTTTGGCTTTCTTTTGGCAGGCCTTCGGGCTTTTCCAGCTTGATGACTTCCCAACGGCTAGTTTATTACCCCAAAGTTGACATTCACGGACCCGTCATTGGACATTTGAATCCCAACGGCTAGTCCTCCATCATATAATTGACGTCCATACAGTCATCACTCACTAGGACAATTCTTTCAGGTTTTTTAAGTGTCTCTTCAGAATTTTGACAATGAACTTTCCCGAAGGGAAAAAGCCCTTCAAAAATTCTGAAATAATCCTTCAGCATTTTTGCAAACGAACTTTGCCGAAGGGAAAGTGACCCTTCGAAAAGATTGAAATGGTCCTTCGGCATTCGAAAATGACCTTTGCCTTTAGAAAAATACCTTCGAAAAAGCTGCAATGGTCCACTTTGAAAAGAAAGTGACCCTTCAGAAAAAATGAAATGGTCCATTTTCATGACCAAGTGCCCCCCCACAAAGACACCTACCCTTCGGACTTTTTGTGACTGTCGAATTTCTTCGAACAAAATGTTCGAAGGAATTCTCTTTTGGCTTTTCTTTGGTTTTCCTTCGGACAAAAAGTCTGAAGGAATTTCTTCAGACATTTTGTCCGAAGGGATTCTTTCCGCTTGTCACTTTTTTTCGAAGGGCAAGTTCCCTTCAGGCTTACTGTCTTTGCCCCTTTGCTTCAACCGACTGCCCTTCGCAAGGGTATTTCGAGCCAAAACTGCCCTTCGAAACTTTTGTACTGGTCCTCACACCGATGAAAAGCCCTCCGCAAGGTCCATTCTGCCTTCCAACATACCCTTCGAAAGTTTTGTAAAGGTTCGTTTTATCTTTGAAGTGTCTCTTGCAAGGGCACATACCCTTCGGGAAAATTGCAAATGACCCTACAAAACGCCCATGTGCCTTCCGCAGAAAAACACTTGCCTTAAGAAGCGTCTAAGACCAATTCGGGCTCTTCCGAAGGACTTACTCAAAAGCTTTGAAGTAAAGACATCTCAAAACCCGATTGCTTCTTCCTTACCCTTTCAGGTTTGTGAATGACTCCAACTCATGAAATTGGCAAGTAAAGGACCTTGCAAAACCCGACTTGCACTGGAACTGGCCATAGACCCCTTCGGGTTTGTCAAGTGCTCCTGCTTATTACTTGTAAAGCTTACAAGTAATGTTGTTCTGATAACTCAATTTGCTCTGTGAGTGCTGGAAAAGACCAATGCTTGATGAGACAACACCTGCACCTGTACAAAAGCAACTTTTTCCTTGATTTTTAAAGGGTTAAGACTTGGTTTCAGGGCAAAAGGTCATGAAGAACAAGGCTTCAAGGTGAAAGAAGGGGGGGTGCCCATTTTGGCATGCAGGATTCACAAAATGGTCAACAGCGTACTTTCGCAATCATGATAATTACCAGTTATGGGATTTTGCTCAATCTTTACCTTTGTACTACCAACAATTGCTCCCACGTCTTCAATGTGTATTGAGCTAAACTGAACACACTCTAAACTAACAAAAAAGAGGGGGGCGATCAAGCAATACATTCAATATTCTAACCATGCAATAATACAATCAATAGATCATAATGAAACAAGGTTAGGGTACTGTTGACCATTTTGGCCCTTCAAGTCAAAATCGGTCTCCTTCTTCCCCTGCTGTTCTGAGCCAGTTCAAATTTAATTTGCACAAGTCTTTCGGCAAAAAGGGGAACCAATTCAATGGTTCGACGTCAGGGCCCAATAGCATGATCTTTCCAAGAACTTTGAACTTGAACTTTGAACCATTGTTGGTTCAACGAGTTGGTTCAGTTCAGTTGGTTCAACGAGTTGGTTCAGTTCAGTTGGTTCAACGGATTGGTTCAAAGGGATGGTTCAAGAATTGGTTCAGGTCAGAAGGTTCAAAGGGGGTCTTCTGAAGCCCGAAGGACAAGTGCCCTTGCGAAGGGCAGTCCTAGACCCAAAAGTACCCTTGCGAAGGGCACTCAGGCGACAAAGGACCCTCACAACTTTTCCAAAAAGCAAGTTTTGGAGACCAAACAGCCCTTGCGGAGGGCAGGTGATGAGCAAAATGGACCATTGCAAAAGTCTGAAGGGTAGCTTTGGGCTTGATTTGCCCTTGCGGAGGGCAGGGAACCTTTGCAGACAAAAAGCAAAAGGGCAAAGTTTTCTTTTGAAAAAGGGACAAGTCAAAGATAGAAGAAAAGGCTAAGGCCGAATTTCTTCGGACAAAATTTTCGAAGGAATTCCTTCGGACATTTTGTCCGAAAAAATCCTTCAAAAGAAAATCCCGCGGCAATAAGGAACAAGGCAAAACCTTCGGACAAAAATTTCCTTCGAAAATTTTGTCCGAAGAAATCCTTCAGAAGAAAATATCGTGGCAATAAGGAACAAGGCAAAACCTTCGGACAAAAAGTCCGAAGGGGCTCCTTTTGGTAGGGTCTCATCCTTCGGACAAAATGTTCGAAAGAATTCTTTCGGACATTTTATCTAAAGGATATGTTTCCTTCATGTTGCTTGCCTTTTTTCATCGGACTTTTCCCCGGGTGAATTCCTTCGGGTTCCTCCCTTCGGACTTTCTGTCTTCGGCTTTCTGTCGGGCAAATTTATTCGGACAAAAAGTCCGAAGGAATTCACACAAATATATATATATATATATATAAATATATATATATATATAACATGAGCATGTAGATCTACAATCATAAGTGGTAATTTATAAGGATCGTGAGAGGTGAAGTTGATCTCACTCATTCATCTCTCACGATCCTTATAAATTACCACTTGTGATTGTAGATCTACATGATCATGTTATATATATATATATATATATATATATATATATATATATATATATATATATATATATATATATATGTAATTCCTTCGGACTTTTTGTCCGAATAAATTCGCCCGACAGAAAGCCGAAGACAGAAAGTCCGAAGGGAGGAACCCGAAGGAATTCACCCGGGGAAAAGTCCGACGGAAAAAGGCAAGCAACATGAAGGAAACATATCCTTTAGATAAAATGTCCGAAAGAATTCCTTCGGACATTTTGTCTGAAGGATGAGACCCGACCAAAAGGAGCCCGAAGGACCCTGAAGGGAAGGTGCCCTTGCGGGGGACTCTCGACGATTATGAAGGGACACTTCTCCAAAGCCGAAGGGACACCTCCTCTTTGGGAAGGATCAAACAAGAAAGCCGAAGGAGCGTGATGGGTCCAAAGACGTCAAATTCAGGGCAATGGAATAGCCGTTGATCTTTAAAGGCTTGAGCGCGGACCCGAATGCATTCAAAGGCCTTAAGGCCAAAAGGCGAAACCACCGAGAAGGGAGCCCAAAGAGCCAAAGAATTAGCAGAAGATAGCTCCCGAAGGCCGAAGGAGCCAGAAAAGACAAAGCCAGGAAGAGACAAAAGAGCCAAGTGCAGAAATGGACAAAACAGTCCAAGTGGCAAAGGAAGGTGTCGACTCAAGGAGTTACTTCAGCGGTTGACACAGTATCTGCCAAGTGGTCATCAAAGAGCGCAAACAGTGGACGACACGACCCGTTTTTCTTCACTTTGCATTGATGAGCAGACAAACCACGTGAATGCCTTGAAGGAGCGGTCTTGTTTGCAAACAGACGGCACGGCCTATGTTTTCACGCATGACGTTTAATGTATTTAAAACACCTAAAGTCAAAATCGGAGCCGACAGCATTCTCTTTCAGCGGCTTCCTCTTCCCAATGCTCTCAGCACACGTAGGCCACTTGTCAAAGGTCGCCAAAGTCTTTTCCAAAAGGGGACGCTTTTGTTCTCTTCTTCTCTATATATATTGGAACTTCTCATTTGAGAAAGATATCTCTCATATTGTAAGGCAAAGCCCTGCCAATTTTCACTTGGAATCAATAGAACACGCATTTTTTACCTTTATTTTGGTTGGATATATCTCTGAGTGTTAGCCATGTGTTCAATCATTTCTTTCCTAATGCTTTCACGGGCTTGATACCAACACACCTGGGATAGACAAAGTTCCATTCTTGCAAATAACAAGAAGAGCTGTATCTGGAGCGCAGAGGCAAAAGAAGGTTGTCAGACAGTGTGTTTTTCCTACGACGCCTGTGGTAAGTTCATTTTCTGTGTGTTTTCATTAAAGCCTCCCTGTTAAGTCCCCTGCAGTCTGGTCCTTTTACCAGTTAAATTGTATGTATGTGTTCTTATGGTTCAAAGTGTGAGTATGAGTAGATCAAACTTGTTTGGTGCATCACCAACTTAGGTTAGGTTCTGTTTTTTAGTAATCCTTCTCCCTTTTCAACCCCCCCATTATATATATATATATATATTAGCAAATGTACTGGAATAAATCAGAGATGCATCAAAGGGAGCTAGCCCTTATCTAGAGACTCTCCCCTCAGTTTTGCCAGACCCACAGGCAAGAGAGGAGTTTCCATTTTGCCGCGTGGAAGAGAGAAGCTCAGTCTTCTCTCAAGGGTGCAATCCACAGCGTCAACAGGTACAATAAAGATGCTTACACTTGTATTGATGAACAATTTAACAACTTGAAAGGTGCTTGAAAACTTGAGAAACCTGCAAAAAGGTTAGATAAAATGCATATGCAATGTAAGGCGAGTGTCAAAATGTAAGTACTTATCTCTAAACTAGGTTTGATGCATTCGCCTCCTCCTTTGTGGTCAAGTCAGACTATGTCAAGGGGGAAGTGGCTAAAGGTACTTCTCAAATGATATGGATATTCCTAATCACAAGTGACGCAAATAGAATGTTCCTTGTCATGTCGCTAGAGATAGACCTAATCTAGAATCTTTACACCAGTTGTCAAAATGTCATCTAGACGATGAGTACTTGAGAGCTTGATTGTAAAAATGTTTGATAAGATAAGAAAAGATAAGATAAATATATTAATGTCCAACTAATGACCACAAAAATAGGTCAAAGGGACTGCAGATTACAGAAATGTGTCAAGAAAAAGTGGGAAACCAAAAAGGTCTCCAAAAACAAGAAAAACAAAGCTGAAAGAAATAGTGTAAAACATGGCCAAGAGTGATCACACCCCGGACCAAACCACCAAAGGACCCAACCACGCTCAGGTCCAAAGAAGGGAGCAAAAGAAATGAGCAATCTCCAAGAATCTGTAAACATCGGGAGCACAAGGATGATCCCTAAGAAAGAAGAACCAGGAGGGAACCCATGAAGAGTTTGATCCAACTCTCCTAGCATCCAAGGCCGACAAGAAGAAGCTCCGAAAAGAAGTCTAACCCGAAGAAGGGGAGGTATGATGCCTAGTCTGTCCTCCAATCCTCTGCCTAGAAGGAAAAGTCCTCTGTGAATGTCTAGTGGATCTAGTTTGTCTCCTGATGTTGTGTCTGAGGTGAATATGCTGATGAAAACTCGGGGAACTGTGAATAGTGTCTCTGGGCCTTACTGATCTAGGATGTGAGCTTGTACTGATGTCAATATGTCGCTTAGTGCTTCTCCTCGAAGGTAGTACCATGAAAAAGGAAGTAATCCACTGAGTGGACACTGGTCTAGTGGGTCTCTAAATAAAATGATCACGAAACTTAAGAGCTTCCTTTATATATAAAGCCAGACATAGAGCTCTGGGCTTCATATCTAAATAAGTCAAAAAGAGTTTGTGTCCTAAATAGGCAGTAATACCTCCCTCTGATCTCATAGTAGATGGGACAACGAAAGATGAAGTGCTCCTCGGACTCCATCTCCTGGATGCTGCATAATTGACAAATCCTGTCTGCTCGATCTATCTGGGGATCTGTCTCAATCCTAAGCCTGTGAGACCCCACTCGAAATTCTCCCAATGGAACGCGAAGAGAGTGCATCCAATGGAGAAATGCATATTGTGCACAAATGATAAGTCCGTCACTCAGCTCCAAGAAGTGCTCTACATAAAATGCCATCTTAGGGCGTAACCCCCCAAGAGGGTTTACCCAAATAGTATGGATAAACTGTCTGTAAATATCATCCCTAATAATCCAGTTCAACTCATGTCTAGTGGGTAGAAGATGAGTTGGTGCATCCAAGGAGTACATAAATGGAGGAAGTCGGTCCATCCTGATTCCCACAGACTCCAATAGATCAAAAACTCTTGTATACCAACAACGCCCACGGGTTGAAGGCGCTGAGAGAGCAAGATTCTCTGAAGAACAGTATGCTAAGTATGGGTATCTATCACGTTCACTCACAGAATCAATAAACCTCCGTATGCGATGTATGAAAGTGATAAAATCAAATATAGTCTCCAGTCGGAAGGGTCGAGCTCCAAAACCTGCAAGAATAATGTGTTGGGGAATTGTCTGCTTACATTTGATCATGCAGCGAAAGAGAAGTGTCTGGACCCTCTCAACAACAGTCCAATCATCCTCCTGTAGAGAGGGCCCCCAAACTATAGATCCATAGAGAACTATGGGTCTAATAAGTGTATCCATGAGTGACATCTTGGAAGAGATATCCTGAAAGTGATGCTGAAAACATTGTCGATCAAGGAGAGCTAAGGAACCATAAGCTTTGTTTATTCTAGGCTGAAGTGCCTGCCTCAAGCTAAAACGTGGACTAGAAAATTGCGCTCCTGGATAAATATAGGAAGTGGTAATCTCAACCTCCTTTCCTCTGAAAAAGAAATGAAGGTGGGAGATCTTCAAGCCATTAAATACCATGACCTTGGTTTTCCCCAAATTAACGATTAACTACCGGAGATCGCAAAAGAGAACCAAAGCATCCAACTGTCATTGTAAGCCCTCGGGAGAAGAGGCTAGGAGAACCACATGGTCCGCAAACAAGAGGATAGAAATCAGAACCTGGGGAAGAAGACACCCATCACTAACCTGAATATGTTCATGAATAAAGGTCAGTTGGATGCTTTGGCTCAAGTGCGAGCAATAATAATGATCGTGCGATTCCTAGAGTAAGTTATTCCAAGGCCTTTATATACCCCACTCAATCCCCTAAGCTTCTGGGTAGGGATGATGCATAAGGGACGTCCCATATGTGTCAGCTATCACTAAATTCTAAGCAATGGTTTCAAGATGTCCCCAAGTCGTCCAATATGTCCTACTAGTCAAAATGGCTGGTTCAATGGACCTAGTGAACAAATGGCTAAAGGATGGTGTGAAATGATGGGTAGGAGATGCGAAAGGTAAGTCTTAGAAGGCAAGCTAGGGTCCCTAAGGAGCTCTACAGCTTCAATTCCATCAAGACATAATATTGAGCTCAGTCATGACCCAGCCCAATCCCATGTTAACAAGTTTGGGTGGTCAATACATCCTTGGCAACAAAAAATGTTAGTATCCATTTTTTATGTACACACAATGTTCATTGGCCAATGATTTGTGTCTTCTTTCCATAAACCCACAATGTTCCACACGCCAATGTGCAACATCTTTGCCACTCATGTCAGTAATAGGAAGTTTCAGAAAATTGTTAGTAAATGACAACCTTCAAACGTTGCCAAGAAAGCCTGCTCCTCACTTGACTTATGAATAAGGGAAAAAAACTTCATGACCTTTTATAACACCAAAGCAGCCATGCACCTTTCAATATGCACCATAAAACCACCCTATAAAAGCAAATAAGAAAACAAAAGAATCCCTTACAACTCCAATGTTTCACCAAGCACCTTACAAAATGCATACACCTTATTATCATATGCATCAGATACCATATGAAACAATCAAAAAAAAAAAGACCAGTCTTCAAATGCTTTTTAAATCATATTAAACATGCTTATAGCAAGTTAAAAATATATCTAAGAGTGCTGATTAATTGAGAGTATGCTGTCCTTGTCTCAATTGTTTACCAATCAAACACCCTATACCACTGCAGTCGTTCTCCACAAGGCCATTACTGCTCTACTCCTCCTCTATGGTTATATACAGCTTACTTCAGCTGTCATGCTGCAAAAACTACACATCTATGCAGTATCACTTCCCATCGCATCATTTGATATAAATACTCTGTTCTATTACATTCCAGTTCCTTAGAATCAACTTTCGATGCAGTTTCCCCGTCCTCCCCATTGTTGTGTTGGCTGTCTATGCATATTGTGTGAAACTATCTAACACCATGTTTCCATGCTATCTCCACAGGTTGCATTTCAAATTTTGTTTGTCTTCAAAATACACTACTCCACAATTTTTTATATGTTTGACTCAATTCGCATTCACATTCACAGTCATTTAGCTTCCTTACCAACATCACTTCATGTTTCTTTCATGTACTAGCTGCTAGTTTGGAAATATCTTGATTTCCACTACTTTCTCATCTTTATCGGACTTATGCATAGTAAAATATTTAAAGAGACATCAGTAGAAAAGAGGTACGAATGGGAGGTAAGAATAAGGCATCTTTTTTATAACTTGATGTCGTATTTATACATTGCCACAAGATGTTAGGCATGTAACCACCAATACCTAATCACTTTATTTAATTCTAATGACACCTCAAAAATATTTAATAATTCTAACCTAAATAATATATAATGCGTACAATCTACCTAAATGGGCATTGTGTTTCCAATACTCCCCCCATAGAGTCCAATTAGACAACATCATTACTAAATATCTTCAAATTAGGGCACATCAAAACAACCCTTCTATGGATTAACATGCATGTCATCTTCCTCCACTTCCTTTACATCTTTCCCATTTCCAGAAGTTTCAACAAAATTATCTTCCTAATTTTTTGAGTTATTAGGATACAGACTCCTGCAAAATCTTGCAATATGCCTGGTTTACTACAATGATAACATATAAAATGTGGTTTATCATCATCCTCTCTGCTCGCATTAGGTTTTGAATTTTATTTCCATTTGCCCTTTTATTTTGTGCCTACAAGAGCTTTCTCTTCTTCAAAATTAGTTTCTTCTCTGTTCTGCATTCGTTTTTCACCCTGCAATAAATACCCTTAAATCTTCCCAAAATCCCGGGTTGTTGCAGTGACTAACAAAGTTTCAACTGTTCCTTCATAAGCTTAATGCAAAATAGTTAACACAATGGATTTGAATTATTTCTTATATATGTTTTCACCTGCACCTACAAGTTAACTTTTAATGTCTTTTAATTTTTGTTAGTGATCACCCATTTATCCACCCTCCTATAACTTCAAAGCATGTTTGTTTTTCAAATAAAGTATCCTTATTTTTTTTGAGTCAGCATACAAAGAAGACTGTTGTTTCCATGCATCAATACCATTGTCTGTGCACATCAACAATAGAGGAGACATTATCATCACTGACAGAGCTGACAATGTAGCGAAGGCTTTGTTGACCATTTTGGTCCTGCAGGCCAAAAATCGGTCTCCCTTTTCTTTCTTTACTATCCCAGTCTTTAATATCTTCACCTTTCTGCAATTGTGCTTTTCCCTTTTTGTAACAGGCCTATTTCTGTAAAGGACCAAATGACTTGAGTCTTGTAGATGTCTCAGGTTGATCCACAAGGTTTTTTCGCTTCAGGCAGTCCTTTTCGGCAAAAGGAATGGGCCAGTTTTAAAGAAAATACAAGGCTTTTATACACACTCCGAGGGGCAAGTGCCCTTGCGGAGGGGAGGAAGGTGCCAAATGGCTGTTCAAGCAGGTTCCAAAGGACATCTTAAGGCCCAAGTGCCCTTGTGGAGGGCAGGAAACACTTAAAAAGGTAAGGTTTTCTTCAAAAAAAGAAAGAACAAGGCAAATAATTCCTTCGGACTTTTTGTCCGAAGGAAATTCATAAGGAAAAGATGCAAAGGATTTCTTCGGACTTTTTTTCCAAAGAAAATCTGTGAAAAGCAAGGATGAATTACTTCGGACAAAATGCCCGAAGGAATTCCTTCGGACATTTTGTCCGAAGAAATTCACAAGGCAAAAAAACCAAATGGAAGAAAAATACCTTCGGAAAGAAATCGGCGGCAAAATGGTTCGGGCAAATTCTTTCGAACAAAAGTCCGAAGGAATTTAGCCGAAGGAAGCCTGACCGAAAGAAAGCAAGCGGCAAAACATAAAGGGAACAATTCCTTCGGACAAAATGTCCGAAGGAATTGAGAGGCCAAGGCAACCCGAAGGATCCCGAAGGGCAAGTGCCCTTGCGGGGGACTCTCGGCTACCAAAGGGGGGACCTTTCTCCAAGTCCCGAAGGGACACCTTCCCTTCGAGAGGGTTCAACGCCAAAGGCCCAAACGAATAAAAGAAAGCCGAAGGGAAATAAAGCCGAAGGAATTACTGAGGAGGTGACGAGCTCGAAGACATCAAATTCAGTATTGCGAACTAGCCGTTAAGGTTCAAATGTCTGGTGACGTCCCGGCGGGCGTCAAATTCACGACGATGGAATAGCCATTGGCTTTCAAATCACGACGGACGCGCGAACGTCAACTTTGAGGCAGTCAAGTAACCGTTGATCTTTAAATGATTGAGCCCGAAGGAATTCAAAGGCCTTAAAGCCAGAAGGGAGAGGCCGTCGAGAAAGGAGCCCGAAGAGCCAAAGGATTGACAGAAGACAGCCCCAAGGGCCAAAAGGGCCAAGAAAAGACAAAAGTCGAAGAGTGAACTCAGCGACCCGCCGAGAAAGGATCCCGAGGAGCCAAGCGCAAATATGAACAAAACAGCCCAGGTGGCAAAAAGGGAAGTGTCGACAGAGGAGTTATTCCAGCAATTGAAACAGTCTCAGCCAAGTGGTCATCAAAGAGCGCAAACAGTGAAGGCGCGGCCTATTTTTTCTCATTTTGCATTAATGAGCAGACAAACCGCGTGAATGTCTTTAAGAAGCGGTCTTGTTAGCAGACAAAGGGGCGCGGCCCATGCTTTCACAATAATGTTTGAACGCCAAAGTCAAGACTGGCAACTGACACAGAATGTTCTTCAGCGACTTCTTCCCAATGTTTTCAACGCAGCATGGGCCACTTGTAAAAAAGGGCGCCATCGCTTCCTCTTGCTCTATATATATTGTAAACTCTCATTTGAGAAGACATCTCTCATTTTGTAAGGCGAAGCCCTGCCAAATTTTTCACCTTGAATCAATAGAATACGTTTTTTACCTCTATTTGGCTGGATATATCTGAGTGTGCCTAAGTATTAACCTTGTGTTCAGTCATTTTCCATAATGCTTTCACAAGTTTGATACCAACATACCTGGTATAGACAAAGCACCATTCCTGCAAGTAACAAGAAGTGTTGTATCTAGAGCGTAGAGGCAGAAGAGGGTTACCAGACAGTGTGTTTTCCTAAAGCACCTGTGGTAAGTTCATTTTCTATGTGTCTTCATTAAGCCTCCCTGTTGAGCTCCCTACAATCTGGTCTTTCCAGCAAATAAAGTGTATGTATGTCTTCTTCTGATATAAAGTGTGAGTAAATGAGTAGATCAAACTTTTTTGGTGCATCACCCTATTAATCTAGGTTCTATTTTCAGTAATCCTTCTCTCTTTTCAACCCCCCCACTTTATATATTAGCAATAGTACTAGAATAACTCAGAGATGCATCAAAGGGAGCTAGCCCTTATCTAGAGATTCTCCCCTCAGTTTTGCCAGACCCACAGCCAAGACAGGAGTCTCCATTGTGCCGCGTGGAAGATAGAAGCTCAGCCTTCTGTCAAGGGTGCAATCCATAGCGTCAACAAGGTTTCAAGGTTAGAAGTATCATATTTGGGTTGCGTTGCAATCCCATCTAGTGGTCTCTTTTTGGTTTCATTAACAATGTCCCATAGCCCTTACACCTTAAGGAACAGTTTCATTATTTGAATCTAAATGGCATAGTAGTCTTTTGTTAACTTCTAGGACTCAGTTAAAATATGAACCATTTGCATCTTCAAAGATTAAAAATTCGATAAATATTAAAATGTTTCACCATTTGAGTTGAGGATTCAAATAAATTCAGAAGTCCTCCAAAAAGTCACAAGTTCACATTCAACATAAAACTTACATCAAATAAACATTGCTCTTCTAATTTAAGCATTTGCCAAAATAAATTCATTAACAATTCACCACAAGATTTCTGCTATCATCAAAAGAACTTCAACAAAAAAAAAACGCCATCTCTCTCTAGCATCTTCATTCAAAATCATCAAAAACGAAATTGCACAACAGATGACTTGTGGGACCCTGCTTCTCGAATTTGGAAGGAATGGCATTCTCTTGCTCAGGAATTTGGACTCCTTGCCTCTGACCATTCCCCAATCATGGAGCTGAGAAGACTTATTCCTGAATTAGAGTTACTCAAAATGAATATTGGTATGCTTAGTCTGCTTTGGAGGGATTGAAGGTGGTGCTTTGGTTGTCCGCTTCTCTAGTACGATTCCCGTCGAATGTATTCAATTCTGCATCAGAAACACCTGTTATCCCCAGTCCTTAATGTTCGTTGGCTCTCTACGGACCAGGAGGATAGATGGATTCATCGTCTTCACAGTGTTTGGTCGTTTCAGATTTCTTATAAGCTGAGAGTTTTTGTGTGGCTGGTTGTTTACCAAGGGGTCCCATCCAAGGCCAGGCTAGCCAAGAATGGATTCCCTAATGGCCTTTGTCATGTTTGCCTCCGTTCGGAGACTATAAAGCATATCTTTTGGGAGTGTCAGTTTGCTAAGCGGTGTTGAAGGTACCTTGAGGATCATTATTCAGCACTGTTTCAGAGCAGGATTCATTAGTGATCTGCTTTGTTTGGTGACTGTTGCTCTCAGGCTCGTCTAGCATTTGTTGGGATATGGCATTGCATGAGGGTCTCGGCCTTATTTATTCTTTGGAAAATAAGGTGCAAGAATGTCTTTGCTCATGAGGACAGCCCTCTGTCTGCCTTTTCCTCTGTGGAGGGATGAGGTGCGCCATCAGCTCCTTGCTAAAGGATCTATGCTGATCAGAGATGCCCATGCCTTGGACCACTCAGAGTATTCGTATTTTATTTCTGCCCTTATTACCCTTAGGATGAGGATTTGATCCTCTTTGTATGTACTCGTTCTTTCTTTGTATAGTTCTTTGCAAATATTTTTTGTTAATATATAATGGATCTTTCAAAATTAAAAAATTAAAAAAATAATAATAATTGTACCAAATTCATCAAAACAAGCATCACTAAAACCTCATTAAAAAAATCATTCATGAAAAATCCCTCATACCTCTGCCTCTGTACAGCCTACTGTCTCAGTAAATTGGGTATTTGAGAAGACAAATGTTTTATATTGCTCTATTAAGGATTCTTTCGCCTAAATGTTGGCTAAGGTTTCGATAAAGCTTGAATCTTACCCGCACAGCTTTAATACCATATAGGATTTATGCATAGTAAAATATTAAGGGAGACATCAATAAAAAAGAGGTACGAATGGAAGGTAAGAACGAGGAATCTTTATTATAACTTGATGTCATATTTATGCATCACCACAAGTTGTTAGGTATGTAACCAACAATACCTAGTAACTTTAATTGAATTCTAATGACATCTCACATATATTTAATAACTCTAACCTAAATGTTAAAAAACTAGGTATAATCTACCAACTCCAAATGGATATTAAATTTCCAACAGTATTCAACTTGCAAATGTTTTTTCACTTGTCTCCACAGGCACAAAATCAATATGATATATGTTGGCAAATATAACATCCAACAGCATAAACAAAAATATAAGCAAGACAGGCATAATAGAAATGCAACATGTATGCATCAAAAGAGTTCGAGATTTCTATTAAAATAACACACAAATAGAATTTATAAGCAGTCTTTGAGTCCTGACCTTTCAAATTGCACCTCATACTGGATTAAGGACTTTACATGGTAACTCCCTAAGTTTTGCCATGACACATATTTAGAAATATGCAACCCATTATCCAAATATGATTATTACCACAACATATTTCCGATTATCAGTCAACTCACAAATGAATAATACCATACATCTATGAACATCATTTTGTATCAAAGCCAATGAAGAGCCTCGTATCTTAGAGGAGGCAGTGCTAGACCCCTCCAACATCATAGCACTCCAGACATCTCCACATGAAGCAGTCCTTTGTCTCTGCTTCCTAAAAAGTTTCTAGATCCACAAGTCATCTAGGAAGTTAAACAGAGGGAGACTTTTATTTCCAATCCCAAAGTGACAAGTACAGCACTAAGAAGGCATTCAAGTGGAAGACTAAAGGGTTATCTATGATTATCTGTTTTAACTTATGTGTCATCTATACAACAGGTAATTTTGAGTATGATTAGAGCTCAATAATCGTAAATCTATTGGAATTATAACTACCATAATAACAAGAATTGTGCATGCAATGCATGTTAAAAGATATCTCTAAAGGAATACAACAAGCTTATGTTTGATATGATTAGCCATGTGAACCCAAAGCACCACTTTGTAAAGCCACAGCATAACCCTTAGGCTCTCAAGGAAACTGAATATGCTTAAGGAAATTGATACTATTATGACATGAGGATTCCAACAATGTAATTCTCAACATTGTCCAAGGATGCATAATAAGGCCATGTTAAACCAAATAAAGATGGCCCATAGCAGCATTAAGCTGTCATGTGACCTTGTATCAGAACTGTGCCTATAGGTTGGTTTAAGCATAGAGGACAAACACAGAAATCAAGGAAGCAGTCCGACCTAAAGATGGGGTTCATGTGATGAATTGGCATATATGAGTTTTCTCAATTGGGCACAATTTTTTCTGCATTCATGGAATGCTTTCTCTCTATATAAATTTGTGCCTTATGCTGTTCATCCTGTGGAGAACCTGAGCAAAGTAACAGCAGTAGACAAACAACATACCTGCCCATATTTCACCATCTATCATCAGGAATGAACTAAACACAACTACTTTTTGGTCATTATACAGTTACTCTTAGCAATCTTTGTCCTGGTCCTTTTGGCCCTCACATCTCGTGGGTATTCTCAGTTTACATCAGCTTCTCATTCTGATGTATCTGTTGTAACTGAATCCTTCAACATGTCCTACTGATTCTGTAACGTCATCTTTTCATCAATGCAAGTTTTTTTATTTATCAAAAAAAACAATGGCTTAGGCATGGAAAAATTACATTATTTGAACTTCATCAAATTGCATTTGGGAGGACAGCATCATATTGTCGTAAAGAGTCAAGACATCTTCTAGTGTCATATGTCTTACTGGAGGTATTCTTTTATGATTATCAGTTCTTATAGTTTGTCTTGTTGGAGTCTCATTTATTTAATTTCTTCTATATCTAGATGTGCATCAAAAAATTCTATTATGAATGATCGTCATTAAGCCCTAAAATCGGACCTTATATTAGTGGTTAAACACCATATTCATAATACCCCTCATGGTACCATGTAGCTATTCTCTTGAGTTATAATTGAATGTAATTAAGGGTGTTATAAGGACAATTAATGATATTATAGTATTGACTGAAGGGGTAATTAGTAACTCCCTTGTGGATTAAGGCTTTCTAATCCAGCCTATCCCTTCAACACCTGCAGGATTCAAGGACCACTATTGTATACCTTATCTCAAAAGGGGCTTGTAGGCTTAGGACAACCCATTGTAGTCAATGACAAAAGGTAAGCAGGCTTATATCCAAATTGCAGTTCATGTCTTTGAAAGGAAGAAGATATTTCCAAGTCAAATGATTATTAAGATCTTACTTAACGTGATTATTTAGTATTAGATATTTTAAATCAATGAAATGTTTGAGGTACTCCCTTGCTGGCCGTACCTCACACGGTAGTACAATGTTCAGTCCCATTAATCACTGCTAATTACTTAAGAACATTAATGTAATTTAATTTATATGCATTCTAAATATGTAAGAGCTACCTCCTTTTATCACTAGTCCGAAGAAAATAAACAAAATCTAGCATTCATCTCATTTACAGTTTACTAGATGGCTGTAATCAACTTTTTCAAACCATACCTCAAAATACCTCTTACATAAAGCTATTGTAGGTAGTCATCCATCAATTTCCTTGAAATGAACATTAAGTTTTCCATGCATTTGCCTCTTCTCTGCATGAAAGGAGGTAGCATTGTAACTACTAAGGAAAGAACTAAAATCTAGGCCTCTTTAATATAAGAAAGCAATGCGCTCTATCAATTTAGTGAAGGATCGTAAGCTATTCAAATTTCTCCCTGATGTTTATCATAAATTCCACAAAGGTTTGAAAACTTTTATTTCCAGATGATTTCAGAAAAAAATTAAAATAATTGATGGGAAACAATGTCGCCAGACCATCTGGAACATCTACTTATGATTACATAAGTAGTTAACATTGAATGGATGGCAAAATTCTAGCAGGCCTCATAATTGCATGTCCACAATTCAACTAAGCCTTATAAGATCCTTGTTTTGCCTTATAGAAACTACTTAGTTACCAGGTTGGATCTTCTTTCAGGACTTTGTGCCGGTTTCTGCTAGTTGTGGATGCAGTAATGATTGTCCATATTTTGTATACATAGTTTTAACTTTTACTACTTTCATAGCAAGATTAGCAGAATCCTCACTAAGTCTCGTATCTCCATTCTTTCAGGCAATAAAATCCAAATTCCAAGCAAGATAGTTAATAAATCTTCAAGCAACAGTTTAGCCCCATAAGTACAAAACAGATACAGGAAGAATAAGTTGATATTAATAAAGCATGTCTACTGGCAGAGGTATAAAGTATTACCTGCTGATGCTATCATCTGAATACGATTCTTTGGTACTTTGTCAAGACAATTGTAGTGGGGTCCTCCAGACTTTAACAGCCTCTCTGAAATAGACTCCAACATCAACCCTTGGCTAACAGAGTACTGCCTCAAATTTTCTATCTCAACCTGGGAAATAACTCCTGCATTGATATGGGGAAGAAGTCCAGTCTCTTCAAGCACTAACTTTGCCATTTCGGCCACATATGAAATAGTTGTAGAATGTCCAAGCATTCGCAGCTGAACATGTAACATATACAAACATTGAACAGATGATCAATTTTCCATCTGGAAGTTATTATTAATAGTTGATACACTTTTTTATGCATAATCAGATATTTTCAGCAACAGTAACAAAGGTCATTCACCCTTAACATATATACAAGTGACCTTTATATGGTGACCTTTATCTATCTATTAACACAGTCTCATAAAGAAATTGTAAAACTAGCATCAACGCATATAAAACCAACACTGATATACGCTGATAGAAACAACTCCCAATGTTTATGCAGGCATGGTAATGATATTCATTCAACCTTATGGGCACTCTTTGGGACTTTTGGACCCATAAATGATATATTGACATTTTCTGGGGCCTTTTCAGCCTTTGCAAATTTACTGTCTATTCCTTATTGTTGATTGTTTAAATCATTTTGCACGGCTGATTGATAGCAAATATAGTTTCGAGGATATATAGAGATCAGCATAGGATATGGCGTAAGGTATTGTGGCAAAAATATCTTCATAACATGGAGCCAACTAGAGACTTCATTGTCACCAATAGGATTGGAGGATCAGTTATATGGAAATTTCCATTTGCCAAAAGAGATTTGGTTCAAACTTTCGCTAGTGGCCAGCAAGCAAACTTTTGGGAGGATGCTTGGCTCTTTCATTCTACCCAACATGGAGTGTCTAAAAGCAAGACTAGTCCAACATAGACTTGAAGACGAGGTAATACAGCAGCTGTGGCATCAAACAAAAACCGGATTGGACCAGTCTAGGGCACTCTGTAGAGATGGTAATGATGATGTAAGATGAAATGGCTCAAAAAATGAAGAATATACCATAGAAAAATTATCTGCTCTCCCCACTATTAATGAACAAGATGAACAGTTTGACTGGTTAAGTATTAGGAAGGGCAAATGTTGACCAAAATCCATTGTCTTCTTGTAGCTTGAAATACATAAGAAGATTCTAACAAAGGACAACTTGGTAAAAAGAGGCTTCCAGCGGCCCTCTAGATGCATTTTATGTGAAAATAGATGTGAAATGTTTGACCACCTATTGTCACATTGTGAATTTTCTAATGATTATTTGTATCATTTCAATGGAGTCTTACGCATTGAAGGCCCTTTGGCCAATTCCTTTGGGCTTGGATTCAGGTGGATAAGGGTGGACGAGGAAAAAAACTTAGTCCAACTGTGGGAAGCAGGAAATCTATGCTTCCTTGGATGTTATGGTTATAGATAAATAGTGATATTTTCATAGGGAAAGTGAAATCCAATGGGAAGCTGTGAACATTGTTCATCACAGCCACACTAGAATTTATAAAAATGCTTCCTGACCCTGCAGTCATGAGTTTGAGAAGAGCCAGGAGAAAGAGGGAGACTAGTAACTCAAAATGGATCCCACCTATTTGTGGCAAAGTGGAGATCAACTTTGATGGCGTTGCTGGTGGAAATCAACTAAAATTGGTCAGAGATTACACATTTAAAACTTGATTCTGTTATTCCATAAACTGAGACACGTATATAGGCCATAGTAGCATTAATTGTTTGGGAGGGGGGGATTGGTTTTTCAAAAATGTAGTTGTTTTTCAAAAAATCGCAATTAATCAAGAAAAAATCAGAAAAACTTAAAACTGCCGAAAAATGTCGAAAAAAAGAAAATTGTTTTTTTTTTTAAATTTAAAGGAGTTTCCATTTCATAGAGATAGATATTAGGCATTTCAATTGCATAGAGAATAGATAAAGATTATGAGAGAGATACATGAGATTGAATGCCATCAAAATTAGTCATCATTTTCAAAACATTCATATTCTAGATCGATCTCCTCAAGGTCAATCGGCTGATCTACGGTTTAATGTTTACTTTAATATTTAATAACTATTCACAAACATGGTTTAATGTTTAAAGCCATATATTCTAATTATCCCCAAACAATCTTTTTTACTATTTCTTCCATGTCGCTAATGAGAATCGTAGTTCATTGCAATTTCTTTCTATTTTTTTTTCATAGTTTACTGTTTTTGTGTGAATTTACAAGTCATTTAATCTGAGTTTAACAGAAAATAAATAAATAAAGCAAATAAAAATTCACATAGAAAAATTAAAAAGTCCCTTTTATAATAACACACTATTCTTTGGAAGTTCACAAAATTACAATAGTATAGCTAGTTGAGTTGTATTTATGTGGTGGATAATATGAAAATTGTAAACTCTTAATGTTATATTTACGACTAGAAAATATATAAATTTTTCAAAGCCTGTTTCTGCAATTAAAATATATAATATTTGCAATAAAACCTAAAATCATTTTCCCATGTACGAAAGGTATTTACTACATTCCATGTGATAAATTTTCATTCTAGCATTTTTTCGAACAGTTTGTGCACATCCTCGATACTCCCACATTAGGCATACATATTTACAAGGGCGCAGGGCACATGGACATCAGACTAAAGCTAAACCCACTTCTTAACATGCATCCATGTATCTCCTTGCCAATGAAATGTTGAAAAAAAAAATTCAACCTATTTCGTGATCAGGGCATGGAGTGTAATAGGCAAGAAAGCACCCGCCAGCCATTCTTCTGAGCTAAGAAGAAATCAAAACAAGAATCACAGTCAAAAAACGGGAATCACAGTCAAAATCACGATTTAATCATGTTTTATATGGGTTTAAATCGCAATTTTAAACGATTTTTCACAATTTTTTCTCATGTTTCAACGATTTTTATTGTTTTTCAATGATTTAATGATAGTAGTTCGTTGACCAATCATAAACCGCGATTTTTGAAGCGAATAAAGCAGTTTTTATGGTGCCTAAAGAGTACTCGCAAGTTATTGATGAGTTTTGCTATCATTATATAAGCTATTGATCTCCTTAAGACGAGTTGTCAAGCTAAATCCCTAGGTTGAGTTGTTATGACAACTCATCACACAAATTGATAAAATATCAATACTTCCTATTTAGTAGTCGTTGACCATTTTTTGCCCAACAGGCCAAAAATCGGTCCCCTTCTGTCCCTGCTGTTCTAGGCCATTTCATTTTTTGATTTTACATGAATCTAGCGATTTCTACGGACTCTGCAGGTCCATTTTCTACGGACTCTGCAGGTCCATTTCTACGTACTCTGCAGGATTTCTACGGACTTCACAAGAACTTCTATGGACTGTGCAGTGTAGTTTTTCGGCATATGAAGAACCAGTCAAAGAGTTGCAAGGTTTTACAAAGCTTCTTCGGACTCTTGTCTGAAGAAATTCACAAGGAAAGAGAGTTAAAATGGTTCAAAGACACTTTTTCTTAAGGTTGGAAGAGTGGTTCAACGACATAATCTTTTGTAATATCCCCTTCAAACAGGGAATATAGAAACACAAAAGCTCTGAACAAAGATACAAATATTGCAAAAATAATTTCCAAATAAATAAATAAATCACAATATAATCTCTCAATAGCAAATCAAAGATCTTATCACTTGTTCTTCTAGACGATTACACAATTGAGTCTCTGTCATACAAATAAAATAATATGAAATATTCTGTCTTAAAACCCTGGGCTTTTGCAAATCTGGAAGTTAAGCTTGAATCTGGACATCTCGGCCTGCTGTGTCGAACACACAGTCGCCAGCGTCGGTCGATATATTGCCGACGTCGGTCTCTGTCGGTCCTTCTCTGCCGACGTCAGTCTTCAGTCGGCCGATGTCGGTCACTGGGAATCTCTGTTTGCCGAGGTCGGTATCTGCATGGACCTGTACGAACCTATACGGACTTCATACGGCCGCCAATAAAGCACAACCTGTCTGTTTTCAACCCCTGATCTGAAGATATATGGCTCTAATACAGAAAATCTCTATCTGTATAATTTATTGAATCAAAAACCTAATAAAATAAATACCTGGAAAGCTCTGTGACAACTTCTGTATGAAGTTACCTCTCAAATCTGTAAACCTCTGTGATAACTTCTGTATGAAGCTATCTCTCAATTTGGCAATAGATCAGCGGATATTTCACAGCGTCTGAATCGCACACACTGAAGAGTGGACGTTCTCCAATGCAGATGGAATCCTGGAACCCTTGGCTCAATCTTCACAGAAGAATTCTTCAATATCAAAAATCAATAATCAATGCATAATCAACAATGGCCTCCATTAGAAACCCTTATACCCTCAAAAAGATATGCTTGCCCTAATTAGGGTTTCTTAAATTAGAATTAGGGTTTCTAATTAAAAATAGGCTAAATAATTAATATTTGATTAAATCAATCAAATATTAATATCTCCCTCAATACATGTCGGATCCTCGAACCGTTCGAAGCTGGTGAACCAAGGAGTGATTCCGCACATGACCATACCAAAATAAAGGCGCTCCGCTGCATGTCAAATATCCCTAAATAATAGGAGCTCAGGCCAAATGTGTCTCAAATAGCCTGAATGAAAGCCAACTGTAGGAATTCTGCAAATCGAAGCCAAGCCAATCTCCATCATGACCCTCTATCCATCCTATCAGCCTACGAAGGTCGCATAATAGGCTAATCATCAAGTCTGTCAATGTCCACGAAAAAGGGGACATGACAATCCGCCCCTCCAAAAATTGCTTGTCCCCAAGCAATCTCGGAACAATGAACCACTCGATCCACCTGGATCCCAAATGTAGTTATGCTTTGCACTGCTATAAATCAATGCAAGTTCCTGTAATATCATTAAAAGTAGATCAAAGAGGAACCCATAATCAAACTGGAGGATGCAACTCAACCAAACTCTAAAAGCACAACTGCCATGGTCAAGAACACATGAGAAACAAACTCTCGGAGCATCATAACCCAAGTAGAATGGACAACTCAAACTGCCAATTCCATCTGCAAAAGATGGTGCCAATCCATCCCATGACTGATCCCTCTGTAAAGGTGGCACAGCGAACGGTACCAAACTGTCATATGTGTGAGAAGAATCAATCTGGAGACTCGACTCCACTGGTATCTCAAACTCATCAGAATCAGGTACTCCCAAATCCTGAACATGTGTGTCAGCGTCAACAACATGCTCCTCAGCAACAACTGCAGGAATGTACTCACCACCAACCTCCTCAATATACAAATGAACTGGGTCTGGGGCTGGTGAAGACCGCAAATGCTCTAACTCTAAGGTCATGTCAGCCAAAGGAAATTGTGACTCCTCATAAGCCAACTGCGTACTCTCAAGAATCTCAGAAGTCACCTCGAGCTGCTGAGTAAGCTCACTCCCCTTATCTTCCTTGACCAATAATGCATCATACGCTGTGTTGCCCCACTCTATAAGATAATCTCTGTCGGCTACCAATTGCATATAATCCTGTCTCAGAATCTGGATAGCCTCCCATAAAGAGTGGATTTCTGTCAAGGACAAATAACTGCCTCCCTGCTCAATGCTAGTAGGAGAACCCCATCCATAAACTGCTAACAACTGACGAGAAGCATCGAAATGCTTGCAAGCGGTAGCAATGTCTCGCTCACTAACTCTCAGCTGACTAGACACGTGGTGGCACTGGCTTGATTGTCTCCTACAATCCTCCTCTGATGCATGGTCCAAAAGAATAGACTCAGAATCACTGACCGCTGTAATACTACCATCCATACTCTGTGAATCCACTCCATAGCTCATATCAACATCCAGAGTATCAAAAGTTGTAGCATCACTGACTAACTCTTCCGTACCGAAAGAAACTGCAGGTGAAACTAAGTCCTCAAAATGATCCACTGCATTCTCCTGGGTGTCATTTGCAATAATCGGATCCTGGGACTCTTCTACAATCTCTGTCATAACTGAGAGATCATCAACACTCAGTTTACTAACCTCTGAGTACACCTCTACACTCTGAGTGCAAGCATCGGACTCATCCTCATCTTCACTATCTCCTATCTCATAATAATCATGGAACATGCTGTTGCCCCGTCTAAGTGATCTATAGTGCTCTCTCCTCAGCTTAACAAAGCGATCAAAAGACAACATCTCCCGAACTCGAGGTGGTACTAACTCCCACTCCTCATTCATTGTTATATACCGTGTGGATTTGTCTTCGAATGTAGGGTATGAAAGAGATTCATTTAACCTCTTCAAACTTAGTTTCAACTTCTTCATATCATAGTCCCACTGTTTCTAAGTATATGAAGTCATCATGATTTACTAACTGATTCAACAAACTACCCAAACTACCCAACAGGATGGCAAGACATTAGCTCTGATACCACTGTAATATCCCCTTCAAACAGGGAATATAGAAACACAAAAGCTCTGAACAAAGATACAAATTTTGCCAAAACAATTTCCAAATAAATAAATAAATCACAATATAATCTCTCAATAGCAAATCAAAGATCTTATCACTTGTTCTTCTAGACGATTACACAATTGAGTCTCTGTCATACAAATAAAATAATATGAAATATTATGTCTTAAAACCCTGGGCTTTTGCAAATCTAGAAGTTAAGCTTGAATCTGGACGTCTCGGCCTGCTGTGTCGAACACACAGTCGCCAGCGTCGGTCGATATACTGTCGACGTCGGTCTCTGTCGGTCCTTCTCTGCCGACGTCGGTCTTCAGTCGGCCGATGTCAATCACTGGGAATCTCTGTCTGCCGAGGTCGGTATCTGCATGGACCTGTACGGACTTCGTACGACCGCCAATAAAGCACAACCTATCTGTTTTCAACCCCTGATCTGAAGATATATGGCTCTAATACAAAAGATCTCTATCTGTATAATTTATTGAATCAAAAACCTAATAAAATAAATACCTGGAAAGCTCTGTGACAACTTCTGTATAAAGTTACCTCTCAAATCTGTAAACCTCTGTGATAACTTCTGTATGAAGCTATCTCTCAATTTGGCAATAGATCAACTGATATTTCACAGCCTCTGAATCGCACACACTGAAGAGTGGACGTTCTCCAATGCAGATGGAATCCTGAAACCCTTGGCTCAGTCTTCACAGAAGAATTCTTCAATATCAAAAATCAATAATCAATGCATAATCAATAATGGCCTCCATGAGAAACACTTATACCCTCAAAAAGATATGCTTGCCCTAACTAGGGTTTCTTAAATTAGAATTAGGGTTTCTAATTAAAAATAGGCTAAATAATTAATATTTGATTAAATCAATCAAATATTAATATCTCCCTCAATACATGTCGGATCCTCGAACCGTTCGACGCTGGTGAACCAAGGAGTGATTCCGCACATGACCATACCAAAATAAAGGCGCTCCGCTACATGTCAAATATCCCTAAATAATAGGAGCTCAGGCCAAATGTGTCTGAAATAGCCTGAATGAAAGCCAACTGTAGAAATTTTGCAAATCGAAGCCAAGCCAATCTCCATCATGACCCTCTATCCATCCTATCAGCTTACAAAGGTCGCATAATAGGCTAATCATCAAGTCTGTCAATGTCCACGAAAAAGGGGACATGACATCTTTCCAAGAGTTAGCATCTTTGAACCGTTGAACCATTGAACCGGTTCAACGCTTTGGTTCATCGCGTTGGTCCAATCAAATGGTTCAACGGCTGAGGTTCAACGACTTGGTTCAGTCGGCTTGGTTCATCACTTTGGTTCAATCAAAGTTCATTGGCAAAGTTCATCGCTTTGGTTCAATTCGTCAGTTCAACGGCTTTTGGTTCAATCAAAGGGTTCATTCGCTCGGTTCAAGGCTTGGTTCATCAAACGGTTCAACGAGCTTGGTTCAACACACGGTTCAAAGCCTTGGTTCAACAACCGTTTGAACCATTGAACCAGTTCAATCAATTGGTTCAAAGGAGCGGTTCAATGCGAAAAATCAAGAGAGCCTCCCGAAGGATAAGTGCCCTTGCGGAGGACACTTGGTCGACAAAAGCACCCTTTGAAAAGGTCGATTTCAATAAACCCGAAGGGCACTTTGAGGGCAGCCGAAGGAATTCAAAACGCGCAGAAAGGCTAAGGTAAAGAAAGATAATTTCTTCAGACTTTTTGTCCGAAGGAATTCCTTCGGACAAAAAGTCCGAAGAAATTCGGGAAACCGCGAGCTCAAAAGGACCTGGGGAAGACTCCGAAAAAGGTGACGAGACAATTCTCGCGGACTTTTTGTCCGCGGGAAAATTGTTCGCGAAAAAGCCCGCAGAAAACGCCGAAGAGACAAAGGCCGCCGAAGGCCCCCTAAGGGCAGGTGCCCTTGCAGGGGGCTCTCGACTGCCAAATGAAGGGCATTTCTCCTGACCCGAAGGGATACTTCCCCTCCGGGAGGGTCCAAAACAAAAGGCCGAATTAGAGGAAAAGGCCCGAAGGAATTTGCCAAGGACGGTGATGTGCCAGAAGCTGTCAACTTCAAGGAGACAGATTAGCCGTTGTTTTTTAAGCGATAACGGGTGTGCGGACGTCAAATTCAAGGCGGTGAAATAGCCATTTGTTTTTAAAAATGCTTGAGCGCCAACCAAAAACGAGCCCAAGGAACGCAGCGACCCACCAGAGATAGCTCCCGAGGGCTGAAGGAGCCAGAAAGAGACAAGGCAAGGAAAAAGGCAAAGCAGTCCAAGTGGCGAGAGGAGGTGTCAACTCAGGGATTTACTCCTGCAGTTGGAACAACGCTTGCCAGGTGGTCACCAAACGGCGCAAACAATAAGCGGCACGGCTTGTTTTCTCCAGTTTGCATTTATAATGCAGACAAGCCGCACAAATGCCTTGAAGGGAGCAGTTTGTTTGCAGAGAAAAGGCGCAACTCGTGCTTCCTCATTAATGTTGGGACGCCAAAGTCAAAGCAAGAACCGACAATCAAACGGCTCCCTCTTCCCAAGGCTCAGAGCGCACATGGGCCAGCTTGCAAAAAGAGCACCAAAGTCTTTCCCAAAAAGCGCCAAGTTCTCTTCCTCTTTCTATATATTAAAAAATTCTCATTTGAGAAAGTATCCACTCTCTTAGCCTTAAGGCAAAACTTTGCCCAAAAATCTCTCGGGCTTGTAAGGCAGAGCTCTGCCAGATTTTACCTTGAATCAGGACTTGGCATTTTTACCTCTATCTGGACTTGCACTTTAAAGTATATGTCTGTGTTCTTCTTTTGTGCTAAGTCATTGTCTTTCATGTTTTTCACAGATCGATTACAGCATGTCTAGTGCATTGTGAAGTCCTGCAGATCTGCCAGAAGTGTCTACAGCAGGATATAGGCGCATGTGAATAGGTTGCCTAAGTGTGTCGCAAAGCACCTTTAGTAGTTCCTTCCTCCCTATATCTCTACGCACCCCTGACTCACTGAAACAGAAGAGTTTCCCACGTCAAATGAAATGTATGGGCGCTTCCTCTTGGTGAAAAGTGTTCCCTTTTTCCATTTATTTGTTAGCGGTAGGAGAAACCAGGGCCTAAAAGATACATCAGAGGGAGCTAGCCCTTATCTAGAGACTCTCCCCTCCAGCTTCGTCGGTCCCACAGGCGAGAGGGGAGTTTCCATTGTTGCGTGTGGAAGGCAGGAGCTCGGCCTCCTACCCAGGGTGCAATCCACTGCGTCAACAGTTTTTGGCACGCCCGGTGGGACCAACTAGGACAAGTTGTGTCCAGAGAGTTGAAGAATTTTTGGTGTGTTCTTCAGCCAACCAGCCTTTGGAGGTTTTTTCATCAACACCAATGGCGACTCCGAGTTAAATCAACTGGTTAAGCAATTCTAGTGCCATCAAGAAACAGTATTTTGGTATGTATAATTCCATCGTTCAGAGCCATGGCCCCTGTTTTCCTTGGCCAGCCTGGCTATGATCCTTACCAGCCTTATGTTGATCCTTATCAGGTCCAATATGACCAGTCTCAGCCATGTCATGAGCTATATCAGCCTTATGCCCAGTCTTCTCAATGTGTCACTTCTACTCAACCCAGTCTCTTTACCAATCAACCCGTCTCCACCTTCAAACGAGCACTGCTGAGATACGAAAAGTATGTAATAAAGCTCGACACCAGAAAGGGATTTGGCCAAGAAATTCCTGATCATGTCATCCATCAAGTGAGAAATGCACTAGATCTGATTAAGAGGGAATGGACTCCTATTGAAAGAGCCAATTGGCAAAGGCTTACAAGTGAGATGCTGAATGTGAGTGGTTTGATTGCATCTTTGGAAGAGAAGCTGAGTATTCACAAGAGGCAGCCTTACCAAGTTTATCAACCTGCATACCCGCTGCCCCAAGTATCATATCAGTCATACACAGCCCCTGCTTATGAGCCAAGTCAAGCCTGTCAAAGTCCTTTTCCCAATCATGTTGAGGAGAGTTCCGAAACAGTAAATCTTGTGTTTAATGCTAATCTTGATAGACAGATCGAATTGGCAAATCTTCAAATACAGCAATCTATTTTGGCAGCAAGGGGAGTGGAATCCAAACCCTCACTACCCTCTCACATTGTGGCCCCATCACCCCAAAAGGAAATGCCCAGTCCGAATACCTTGAGCTGGAATAAAGTGGTTGAGTCATGGAGCAGCAAGGAGGAGAAAGACATTGTCCAAGAGTGTGAGGTATGAAATGAGGTTAGTCCTTTTTAAGTCCCTCCCACCCTTCCTCAGGAAGCTTCTTGCATTTCATGGCAACCTTCATGCACTCCCCATCTCTATGATGATTCCTACGAGCTCCAAGAGGTACAAAATGAGGATAATCTGGCTAAGCGGATTGAGGAGTTAGAAGCTAAGATGAGACTGCTTAGAGAAAGAGAGATGGAGCTTTCAAACCTTGTAGAGGAGCCGACGCCAAAAGACACCCCTTCAACCAATCCTCAAGCTGATTTCAATATTGATGAAGTGTTGGTAAAGTGGAGAGACGAAAATCAAGTGATTTTGGCCCAAGGTCTGCCCTCATTTTCTCATGGGGTTTTAAAAGGATCCCCTGCTTCCCTTTCCCAACCTGATTTTGACGAGTCTTGTGTGCCCCCTCCTTTTCTAGAGAAAGCCCCCTCTTGTGTGCCAAATCCTTTCTATCAGATGTCACTTGCTCATTCTGGCTCATCCGATGCATCAATCGATCCTGCCCTTAATCCTGTGCGCCTAGCTTTCCAGCACGCCTCTCTTCAGACAGCTCTTCTTGTACATCAGCAGACCCTCCCTAACCTTCCCCAACTTCCTCAGGTCTCTCAGTATGATCTCCGGATCCCAAGCTGGAAGAAGGAACATCATGAACCAGCCCAGGACCTTTAAGAGGATAAAGTTACTCCTTGTTCACAAGGGGAAAATTCAAATCCCAAGATCATGAGCTGGAAGCAAACAGTAGAATCATGGGGCAGAAAGGAGAAGGAGAGGTTTTGCTCAAAACCTTGAAGAAGATGAGGCTGCTCCTGCTCCCGATGATGATTGTGACCTCCAGGAAGATATAGACAGGCGGATTGCAGAGTTGGAGTCCAGAGCGAGTTTCCTCAGCCAATGGGTGGTGGACGTTTCAGACCAAATAACAGATCCCATGTCTGAACACACCCCATCTACACACCTCCAAGAAAGCTATCAGGCCACGCCTAATATAGATGAAGTGCTGACCAAATGGAAAGAGGAGAATCATTCAATTCTAGCTCAAGGACTGCCTCCTCTTCCACATAAGTTCGTCCGTCGGCATTCCATTTCCCCCCTTCTCGAAGAGGAACCTGTCTTGAAAGAAGCAAGTGAAGAAGAGTATGCTCAATTCATGACTAATCAGGGAGACTTCATGAGTGCGGATGAGGAGGAGATCACCATAAGTACCCTCTTTGATGAACAAGAAGACAAGTCACAACATTTTGCCTCTGTCTCTGATGAGGAAGAAGTGATTTCTGACCCTTTTCTCATTTTGAAAGACGTCATGGAGGGGCATGGACACTTTCTTGATCATGTTTTGAACGATTTGTTCGAAGTCATTGGGGCAGGTTACACTATTCTTCAAGGAGGCTATGAGCTGGATAAGAGTGGAGAAGGCAACATTGGAACTCAAATAAGTATGCAAAGGGGCTGCAGGCTTTCAGATTTATCCTTTCAAAGGGTTGGTGAATCTGAAGATGCTTTCTTTAAAGTCATCAAGGAGGATGATCATACCATGGAACCCGAGCATGAGGCAGAAGGGGACAAGCCAATCAATGATGCATATCAAGGGGCTTATGGTGATGAGCCAACGGCCACAGATTTCTTGGTGATATGCACCAGCATGAAGGACCAGCATTCAACAAGCTTCCAAGAACAAACAGAGTACTATATGTTGGAAGCATGTTTGAAGCTCCACTCGGATACAAGCCAACCCAAGTGGCAGGCAAGAGGAGCAGGTCACCAAGTCTCCACTTCATTCAGACACTTGTCTGGCACCATAAGTTTCCTAGCCAGGGAGGGGACTTAAGAAATTTTTCCTTTGATCCAGGAGGGAAGCAAATATATTTGGTTAGTTGTATATAGTAGTTTGCTTTCAGTTTCTTTTCCTGCTTTCCCTAAGTGCAGTTTGCACAAGTAGTGTTTTTAGTCTTGTGTGTGCTTTTCCTTGTGTCTGGGGTAAAAAGCTTCATGTTTGATTCTTGGATCTTTAGGGGCTGTTGCTAACCTTTCTTTTAAGTTGCATTCTGACTCCGTGCCCAATGGACTAAAAGGCAACTGGTCTCTAAGCATAGCAGGCATGCTTCCCCTGGGATTCGCCAATTTGTTGACCATTTTTTGCCCAACAGGCCAAAAATCGGTCCCCTTCTGTCCCTGCTATTCTGGGCCATTTCATTTTTTGATTTTGCATGAATCTGGGGATTTCTACGGACTCTACAGGTCCATTTTCTACGAACTCTGCAGGTCCATGTCTACGGACTCTGTAGGTCCATTTCTACGGACTCTACAGGATTTCTACGAACTTCACAAGAACTTCTACGGACTGTGCAGTGTAGTTTTTCGGCAAATGAAGAACCAGTCAAAGAGTTGCAAGGTTTTACAAAGCTTATTCGGACTCTTGTCTGAAGAAATTCACAAGGAAAGAAAGCTAAAATGGTTCAAAGACACTTTTTCTTAAGGTTGGAAGAGTGGCTCAACGACATAATCTTTCTGAGAGTTAGCATCTTTGAACCGTTGAACCATTGAATCGGTTCAACGCTTTGGTTCATCGCGTTGGTTCAATCAAATGGTTCAACGGCTGAGGTTCAACGACTTGGTTCAGTCGGCTTGGTTCACGCTTTGGTTCAATCAAAGTTCATCGGCAAAGTTCATCGCTTTGGTTCAATCCGTCGGTTCAACGGCTTTTGGTTCAATCAAAGGGTTCGTTCACTCGGTTTAAGGCTTGGTTCATCAAACGGTTCAACGAGCTTGGTTCAACGCTCGGTTCAAAGCCTTGGTTCAACAACCGTTTGAACCATTGAACCAATTCAATCAATTGGTTCAACGATTGGTTCAAAGGAGCGGTTCAATGCGAAAAATCAAGAGAGCCTCCCAAAGGATAAGTGCCCTTGCGGAGGACACTTGGTCGGCAAAAGCACCCTTCGAAAAGGTCGATTTCAATAAACCCGAAGGGCACTTTGAGGGCAGCCGAAGGAATTCAAAACGCGCAAAAAGGCTAAGGTAAAGAAAGATAATTTCTTCGGACTTTTTGTCTGAAGGAATTCCTTCGGACAAAAAGTCCGAAGAAATTCAAGAAACCGCGAGCTCAAAAGGACCCAGGGAAGACTCCGAAAAAGGTGACGAGACAATTCTCGCGAACTTTTTGTCCGCGGGAAAATTGTCTGCAAAAAAGCCTGCAGAAAAGGCCGAAGAGACAAAGGCCGCCGAAGACCCCCGAAGGGCAAGTGCCCTTGCGGGGGGCTCTCGACTGCCAAATGAAGGGCATTTCTCCAGACTGGAAGGGATGCTTCCCCTCCGGGAGGGTCCGAAACAAAAGGCCGATTAGAGGAAAAGGCCCGAAGGAATTTGCCAAGGATGGTGACGTCCCGGAAGCAGTCAACTTCAAGGAGACAAATTAGCCGTTGTTTTTTAAGCGATGACGGGTGCACGGACATCAAATTCAAGGCGATGAAATAGCCATTTGTTTTTAAAAATGCTTGAGCGCCAACCAAAAACGAGCCCAAGGAACGCAGCGACCTACCAGAAGATAGCTCCCAAGGGCTGAAGGAGCCAGAAAGAGACAAGGCAAGGAAAAAGACAAAGCAGTCCAAGTGGCGAGAGGAGGTGTCAACTCAGGAATTTACTCCTACAGTTGGAACAGCGCTTGCCAAGTGGTCACCAAACGGTGCAAACAGTAAGCAGCGCGGCTTGTTTTCTCCAGTTTGCATTTATAAGCAAACAAGCCGCGCAAATGCCTTGAAGGGAGCAGTTTGTTCACAGAGAAAAGGCGCGACTCGTCCTTCCTCATTAATGTTGGGAAGCCAATGTCAAAGCAGGAACCGACAATGAAACGGCTCCCTCTTCCCAAGGCTCGGAGCGCACATGGGCCAGCTTGCAAAAAGAGCGCCAAAGTCTTTCCCAGAAAACGCCAAGTTCTCTTCTTCTTTCTATATATTAAAAAATTCTCATTTGAGAAAGTATCCACTCTCTTAGCCTTAAGGCAAAACTCTGCCCAAAAATCTCTCGGGCTTGTAAGGCAGAGCTCTGCCAGATTTTACCTTGAATCAGGACTTAGCATTTTTACCTCTATCTGGACTTGCACTTTAAAGTATATGTCTGTGTTCTTCTTTTGTGTTAAGTCATTGTCTTTCATGCTTTTCACAGATCGATTACAGCATGTCTAGTGCATTGTGAAGTCTCTTCTCTACAAGTCTGCCAGAAGTGTCTACAGCAGGAATATAGGCGCATGTGAATAGGTTTCCTAAGTGTGTCGCAGAGCACCTTTGGTAGTTCCTTCCTCCCTGTATCTCTACGAACCCCTGACTCACTGAAACAAAAGAGTTGCCCACGTCAGATGAAGTGTATGGGCGCTTCCTCTTGGTGAAAAGTGTATGTTCGGGCCTGAGTGGATCAAATTTTTCTGGTGTATCACCTTTTCGTTTTTAGGCTTAGGTTCTGTTTTCAGCATCTCTCTCTCCCTTTTCTTCCCCCCCTTTTCCATTTATTTGTTAGCAGTAGGAGAAACCAGGGCCTAAAAGATACATCAGAGGGAGCTAGCCCTTATCTAGAGACTCTCCCCTCCAGCTTCGCCGGTCCCACAGGCGAGAGGGGAGTTTCCATTGTTGCGTGTGGAAGGCAGGAGCTCGGCCTCCTACCCAGGGTGCAATCCACTGCGTCAACAGTAGTAACTCCAACATTCACCCCCTTAGTATGGACATAGGGAAAGGAACCACACCACACATACTGGAAACAAATGTGTACATCAACACATACACATTTGTTCAAAAAATAAACCAGATATGCACTCTATTTCTAGTGAAGAACCTTCATACGTAAACACAATTATTCACACTCACTTCAAGTGAGTGTTGGGCTTCTCATTGGCACATCATTTACATCTCTTTTTCTAAAAATAACCTATATACGTAAACACAATTGTTCACGCTTTCACTTCCAATGACTATCGGGCCTTTCAATGGCATATCACTTATGACGTACTCTCAGTGAGGGCTTCTCACCGACACAGTAAGGAATACATACATCTATTAGTGTTGGGCTTCTCACTAAATTTGGCATTTGTAGCCTCTATCCTTGATCGTCGCCACCCAATTGCGAACAGTGTAAAAGGTAGTCATTACATTGATTACCAAATATTAAAATTGGTCAAAGATTACACACTAAAAAATTGATTCTTTTATTTAATAAACTGAGACATATATATAGGATATTGATCTCCTTAAGATGAGAAGTCAAGCCAAATCCCTAGCTTGAATTGTTGTGACAACTAATTACACAAAAAGCTAAAATATCAATATTTCCTATGTAGTACTAACTCTAATAAAATCTAAGTCCATTTGGAGCAATAGGCAAATGTGGGAAAGAGGAGAGATATTCTTTACTCCTAAGGCTCAAACTTGCATTCAACCACCAATGATAAAGAAGAATTAGAGGCCCTCATCCAAGGTTTAAAAATTGCAATAGACAAGCATTTGGACAACATTGAGGTTGAAGGTGTCTCTAAAATTTTAAATGATGCATCATGCAATGATAAAGCGATCAATGACAAATTGGCAATTAAATGCCTACTTGGAAGAATCTCTTGCAATCACAGATACTTTTCAGTGTATTTCCTTCAAACATGTCTATAAGGAACAAAATGAGACAGTGGATTGCCAGCTAATCATGGAGTGGACATGATCTAAAACAAGTATGTGAATATTGTGGATTTCTATGGTAAATGTGATCTATGGGATGATGGTGATATCCAGTGATTGTAAAGTGACTTCACAAAGAATGATATGGCAGATATTGGAACAGGGAGCTAAACATGGACAGAAATCTTTGTCTCTACCAATTTTAAATTTTTCCAGGCATAAGTTTGATTGATTAGTCTTCTTGTGTGATTTGGGGAGATGATTTTGACAACTAGCTTCCCCCACATGACATGCAAAGTCTCTCTGGAAATGGACAATATTTATGTTATTAGTTTTAGTTGTGGCCTTACAAATTTGTGTATTTCTTTTCAAGTCAATAGAGTAGGCGGTTTTGTCTCAGGATTTCAGTTTTGGTATGCCATGTTATGCTTTTCACGCCCTGTAGTGGCATATTGTTTTTGTAACAGTTTTTATTTTTATAATGTCCCTTTTTCTAGATTAAAATAATTAATAATATTATTTAAGTTGGGTCTAATCATTTCTAATCTTTTGGGCAACTTAATGATATTATTATTATTAAAATAAAAAAGATTCTTAAATACTTTAAAGTAAACTTAATAATATGACTAAGTTGTCAAAAGGTAATGTCGGCAACTTATGTTTTATTATTAAAATAAAGTAAGTTTAGAGTTTGAGTGGAAAAGGTATAAAAAGTGGAGAGGTCTATTTTTGGCATGTATCTATCATCTAACAAGCAATTCTTTCGAAGCTAAGCCTGCTTGCTTGCACATTCAGCCATTAAGGACGAAAACCCTCAAATTTATCTTGGTGACTTTATTCAGGGGTTGCAGTTAGAAAGTATATCACCTTTGTTGGCAGCTAGAACCTAATTCAAGAGTGGCGCAGCAGCTTGGGAGCTAATTGAGGGTGGGCACAGCTGTTTGGAGGGTTCCTTGAGGTAGACACAGCTATAGGGCAGTGTTTGGGAGGTGGCCGCAGCTCAAAGAAGCCTTTGGGAGTGGGGCAACTTCACTAGAGGGGTCAAACATTGGCCTTGATACTGTTTGAGGGTTAGAATATTATTGTTTTTCACTCATAATATCAGTTGTGTTTAATTCTAATTTACAGTCATGCATTTAGGCTAAAAATCAAATTTGATATTCAAGGGTTTCACCCCAAAAATTAATATTTGAATTTCCATATTTTGAAAGGGTTTGTGATAATTAAATATTGTATTTTGATCTAGAATAAGTGTTTCCAAAATTCAGAAATTTTTTGTGGTTAGGGATTGATCAAAAAATCAAAATTTGTAATTTCATTTTAAGGATTTATCCCAAATTCCAGAATTGCTAAATTATGCCCTAAAAGAGACATTTTAGTAGTCTCAAAGCCATCTCTTGGCCAGCTGTGGGATTTAAATTGTCTACAGTGGATTGGAGACCTAAGTTCTTACCAAAGGAAGAATACATAGATCATATCCAATAGATGTGGATGTATATACAGAAAGAACAACAAAAAGCTAAGGATCATTTTGAAGAAATCAACAAAAAGAAAGACAAGTACAGACAAAAAGCCAAGATATTAAAAATCAACTTATGAAGCAATTTTCTATCAATTATAAAGCCCTAGATTCATTTCGAAGAATGCAACAGAATGATCATATTCAGAGGCATGGTTGGAAGAGCAGTGTGATAGAGATGAGGTCAAACTTTTTGTTTTTGATAAATATGATAAGAACGTTGATATATACACGTTTATAACACATTTGAAGGATTCTTGGAGGTGTATGCAAAAAATAGAAATAGAAGATTCAAGAAGATAGATGGAAAGCCAAAACTTCAAAAGAATCCCAAGAAGAAATCAAGAAGCAAAAGAATTCAGGTCCAAAAGAAGTTAGTAAGCAGCCCATAAAGGAATCCACCATGCAAGTGGAAAGTGAAGGTTCTTCAATAGAAACAACCCTAGAAGTTCCTATCAATCTTCCACGCATTGCAAAAATTGAGTCATTGCCGTATGAGAGTAAGAGTAACTATAGTGATGAGCATGCAAGCAAGGAGAATGTGTCACTGGATGCCACTAATTCTAAAATTATAAATTACAATGATGGTTGTGTCAAGGCAAATCTCTCAAAATCTCCTACTTTTAAATCAGAAAAAAGGAGATAAGCAATTTGATTACAACCCAAAGTATGAAAAGGAAAGTCATATTTCAAATTTATTGCTTCTTACTATGTCATTGCATGAAGTTCATCATGGGCAACATGCCAAAAATAGTGATAAGATGAAGAACACATTGAGTAGCAAGGAGCACATAGATCCTTTCATACAAATTCCAAATGGCATGTGCATAAAAGAGTGAGATCCGAGTGATCATTTGAGCTACAAGGATGATCACTCCTTGGAACCAAGTCCTACCCTTCAAGACAAGGCTATGGAGAAAGTCACCATTGCCGAGGCAGCGAGATAGTGGATGTGGAAAGGTGGTAAGTACAATAGATGTTATTTGGTTGTTCAAGGTCTTGTGGCTCGAGAATGCATGATTTTGTTGGAGTCAAGCTACATACATATTTGTCACCCTTGGATGTGTGAATGCCATTTCCCTCTTTTGTTAGGGACATCGTGGAAGACCCTTAGCCGTAAAACCCTTCTCGGGGGCTAAAGAGCAAGTATAAAGGGAAGTGCGTATTAAATATTTTATTTGAATGTGTAAAAGTACCTTTTTGAAAAGTATTTTATGTTTCTTATTTCACTTAAAGGGGGGACCTTTAAGGGCCATAAACGCTTAAGTGAATTTAAGAAAAGATAATAAGGAAAGGTCTTTTAAAACAATTTTTATATTACCCTCCCTTCCTCTTTTTAGACGCCACACTTGGAGGGCTACAAAAGTGAAGAAGAATCATTTGGTGAGGGCATGTCATGTTTTGAATATTGAAAATTTGGTCTATTAGCACGCAAATACTAAGCCAATTGCCTTGAAGACAAAATCCTTCAAGCAAATGAAGTTAGGGGATGGAACCCCTCTTCCTTTGAAATAACTCCATTTCGGGTTTATCATTGGAATCAACTAGTCATTCAAGGGTGTTTTAGACACCATTTGGTTATTTCAGGTTGGCGTCTTGCAATTGGGATAGTGGCAATTTGATTGGAGAGTGAAATCTCACTCTTTTGGTGACTTTTGTGCCCTAAGAGCAATTCTGAAATTATTCACGATTTTCTGGATAGTGGCGATTTTGTTTGGAAGAGGTTTGGACCTCTTGCAAAGGACAAATTATCTTGAATTTAATTCTATAATTTTCTCATATTTTCCAGCTTGGCGATTTGGGTTTTGGGCTTTTTTAGCCATCTAAATATTCAAAAAATTCATAAAAAGTTTTGCCTTTATTGCAAATATATTTTATGCAATTTATCGAGGGTTTGATAAGATTTTTTTGGCATAGGAAACATCTACAATTTTCTGATTTATTTTACAGCCAAGAATGCCTAGGTTTTGAAGAAAAAAATCTAACTTTGAAGGGTTATCCTTTCATATTTTGAGCAACCACTAATTACTTAGGGTTTGGCATAATGTTAAACTAATTTCAAGGTATATTTGAAAGGTTGTTGGCAGCTAAGGTTTGCTGCTGTTAAATTAGAAATTTTCAAATTTGAAGTGGGGTTTATACATATTCCTAATTTTCAACTAATCATCCTTTTTGGAGACATTATAGTGAAGGAAAAGTCGAAGAGGATAAGAGTTTACCAAATGACTTCTCCATTCTAGATTGTAGACCTGTTGTTATCCACGTTTTTAACATGCCCAACATTTTTGTTGGCAACCATACCAGTGGTTCCTAGCAAAAAGTTGAGTGTTTTTCAGTTTGTCGCTGTTGTTGAAGTATTTTCAGTCAGAGTGCAATTGTTTCCAGTCTCTAGATTATTGCCATTGATATATTTTACAAAGGATTTTCAATATGGCATATGTTGTACAATTCTTTCGTCTACTGCCAGTGACAGTTCCCGACCCCTTTACCCTTTTAAGGCATTCATAAAAGGATTTTCAGTCACATGGTAGAAGAATTTTCAGCCTATTGTAAATGTTGAGGCATGTACGACTAGTGCAAATTGGTTTCTAGCCACTACAAGTCTGATTATGAGGAAGAATATGCAATGCTACAGCCATGCTTGGAGCAGCATGAATGGACCTTTGAAAGTCCACCATATGAATGAAAGATATGAGGAAAATGCAAGCAATGAAAGAAATTTGGGCAAAAAGTCTATAAGGCATGATTAAGCAATTGAAGGAGTGATGTTGGAAGCTATTGATTTCCCTAATGTGTGTGTTCTATGTGTAGGTCGAGCAATGGAGAAGATAGAAAAGAAACGCGATGAGTGTGGTTTAGTCCAGCATGCTCAAAGGTATGAGAAGTGAAGTGAAGAAGTAAAACAAGATGATAGTATGGCAACAATAGTTGAAGAGATAGTTGATAAGGATATGACAGCAGTACAGAATAATCTTCAAGTCATCATGGAGACAAGAGAGAGTGGGAAAGTGATTACACAAGGATGTTGCCAAAAAGAGATGCAAGAGAAAGTCCAATTGCAGCAGTTGGGAGACATAATGGTTGTTCAAAAAAAGTCATTGCCTCCATTTGAGAAGTTGTTGTTTCTTGATCACAACTATCTCCAATTCTTGATAGATCAGGTATATAAGGTTATGGCAGTTTATACGGCTTTGAAGAATGCAATATCAAGTGTAAAAAAAGAAAAGTGTAACCAGCCTAGAAGGGAAGTAGAAAGTATGAGGGACAAAGAAGACAAGGATGAAATAGAGTAGTTGAGTTTGTTATCAACTCAAGCTAATGATGAAGAGTATGGGTTTGCAGCTGGTGTTGATGGGATGGAGGAGATGCTTCTCCAAGTATTAGAGGCACATAGTGACAAATATGGAAACATGTCATGTCCCCCTTTTGGACATAGAACAAGAAAAGACCCTTAGCCTTGTTTCTTGGTATTTCCTTGAGGCTAAAGGAAAAGGGAAGCACTAATCCCCTCCTCAAACGGTAAAATGGTACTTTTCACTTAAGCATTCTAATTTTGCATTGAAGAGGGCCTAGTTTTGGGCTATGGAGCTCACATAGCCCTTAAGTGAAATTTAAAGAAGAATAACCTTATGATATATTCTATTTTCCCTCCAAGTGGAGCGCCCCACTTGGGGAGGGATATTTAAGGAGAAGTGGAATCATTTGAAAGGGATGGAATTATGATATTTGAAATTCAAGGTCTAAGCACGAAAAGCTTAATCTAAGGCTTGAAGACAGAAACCTTCAAGGCTAAAGAGGTATTAGGGATGAAACCCTCTAATCCTCATAGTGGGCAGCTTCATTTTAAGGGCTGCAATTGTGCATTATATTCAGAAAATACAAAATTTGGTCCTCCTGGGGTGGCGACTTGCTTGCAAAGCTAGACAACTAGATCAGAGAAAAAGGCGACTTGATTGGGAAGCCATTTGACTAGTGCTGGAGGCCTTTCAAGGTAGATGAATTGCTTGGGAGTGTTGAAGACCCCTACCACTAGAGTTGCACTACATTTAGAGGGTTGAAGGCCCCCTTTTTAGTGTTGCATTGATGTCATAAGCAATTAATTAATTAATTGCAGCTAGGTGACTTGCTTTGAAGGCCCAACTAAGGTTTGGTGGGCTAATTTTGGCCTAGAATACTTGCTGTAATTTTCTGTTATTGTTTGGACAATTATTCATATTTTTAATTATCATTTCCAGCACTTGTGTGAAAGGAAAATCGCCAAAAACAGGTATTCAGTATTGCTGTATTTTTTCCTACATATTGGCACCTTGATAGTTGCATTTGTTGGGTGATTTTATGCCCTAATATCTGTTGCGACACTTGATAAATTTATGTGAAGTTTGGCATAATTAATTGCAGCATTTCTATAAGGGTTGCATTGAGATTTTGGATTGGAAAGGCACTCGTTAAATTCTGATAATTTAGCATAATGGCGCCTAGGGTTTGAAGTTGGTATGTTCATTTGGTGCCCTAATTTTCATTGGAATATTTAATAAACTGCTACTAGGGTTAGGGAATATTTTATTACAGCATTGGTGTCATTTTTTGAGAACTAAGGTTTGTTGTGAAAGTCAAAAAAAAATATTGTTGGCTAGGGTTTGATGCTAAAAATCAGAATTCAAGGTTTGTCTCAGATTTGGGGACATTACAATGGTATTAGAGCTTAGATCTTGCTAACTTGTGGGTTAGATCAAAATTTTAATGCAGCATGATAGAAATTGGAAAAGAGAAGCTCTACAGATCAAGGAGGAAGGTAGAGCGTCTATCAACCAATAAGTGACCTAATCAGCATCTTGGAAGAAGTAGAAAATGGATTATTCAAGGTAAATCAGTCACAGTATGTGACAATGAAATGGGTGGTGCAGCCCTCCATGATTTGTTTGGTCCAGCCCCAACTCTTGAGACACCCAGACAAAAAGGTAAGGCTTTTGGTTACCAATTGTATTAGTGAAATTACAAGAATGACAGCTCCCAAGGTTCCTTACAACAGCAAAACCATGAGGGAGATATTTCAACTGATTGTGGAGAGTTTCCACGGTCTAGAGGACAGCAAAGGATCGTCTTTTGCTAGGAGGGTTACAATTCTGAAAACTATGGCAAAAATCAGGTCATGTGTTTTGATGTTGGATTTGGAATGTGATTATCTTATTCCTAAAATGTTTCAACTTTTTCTTGTAGCTATCAATGAGAATCATGCAGAAAATGTTGTAACGTATATGGTAACAATTATGACTTTGACTCTAAATGAAAGTGATGATATTTCCCAGCAATTATTGTCTATCTTATTGGTTAGTGTGAGGCAAGAATAGAATTTTTCTCCAACTGCACGTGTTGATTGAAAGGGTTGTTAAAAAATGTGAAGAAAGGTTGAGGCCTTACTTGACAGTAGAGCAGGAAGAAGAAACTTCGGGACAACCTAGTGCTGTAATTTCTAAGTCTCAAAAATCAGACATTTTGGGACGGCAAAGAGAGATTTTCCAGCAGGATTATGGGCAACAAAGAGAGCTGCAAATGATGGACAATATTTGTAATGTCCCCAATTGGGACAATTCAACAAACTATGGGGTTTCAAAGGAACCCTAGTCACAAACTTATGCAAATCTGAAATATTATTATGCTCAAACCTTAACTATCCATATGCAGAACTCGAATCAATTACCAAACCCTTATATCTTGCATAATTTACTGAGTTTTCAACCAAACACTAGCTGTAATATATATGTTTCAATACATAAAACAAGTCCAACGATCTCAGCGAAAAATACCCATTCATAAATTAAAAGTTAGAGCTTCATATATCCTTATTGTTTATATAATATTATAACCAAAAATACCAATTTGAACAGCTGTTTATCCTTCCACAAATAGCTGGAAAAATAGTACAAAAATTAGATAAATGTTTTACCAGAATTATGATAAAATCAAAGCCCACTTGTGGCATCAAAGAGTCGCACAAATACATTAAAAAATCTCCCAAAGGGAGTCACCAAGGCTGAAAATATTTAGTAGACTGCAGTTTTAGTTACCCCTCTCTAGGGCCCCACAAAGTGATGCCAATAAATGAATAATGCAAAGATTATATTCTGCCCTTTTCACACACCAACGGTCATTCAAAAACCTTTATTGTTGCGGCCACAATTGTTATAAAATTATAGGAATTGGTTATGCCCTATATGCTACTATCATGACCCTCAAAGAGGTCATTGAAACCCTTGCAAATTGCCCTCAACAATTATTATTTCTTACAAACAGTTGAAACTTCAAAAATTCATAACTCTCTCAATACTTGGAATTATGATGCAAATAAGAGTTCAAACTAATCACAAAATTAGTGACCATCAAATAAAAATAATTTCAAAATTTACCTTCCATAGAAGGGCCATCAAAACTTACTCTAAAATTATGAAAATCCTAGTTTCCAAAATTTACCTCTTCAAACCCTGAGTTCACTCAAATTTCCAAAGGTAGGTGGTGTTCCAAAACACCTTTATATATCCACTTGCATGTACACATGCAAGTTGAAGCTCACTTACAACCCTTGAATAGAGTTGCCCAAGTAGAAGGAATGGAGATTTTCATCCCCAAACCTAAGACACTTCTTGAAGGTTTTCGTCCTCAAGAGATGGAAACCAAGCTTAACATACTTGATTCAAATTTCCAAATCAATATTCAATATAACATTCACAAAATTCCTTTTTTGCTTTTATACCCAACCTCCAAGGGTGGTGCCCAAATTGGAGGGTTGAAACCTTGCAAACATAAGCACTTTATCTTTTTTAAACTCACTTTATTGAGGGTTTAGGCTCTCATGACCCCAACTTAAGTGAACATAAGATAAACAGTACCTTTTTGCAACCTCAATTGAAAATTAAAACACTCAAGTACTTTTACCTTTCTTGTTCATAAATTATCCCCCCTCCATGTTCTCTTTTCTTCTTTCCCTAAGCTTTATGGGAACAACCAAGCTAAGGACTCCAAAAACAAGCTATGCCAAAAAGAGGGACATTACAATAACGTTGTAGAGCCAAGCACTTGGGGATGGCCTAGCGCTGTGATTTCTAAGTCCCAAAAAGAAAGGTTTGAAGTTGTTAAGGACCCTGAAATTGAGAAAGAACACAAACTCTATGAAGCAGAAATATTTCAGAATAACTCTACGAAAAGATATGTTTTAAAAGAGAATGTTAGTTTTTGAATTGATTCTAACAATAGTTCATTTTCATTTAATGACTATGGATTTCTTGAGGGAGATTGAAGGAAACAATTGTCAGTAACAAATGAGAGGGCAGTGCAAGTCCTAACAAGGTCGGATAACACAAAAAGGTTTCTTGAAGGATTATTGCAAAATGTGAAGAGGAAACACTTGGAGAAAATTGTCGCTATTACAGATTTTGCAATATCCCACCCCTGATAGGATATTTAACTTTCTAATTTTTGTCTGTCTTTGTTCGTGTTTGTATTGCTGATTGATTTGTTTGTGTTTTGGTAAAATCAGACCTCAATGCGCAGAAAAAATGATATTTCTAGTAAGGAGAAAGGCATCCAAAGGGGCTGCAAATGAATTCAAAGTCTTTTTCACATCAAAAGAAGAGTTTCCAGCCAAAGGAAGGACCCTTGGAAGGGCTGCAAACAAATGGCAGCAATGTTGAAAGAGCAAAAACAGCCCCTAATGCAAAGGAGCAAGATACAAACATAGAAGGAAGCACGGTGGGCATCTTGGCAACAATAACTAGAATTCATAACCATCACCCTTTTAAGGTTAGAGGAGTATTGCAGGACAAAAACGTCACTATACTCATAAATAGTGGGCCTACACATAATTTCGTTGATAAGAACTTGGCTACAAGGTATGGCTTAAATACTACTACTTTTAAGGGTTTCAAGGTAACACTAGAAGATGGATTTTCTATTCCTTGTCACCATAAGATTTATGATTTGAAACTCACTTTGGGAAAGCATAAGTTTGAAGGAGATTTCCATATTATTGATATTGGAGAGGTCGATGTGGTGTTAGGGGTACAATGGTTGCACTCCCTTGGAGAATACACACAAGACCTTCAAACTATGAAACTGAAATTCAGAACAGCAGGTAAGAAAATGGAAATTCAAGGACTGAGCAATGGGGCACCCATTGTTGTGAGCTCAAAAGGAATGGAAAGAGCCTTCAACAAGGGGGAGGTTATATGGGCAGCCAAATGTTTTGTTAAAAACATGAATTCTAAGTTGGAACCGCCAACTCTCATGAAGGAAAGGTGTCACATACGTGGCATGTTGAGGGAAGAAAAAGTGGGAAAAGGTTACCCATACAAAAAAATCAATGATAGGAGCATAAGACAGCCTCTAAGATATGAAAAGAAGAACTTCCAAATTCTTCGTTGTATAAGTTGGGTTTTAAGGTATGCTAAAATGTGGTTTCTAAGGTATGCTAAAATGAACAAAGATTTGTTGAGAGGAGTCGATGCTAGTTTGTTCCCAAGGTATGGAAAGAATTACTTGATTCCCTTTTCTTTTGCCAATTCTGAAAATTCGTGCTTAAAATTGGTATTGTGGGGAAGTAAGATTCCATATTTGAGGAAAATAAAGAAATCTGAAAAAGGCATGGGAAGAAAATTGCAAATACACTCAGAAAATTTTGAGTCTTTTGTCATTTCAACCTAGCATACAATTTGGAAACATGGCAAATACGGTGTCAACTCAGCCGGTTAAATACACCCCAAGGTTTGAAACCAAGAGGATACTTGGTGATGGTAGTAATGAGAGGCTAGATGAGCCATTTCAGCTGAATATTTGCATATGGAACAAGGTAAAAAAGGGCAATGAACAGCACCCTACAAAATCTGATTTTGCAAGGAAATGTAAGTTTTCCTTTGGGGACAAGGTTCCAATTGTTGCTTCATTCCTCCAAGGTATGCAACTTTCACATTGGAGGAACCCAACATGTGCTTTCAAGACCATCAAGGTACACATAAAGGGCAGCTCTTTGATATTTTTCAATTCTGATTTCTTTTGCTTACTTATGTCCATAGTGTCTCTTTTATGTCGCATAGACAATAAGGAGTTGTTAGACAATACTTTGGGGATGGATGGGTTGGCTTCAATAAAAAATTGCAGGTTTATTGAAAGTCAAAAAAAATGGTTGGTAAAAGAGTTGATTCACTCCTATACAAGGAAACAAATGAATTTATGGGTCAAGAGTGGAATTAACACTTCCACACATGAGTTTCCAGTCCTTTGGAGATTTAATTTGAAGAGTTTAAAGGGTAAAATCAAAAGCATATGCAGCTGTTATGAGATGCATAAAATGGAATATGCTTGGGTAGCAAGGTAGTAAAAAGAAAAATCATTCGATGGATGGATAAGGAAGATGCTAGGGGCTGCACCATACCTAGCAATAAGAAGTTTGTAGCCATATTCCCTAAGGAAAGAGTTGTCAAAAATACAAAAGAGAAGGGGAAGATGATTTTTTTGACTAATATGTTTGCTTCATGTGCAAGTGTTGATACAAGGGCAAGCAAGGCCCTAATACTTGAAGACTACCTAGCTGGAATACCATTTTTCAGCCACCCTTGAAGATTTTTTTGTTTTCAGCATCTTGTGGGCATTTTGTTAACACTTGGGCTCAAGGGTAAGAAGTAACAATATGAGGTGCTGCTAGTCTTTCATTTTCAGCTTGCTTAAGCAACAAGAGAATTTGAAAGGTGGGCACTCAAGGGAACCACAGAAAATGTATGATTTCAATTTTGTTCAAGTTTATTTGTTTCAGAAAAATTTGTGAACCCTATCATAGGCTTGAAGGGAGAGCCTTAAGAATCATTGGGAGTCATAATAGGTGCTTTTATACAACCCTAAATGAGCTCTACTCACAAATGTGGGGGAGTCTTGGCTGGAAATGGAGATTCCGGCAAGTAGGAATGGAGAATTCCACCAAGGTAGGAGAATGGCACCTCTCTAAGGTGCATGTATGGTTAAGAATGGCCAAGGGTACCATGGAGGGCAACAACTATACCTCTTTTTACCATGTTGCCCCCAACAATACCAGCTCAATTGGTATGAGCTTGAGGGTCATCAAGTCCATGTGGAAGGTATATTGCAAATGAAAACTTCACAAGGGTGAGCTTTTGTTAAAAACTCTCATGATTATGGATTTATCTTGTAAAGGAAAAGAAAGAGTTAATACACTAGTGTCTAAAACTTGCTCGACTAAAGGTTCTCTTACAAGGTCAGTCTCTAACTCTATGTTATCTGTATCCTAGTTGTGTATAATTAATTCATCTAGTTCAAAAGCATGAGCTCGCACTATGGTTGGGGAACTGGGTTGGTTCAACTTGGGTTCTTCAGTCTCCACTGCCTAGCTTGTTTCTCCTGCATATACTAAAGATGACGTTGGTTGTAGTTCGAAAGTTGGCGAGTCCTTGTGCTCTTTTGCTTCCCTACGGATCCTAACAACACTTCCTGAGTCCTCCCGTCCACTTCCTATGTCTCTTCCACCTATAATCCTTCGTTGAGCTTCAACATATTTGCGCTTCCGTAATTCCCACTAACTGGCTACCATTCCGAACCAACAATCCTTCACAAGCACCCCCACATACCCCTACCAACCATGTTGCTCATGCAAGGGAGAGTTTAGCCTTCCATGGGAAAAACTTCAAGTCTAGAGTCAATAAACTTCTTCACCTCTAGTGGAAAATGCCTGAGATATCGACCACATGGTTCTCGGAGAAACTGGAACTTAGCTTCTTCTAGACAAGAGTAAGTTGATACGACGTACTCTAAGACGTAACTATTTAACACCCCTCCACCAAACATCAACAACTCGCATCCACGACGCTCCCAAGTGTGCTAAAGTCATCTGACGCTCTATTTTCCATGTTGTCTTCCATCCATGATTTCTTGACCGGTCTTGAGCATAGGTTGTGATCCAAGCATGCAAATGAACAAGAACTTCCACAAAGAAAGTTTCATACAAGGAACTATGGATATTTTGTTCAACCCATGCACGCACAAAAACTCCTAGTTCAAGAAATGGAACTATAACATTATTTTCAGCACTGGTAAGCCATCGTTCAATGTTTTCGAGAGATAATCGCTCAAGCATTTTCCACCATCATGCAACAAGTGCTATGGGTCCCGACAACAGAACCAAAATGTTGGGTTAGTTTTCTATCTAGACCTTTCCCTAGGCGCGTGCTGAAGTGACTAAGACCCAACAAGCTAGCGCACTGGCATTTCACGCAAGACTTAGAGTTATTGCACGCTCACCCGAAGCACGCAGCAAGAAACTGGTTCCCGTAGGTTTTATCGCGTGAAACTGTACTTGTCATATAATGGTGCTCAAACATATACTTTATTCAATGACTAACCAGGAAAAGAAATACACAGTTGTGGGCCTAAGTTCAGTTAAATGAACAAACACAATTAAAATGACCATCACCATAATATTCAGATAACATAGATTCTATTCATCATATCCATAATAGACTCACAAGTTACATAGCAAATGTATAGTGCAACTCAGTGATACAATTTAGCTATAAACTGGAGTACAACATGATTATTGATTACAATGATATCCGTGATTACACCAATGGAATGACATTCAACATCAATCAATCATTATACAACAATGATCAACAATATTACAAAGCTCTAAACAGGGGTATTTATACTTGGTTCTCCCCGACCAAGTAGTTACAATAGCAATGACACTCTCAATGACTAGCCAACGATCGCACGACTCTTATGTTTCCCTAAAGACACGGGTCTTTGTGCCCCCATATTCCCATTCGGTGTTGGATCCTCGTTGCCAAGTGTCTATCTTCCTGCAGGCCAGTGATAAACTCATGGGTGATTTAAGTTTGTTCCATCACTAAGAATTGCTCCTTAACCGTTTCCCACTTCCCATGCACTCCCCAAGTCTTTCGCTAATATTCTGAGTCCTTAACTCTCGGGTTCTCCATTTATTATGCACCCCGTTGACTGGGTCTTCTCGCGTCGTGATCTCTTGAGCCATGGTCTTCTGCACCTATATAACTTTCGTGCCATGCTCCTTTCGCGTTGTGCTTCTCCCATGCCATGCTTGTTTCGCACCATGATTGTTCCACACCATCCTTCTTCTGCACCATCCTTCTTTCACGTCGCTATCAAAAGACTTAGCCGAAATTCAGGGTCCAACAAGTCATAGGGGTTGTTTTGATGCAAAAAAGGGCATCCCATAGACTTTGAGAGTCGGAAGCTCAAAGAGGTGGAGCGTAAGTTGTCTATTTATGATAAATAAATGCTAGCTATCATGCATAAATTGGCCAAATTCAAGCAGTATTTGATTTGTGGTAGTTTGTGGTCAAAATCGATCACAGTAGTTTGAAGTACTTTTTCAACCAAAAGGATTTGAATGATAGAAAGCAAAAGTGGGTAAGTAAACTTCAATCTTATGACTTTGATATTGAGTATGCCAAAGGGAAAAACAATGTAGTTGTCGATGCATTGTCTATAAAGCCTATTCTTTACTCCTTGACAAAGATTACAGTTGATTAGAAGGCTTTTATAACAGCTGAGTGTGCAAAGAACGACTTTACTACTACCGTCCTTGAAAGTAAAAATAAAGATGACATGTACAAGGTAGTAGACGGTCTTATTTTCTACAAGAATAGGATCTTTTTGGTCCCTGAGTCTAAGATGAAAAATGAGATACTGAGAGTTGTTCATGATACTCCCTTGGCTGGTCATCCGGGGTATTTTAAGATATACAAACAAGTGAGGGAAAGATTCTTTTGGAAGGAACTCAAGGGCATTCCAAGGGAGAGGTCCATTAATACATCCGGAGTGCCTCACTTGAAAAACAAAATAAAGTTGAGCAAGTTTTTTCATCCAGTTTGTTGCAGCCTTTACCCATTCTACTCAAAAATAGGAAAGTGTCTCTATCGATTTCATCACAGGACTTCTCATGGTTTAAGAATTTGCTCAAAGACAAAGTGTGTTGCACACACTCAGGTTCGATTTCTTTCTCCTTTGCTCTAGCAATGTCATCATTTCAATAAACGAGGGGCAAATGTAGACATAAATTTGGTCATAGATACTTGACAATGCCAATTCTTGACACAATCCTAACCACATGACTTGCACCCAATTACATGACTCTTATTCACCATTCTTCTGAACCATTTATATATATGCAAACTTGACCCTTTGTCGTTATCAATACACAAAACCTTCAATGCCAAATGCTCAAGTTGCTTAAAATCACCCATCATACTATCTCCAGCTCGGAACACAAGTCCCTGACTTTTTTGGACAGGTCCGCACTAAGTAGATAAGAGCGTTGTGCACTCTTGTCCACTTATGACCATTGCACCCCACACCAAATAACGATTAGTTTCTAAAATTAAAAACACCCTTTGGTGTCTTCTTGCACATTTCACATGGTTGGCTAAAGAAAATTGTCAAAATAATCGCCTATAAATACACATCAAGAGTCATTCATTTTCCCCAGTCGCTTCACTTGCTTAAAGCATATACATTTATGCACATTGAGCAAATTTGCAATATTCTGCCCAAATTTTGAATCATTCACAAGGGGTAGCCATAAACCAAGTCAATAACCTTCTAAAGCAAGTCAAGAGCTATCATTGTCAAGTATCTAAGTCATCTTTTAGTTGCATACATATAGTCAAAGGAACACAATTGCACATTCACTCTAAGTGGGAGAACTATGTGGGCTTGATTTCCCTCCTTAGAGTATTGGATACATAGGCAATGATCAATCATCAAGGGGGTGATTCAGGTCAGCTCGGCCCATTACACTCCCCTATTTTTCTTGCAGATTTTCAAGCTATCAAAGTGCCCTAAGAGTTTTAAAGACAAGCAAAGACAAACAACAATTTTTACACGACCAAACCTTAGTTGTGATATCTCTAAATACTCAACATTCACAAGCACAAAAGGTGTTGGGATCAATTTTTACACACAATCAGCCAAGACAAGTCGACAATCAACTAAGTCAAGCGCGCTATGTCATTGTCCACCTACACCAGTCATGTCCATAGATATCTTCTCCTTTTGCCTCAGATCTGTCATTTCCAAAATTCTACTTTCTCTGTCTTTCCCTATCAGCAATCTATCACAGTCAACTAGACAAGTCCGCAATCAACGAACTGAAATGCACTACGTCGTTGTCTACTTAAACGAACCTGTCCAGATTCTGTTCATGATTTTGTGTCTAATCATGAGCTTGTACAGTCAATCTCTTCTCATTTTCACTGTCAAACAATCAAAACAGTCAACAATATCTGTGTGCAAGTTTAGTATATCTCTTCCTAGTGTTTTCAAAAAATAACGACTTTCCATATTTACAAATTTATCAAAATCAAAGTAGTTACATCTCTAGCATTCTAATATTTCTAGTTTTACACATATTAAAACACATTACAAATCTATTTGTTTTATCAAAAATAGGGTAAAACAATTCCCAAGAAGATGAAGGACAAGGAAAATAGCCACTAGACTCCACCATATGCAAGGTGTCACAAATTAAATTTTGGTGGGGCTTCGAAACAAAATCCAAGGGTTTTAGGAGTTGATGCCTTCAAATAAGGGAAAGTCACGGTCTTCAAATCTGTCTACATAAGCATCAATTTTTAATATACCTAGGTAAGGGAATATAATATATATTTGGGATAGAATAGTAGAATGTAATAGTAGTATGAATAGTAATGTCATAGAGGAATAACTCCACAATCGCTTGCCAATACGAAGAAGCTACCTCCTTATCAAAGCATTTGGCTCTAATTGATATATTTTGCTTGGATGTCTTACAATAGCCTACACCCCTCTATTTATACTATTATAATCTATGATATAAAATAAGTAGTGATATATACTATTTTTAATAGATTAAAGCTTCATGCCCTATAATAACATAGTATGATGAGAAATTAATGCATGGCTATATTGAGAGCATAACTATAGTGAATGGTATGAAAATTTATTTCTTATAGTTGAAGAATATGAAGCAAAAATCACTGCATTGATGGATTTGAATGCTACTTGCAAAGAATGGCATGAAGATCTATTTCACATGGATGAAGATGATTTATTTGGTCTTTTATATACCGAGTCTTCCATACAAATGGTAGAAACTTCTTTTCTTCTACCCTCAAATGACTCCAACAATTCGGTGCATTCTTTGGTGGGGTTAGCCACTCCAACAAAAATGTATGTCAAAACCAATGCTAAGGGGGATGGCATGTATCCTCAGTTGATTGTCCAAGCAAATTATTTTGTGCCCCCTTGTTCTGTCTTTGAGGTGATGATCACCAAGCTTCAACTGCTCGACTATAACCTTCAAACTGAAATGTTTCCAATTGAAGTTATTCCATACATCTATCTCTATGAACATCCATCTCATGTTCCAATGTTTCCATTCCCACTACTATTGTACATGCTCCTATCAAGCACAAGAAGTGGAAGCAAAAAAGAACGCATGGCAAGGCTTCCATCTAGCACGACAGTATCATTCTTCATAACAACCATGCCGCAGGACGTGGAAAGGTGATCACATTCATTTCTCCAAGGTGGCGGCCACACTTAGTGCAATCTGGGGTGGATCCCACCAATCAGTTAGTTTGGGCTCTTTTTAGCATTGAAAGCCACTCCTTTGGCTTTATTAATATTTATGCCTCGAATGACACTTTGGAGCTGTAATGTCCCCTTTCTAGCTCAGTTTCGAGGACTTCCTATTTATATTAAGTCACTTTGTCAGGTCACTATTTTTAGACTGGCACCTGGTCACATGAGGAACTGATAGAGTTAACACTTGCTTCAAACGGCTCCTCGAATGGATAATTATTCCAAGAGTTATTAATTTCTAAAATGACTAAGGATTTATTTAAATATTTAAATGTTATTATAAAGTTATAATGTAACTTTATAATAATAAAGTCACTTTAATTTTATAAAGAGTGGTAAGTGAAAATATTAAGTGGGAATATATCTTTTATCCCACATTGGCTAGGAAAGTGTTTGAGACCTCACAAGGAAAGAATAAAAAGGGCTTCAGAGCTCATTCTCTAGGAGTTGATGAATATTGTTTTGATTGATTTTTATTGTGGAGTTTAGGGCTTCTGCCTTTTTTTCTTCATTCAATCATTGAGACCGAAAGCTCTCTTTGATTAGCACAACTGAGGGAGTGAAATATCTCTTGAAGGGTTGCAGCTGAGAGAAAGATACTTCAGTCTTTCTATTGTGCCTAATTGCAAACTTAGTGGCCTTTGGCCAAATTTGGAGATTAAGGTTTTATATCAGCTTACTGAAGAATTTTGTTGTGGAGATTTCAGTCATTAAAAAGGGACAACAGAAGGGTCTGCTGTTGTCAATTTTCAGTCACAGTGCTGCAGATTTGGAACCCACGAATTTGCTTGTAGCTTGCAAATTGAGGGTCGATTCTACCCAAGAACATGAGCGCTCATTCTATGAGGACAAGACAATGAATCACCTTGCTTGAGGAGGCTTTGGAAAGGCTTCAATTAATTTATAACAGTAATCCATCCAAGAAATAGGTGCGGCCAGCATTAAGGGACGTTTTTGTTATGGGAGGCTCTAAAAAATCTGAAATTAATTCTGAGATGTTGCAAGTCCATGTGGAGACCAAGCGCTGCCCCCTTGAGGTCTGAGTATGCTTCTTGAAGGAGAATAGAACCAGTTTAGGAGGCTGCCATAACAGAACAGTCAAACTAGAGTCTTTGAAGGAGGTTCGATCTTTGTTGAAAGAGGCATAATTGGTGCTACAATCAGCTAACTACTCAGATATTATCTGCAGATCAGTCCAGCAATTTAGGCAGGTTCCTTTCCTTACATGTTCATAGCTTGCATTGTTAAATCTGAAGTAAGTCTGAAACACTAAGTCTGGGTTGTTTGACATGTGAAATCAGTCATTGTAATCATTTGAAACAGTCATTGTAATCAGAATTTCTCTTTGATATCAGTCATTGAAATCCAATAAGAGGAAAGAGTATGATTGCTTTCAGTTCATAGTGTTGCTTCAGATTGCATGCCAAATGTTTGTGAAATTGTCTCTAGGCTGTAGGTGAATTGTTTGCATCATTAGTTCATGTATCTGCACTTGGGTAGGCATAAAAAGTCTGCATCCCATTTTCCTTGCATTTCTCTATCTAATTGACAGTTATTTTCAAGCAAATATTCATTATTCTCAAAGCTAAAACACAAAAAAAGCAATCAGACCTTCATTACCGGCAAGTATAAGGTTTCATGATAAGTGTTTGACGAAATGTTCAAAGCATAAAGAGGCAAGAACTCAATCAGATTTGGACAGGGATGCTACATAATTCAGTTGTGAAACCAAATTTATTAAGACAGTCCCAAGTAGACAGTCTTCAAAGTGTTTGGCAAAATGTCAACACACTGAAAAAAAATTGAAACTATGACAGAACAGGTCATTTTTAAATTCAGAATATTGTGTGGTTAAGCGGTACCCATAGGGGATACTACAGGAGCGTTCCCATTTATGGCGATAGATAGCGGATGATCTCCCCGATGTCCATCGGTTATTATGTGGTGACTTTAATATGGTGGCATCTCCCAAGGACAAAATGGGCCATTTGCCTATGAGGTGGGCAGCTGACAAAAGGGAGGCGTGGTTTTACATGTACACTAAATGGGGCCTTTATGACCCCAATTTAACTCGTCAGCCTGCAAATAAAGTTTGGTACACCTAGAGTAATTTCAGGGTAGGCCCCGCTCGGATTCTGAAGCGTCTAGATAGAGCAATGATGTCCATCCAACCGTACTTCTCTTTTGATAATGGCTTTTTTCCTCCAGTGCAGGCACTGCCGGATTTTGAGTTTTTCAATCACTCCCCCATTCAGTTTCGTGTGACATGACAGTTCATGAAACCCAAAGTCCACAAAACGCAATTCTTCCTTAACACCTCCTTGCACAAGCATGGGCCCATCATGGCACACATTAGGAGAGTTTTGAATTTAGATCCACGTCCTTCTCAAGAATCTAGTTGGATTCTTTGGTGGGATGATGCCATCAGGAGGACCTCAAGCTTTCTGCGGATCTATGGCCACCAATTTGCCAAAATTCGGAGACACTCCTACTCTGCTACTACCTTAGAACTGAGCCATGCGGCTCTAGCTCTAGAAGAAGATCCCTTTAATGAGATCTTGCAAGTGAGAGTTGCGTCCTTCAAGCATCGCATTCAAATTGCAGATAACTACAATGCTCGAGGAGCCCAAGTCAAAGCCAGGGTTCATTGGCTTAAAATAGGGGACAAAACTTCTAAGGAGTTCTTTCCATTGCTGCGAGCCAAAAACTCGAAGCAGCAAATTCAAGTCATTATTGAGGCTAGTAACAGACTCACAAAGACTCCACAAATTGTGCAAGCTTTTGTCCGCCATTATCAACAACTGTTCAAAGCTCAAGCGTTTACGACTGAGCGTGAATCTCCCTTCAGCAATGCCTTTCAGTGGTGTCGTGCAAACTCACTCCTGCCCAATGGGTGATTTGCGACAAGCCCCTCACTGTCGACGATTTGCATGAAGCGGTGTCTCACATGGCTAATAACAAAGCCCTTGGCATTGATGGCTTTCCCTGCGAATTCTACAAAACTCTTTGGGATCTTGTGGGCAGTGATTTGTATAAGGTTTATCAAGAAGCGTTTCACGCACATTCACTGGATAAAAATATAAATAAAGGAAATATCAAATTCATACCTGAGCAGGGAGATCCTGAATTGATCTACAACTGACATCCCATCACCCTCCTGAATGTTTCCTGTAAATTATTGCCAAGACTCTGGCAATCCGACTACGCAATATGTTGCCTCTCATTGTGCGTCCAGAACAAATGGGCTTCATCAGAAGCCGTTATATCTTGGATAACATCATTGTCGTATGGGAAGGGAGGGATTGGGCCAGACGGTCTAAGCAACAAGCTATGTTCATCAAAATTGACTTTGAAAAAGCTTATGATGGCATTGAATGGCCTTTTATCTTAGCTATGCTTCCGACTCTAGGTTTCGGGTCCATCTTCATTCAAACTGTTCAAATGTTTTTCTCTAATGCCTCGACTGTCCTCTCCATTAATGGAGTTACCTCTAAGCAATTTGGCTTATTCTATTCCATTCACCAAAGGTGCGCTTTGGCTCCCGCCATGTGCGTTCTTGCAGCTGAGGGTTTTGGATATCTTCTTAGCAATGCCCAAGCTAGTGGCCTTGTTAAGGGAATTTATCTCCCTCCTGATGCAGCTAATCCGCACGAAGATATGCAATTGCTTAATGGCCACTTTGTAGATGACTCCTTCCTTACCCTCATTGAAGATGAAGCCAATGTGGGCAATGCCTTACAGTGTCTTGACACCTTCTGCCTAGCCTCTGGCTCCAGCATCCAATGGCAGAAAACTCGTTGCTACAAACAATCTTACCTCCCTCCACCAGCGTGGACTGCTAAATTTGGTTGGAAGTGGATCCAACATGACAAAATCTTTAAATTCCTTGGCATCCCCTTTGCTTTCGATGCTTCACCACCCTTACTGTGGCAATATGTTGTTGACAGAGTTGCTAAGAAGCTAGATTACTGGGTCACCAAGTCTCTTTCATTGGCAGGAAAATTTCAAATATGCTCGAAAATTCTTACATCCACCCATGTGTATTACTCGTCATGTTGGGTGCCTTCCCAAAAATCTTACCAAAAGTTGAAGAAATTGCTCCGAGATTTCCTTTGGGCAAATTCCCCACAAGGTAAAAGATTCCACAAGGTGGCCTAGGAATATTGTTGCCTCACGCGTGAAGGTGGAGGGGTGAGACTCATAGACATAGCTTGACAAGCAACTGCATTATGTGCCAAATGGATTGTGCGGGCCATTGAGGACCCAGAAGCTTGGAAGGTGTTATTCAAACATTGTATCTCCTCAGGCTTGCCCAAGGGCAAGAAACCCTGAAAAGGGCTCAGCTTCCCCAATTTACTCTTCATCCAGTCTCCTGTCCAGATCACTAGATCCGTTGTGGCCAAAAGCATCTGGAAGGCTTAGGAAAAGATTAAGCCATGGCTTTTCTGGAATGGTTCCAGTTTCCGTAACGGGCTCTCCACTAACTCCCACTCTCTGTGGTGGTCTCCCATTTTTTCTTACAATGAAGTGCCCCTGGCAGAAGTCCCTTGGATCAACGCCCTCAAGCTTTTTCGTCGAGGAATTCATTCCGTCAAGTATATCTTATGTGGGCATTCTCGCTCTTGGCTATCTTGGGAGGAGGCGAAACCTAAATTCCGATTAGCCAATGCAGATCAGGTATCTTACTAGGCGATTCTCAATGTCATCCCAGCTTCCATGCTCCATAAAATCTCGGTCCATTCCACTCGGCCATGGTGGAAAGACTGAAAATAATATGTTGAGACCCCTTTCTGCAACTACACTCCTCGGTTGGGTTATGCTTGACTCTCCCCCATTTGCCCATGGTTTACAAGCTTAACGTCCGTTGGGGGCTGCACTCGTCTATTAAAACGTGGAGCTTTTGCTTCAACATTGTTTGGGGGGATTGTGTGGAGCCCAAGCTTGCCCACTTTCTTGAGTGTATATTGCACCAAAGCTTGCCTATTGGCAGAAGACTTGTTCAACTTGGAGTCCACCAACCTACTTGCCCCTTCTGTGGCCACCTTGAGACGCTTCCTCCTCTCTTCTAGTACTGTTCCAAAGTTCAAAGGGTATGGACTTGGATCCATGATCTTTTCAAGGCTTTCCAGCTCGAATTCTTCCTTTGACAGCATATCCTCCTTGGAGACAAACCCACAATGCCCTTCAAATACACGCAAGTTTGGCATACTTTTAGAGTAGAGATTCTCTTCTCGATTTGAGAAAAAAAAAAAAAAAACTGTTTAATCATGGTTCTGCTGATTGTAATGTTTCTGCGTTGCACAACTCTTCTATCATCTCCAATGTTCTTTTGCAGATTCAAGTCCAAGCCAATAAAGTGGCTATGGAGCTTGGGTATCTTCAGGATCTCCTCTCCCATTGAGGAGATGCTCCTTGTACTATGGTTCGGGTTCCACCTTCTCCGCCTAGGGATCCCAGATTGGATGGCAGAGTGCCTCGACTGCCTCGTGGTAGGCATCGTCGCAGTCATTCCAAGTGTCGCTCTCACAACGACACCCCATCCCAGCACGTTCCCCTCCTAGGCAGCAATGAGGGTGGCAGCCACCACCTCCTTCCCCTGCTGGGCAGGACAGCTGAGTCGCTCCTCCTCCTCCTTTGTGCCCAGATGCTTGGGGGGCGCCACCTGGAGGTCGTGCGGACATGCTGGATAAGTTCTCCGGGGTCGCTTTGGCTATCTCGCCCACTCGGATACAAGCAGCTGATGATATGAATACTGCCCAAGTTACTCGTTGGGGCCCTGATAATATGGATCCTCCGCCTGCTGGCCTTGCTCTTGCTGCATAAAAGTTATCTCTTTTTATGACTTTGTGATTTAGTTGCTTGTTTTTTAGGCTTTGCCTAGATGATAGTTTCACAATACTTTGGTTTTGCTCCTAGGCTCTGTCTAGTGTGTCGTGGCATGCTCTCATACCGCCTTGTTTTTTTGTGAATTATTTGTATATTTCTGTTTAGTTAATTAATGGATATATTTCAACAAAGAAAAAAAGTTGACGACTAATTGTGAAGAACATTACAGACCACCACCACCAACTGCTGCCATTTTAGGCTACACTGATAATTAAACAATTTTACCCCAACCATGTTTCATTTGGATTGTAGGAAGAAAAGAGTTTCGCTTTGGATTGTAGGCCAACCAAAAATAATAATTAACAGAAATTCCAGAAAATCATTGGCAAACGTTACCTCGTCCACGGCGGCTGGGTAAAGAAGCTCGGGCTTATCTCCGAGAGTAAACAGTGCTTCGCTGCACCCCATTTCCGCTCCTTTGCTTGTAATTGCCACCACTTCCTCGGCCGTCATGTATATTTTCCGCCCTGGTTTTGGCGGCAGGGAAAATGTACAATAACCACAAAAATCCCTGCACGCTCTAGTTAAAGGTATGAAGACTTTAGGCGAAAATGTAATGATATTGGAGTCCACTCTTTGATCTCTGACTGCGGCTGCAGCAGCAGTGAGTAAATTAAGCGGAGCATTGCCTATTTCCCACAGATGGTCTTCCTTTGGATGTTCGCCTAGCAAACCCTCTTTAATTTTTTCGAGCGTGTTAGGGTTGAAATTTTTGAAGGAGCACGTTATTCTGCTTTTGCTTCTTCGAAACGGTGAGGGCTTTGATGCGTACAAATTGCTTGTCAAAGAGAAGGGCCGGGGAATCGAACCCGCGGTGCTGGTAAACAAGGCAACCTGCATTGTTGCGCAAGGAAGGTAGAACAATTATCGTTGCGATTCACAGTACTAATATTATGTGCAGGCGATTAATTCCGCGTTTGTTAAAATTCGAGTTCATTCAGTGTGAGATTCAGAAACGCGCGGGAAGGGTTATATCTTTAAGTGCAGGTTTTCGAAAATATTTGACCCTTTAATCCGGGTTTGACGTGGACCGTCGGCGCTCCTTTTAAATTGACGTGTTCGTGTGGTAAATTTATGAAATTGTTTATTCATCTTGCAAGTTAGCACTGGAAAAAGATTTATATGCTCATAGGGGTTTTTAATTTATGAGATTAATCCTTTAAACAATTTTACACCATCTTATTTTCATGAATATTGAACATCCATTTGTTTTCTAATATTAATGTTTTTATTTGAGTTATACTTATTTCCCTCTTAAATATAATGGAAAATCAATTAAATAAATAAAAATATAGTAAAATAATATTATTGGAACTAGGTATTTAATAAAAAATATTATTTATGTTTACCAATTTGTATGTCAAATAATTTCAATTACATTGTCTATTTTTGTTATTGCATCTATTATTATTGTGGTTATCCATTTAATTTTTTATGCAAAGATTGGTTGAGAAATATTATTACATCATAACCTCAAGCCTCATCCCTCATGCCTATAAAATACAGGTTTAATGTGTCCTTGTATCTGGTTAGCTTGTTTGCAGATTTATTTGTTATCCATTTCATTTCCTATACAAAGGGTGGTTGAGAAACATTGTTACATTATAACCTCTCGCCTCCTCCCTAGTGCCTATAACTACAGGGTTGATATGTCTTTGTATCACAACCAGCGGGTTAGTGGTCTTCTCTCGATTTCTCTACTCAAATTATGTTTCGCCAAGTCATGTAGCTAACTTCTTTTTCAGTAGCATAAATTTTATATACATTACATTAATAAAATGAATGGTGATTATGTGCAAAATACTTATTGCAAAGGAATTGAGTGAGAAAAGCGATGCATGTAGCCTTAGGGTTCTACTAATGGAGCTCATAAAGGAAGAACATTGATAGACCTTGAATTCACAAAAAACACAAAGATTGTGGAGTGGGCACATGCCCATTATGGCCACTGGTCAACAAGTTAACCAACTCGACTCTATTAGAGAGCACGTCCATCTACAAAATTGAACATAAATTTTATATACATTACATTAATAAAATGAATGGTGATTATGTGCAAAATACTTATTGCAAAGGAATTGAGTGAGAAAAGCAATGCATGTAGCCTTAGGGTTCTACTAATGGAGCTCATAAAGGAAGAACATTGATAGACCTTGAATTCACAAAAAACACAAAGATTGTGGAGTGGGCACATGCCCATTATGGCCACTGGGACTACAACAAGTTAACCAACTCGACTCTATTAGAGAGCACGTCCATCTACAAAATTGAAATGATGTGTGTAATGAGTGTGGTCATTCGTTACACTGAACTTTTTCCTGCACTACAACCCACCATGTGTGAAGTCATGTCGATTCTCAAAAATGATTATAATTTTGGGATTGGCCACAAATTGTCTTAGCTACCTAATATAGTTTATTATTTTATAATATTATTTTCACAAAGTAATATTTCATTTAGTGAATTAAAATATGTGTAATTAAGTCAATAGGCATGCACCTACCAGAATAAGCCTTGTATTATTTATCTAATCAATGGTTCACATTCATTGTTGGAGGATGATTACTATCACACTTACCTACTTCTGACGAGTGAAACACATAGGTGCACCCACGTTGTAGGTCTTGAAGCAAGCCAACAGGGATATATTGCCACCCTGTTGACGATCAAGTGGCAAATACAAAAGGGTGAGTGGCTAATAAATTGAATCAATGACACATGTACTTATAATTTATATATGAGCTTGTCATCTATGAGAGTAGCAAATTTGATTAAGGATTTTTAACCAAGGAAATTTATTTATTTATTTTATGATTTTAGAGAAGGCATTTTGTGGAAACTCTGTGGACAAGTTTGGGTCGGGGTTAGCATCAAATCAAGGTAGTATCTATAACAACTTGAATGTCCTCTAAATAACATAGATAATTGATTGTGTTTTCTTTGTTTTTAAAGTATTATGTTGTTTAACGACATGGAATCATGTTGGCTTCTTGTAAACAAAACTTTATTATGTCATTTTATGTTGTCTGAAATTAAATGGCTTTAAATATTCAAATAGGGCATATTAGGATCATGTCTTTTACAATTATTCAGTTTGTAACTTTAACGAAGTAATCAAACAACATTGTTGATCTTCTGGAGATCATGACCCTTCACCTTTTTATATATTTTGAACGACTATATGATTTATTCACAGTTTCGTGTGCTTACCCAACACATATCCGACCTATGGAAGCCATTTCTTCTTTTCAAAAACTTTTGTACAAGTCTTCAAGGTCATGATTTCATTTTTACCAAATCCATGTCTTATCATTCTCATGGTGGGTCGCATCTTGAAATCTCTCCAAAATGTCATCATGCTCTTCTCAAGCAGAGAAGGATTCTTGGTTTAGTCTTAAGCATTCGGGGAATAAAACTCATATATTGGTCTTTGCATTCTTTATTTCATCATTTTAGAGAAGGTGTTTTATGGAAATTCATTTCTTATTCTCAAAAAACTTTTGTACATGTCTACAAAGTTGTGATTTCATTTCTACCAGAGCCCTTTCTTATCGTTCTCATGTTGGCCTACATTTTAGAATATCTCCAAACTATCACATCGGGTTCTTCTTAGGTAGAAAGGGATTCTCAGTGTAGTTTTAAGCATTTGGGGGACAAAACTCATACATTGGTGTTTGCATTCTGGTGAAAGACCTTTTTTCAAACCATTTTGTAGTGAATCCCTTTTTTAATTTTATAGATGACTATATGAGTTATTTATGATTTCTTGTGCCTACCCAATACATAACCAGCGTAGGAAAGTCATTTCTTCTTTTCAAAAATATATTATAGCTCTGCAAGGTTGTGATTTATTTTTTGCCAAAGACTTGCCTTATCATTTTCATGTTGGCCTGCATTTTAAAATCTCTCTAAAATGTCATTAGATTCTTCTTAGGCAAACTAGGCTTCTCAATTTAATTTTAAGCATTTGGGGGATAAAACTCATATGTTGGTCTTTGTATTATAGCGAAGCCCCTTTTTAGGCCTTTTGGCAACATTTTTCTATGTTCATATGGAGATGGTTGTACAATAAGCATTTTGATTGTAGTTGATACTTGATTAAAAAGTGGTTGATTGTCTATTAGTCATATGGAGCAAGACTAACCTTTTGAGTTTGAATCACACACCAATGGCATTGATAGCTTTTCCATCAATGGTAAATGTTTTTGCTCTAGATTTTAATGTATGTAAGGATGTAGACATTTGCTTGCTATGTTATTAACCCATGAGCAACTTTACTTTGTGTGTCATATAAAAATGTATCAAATTAATATAATTTTATCCAATGTAATGATTACCAAACATTATGGAAACATTACCTTGAAAAAATATAGCCTTGTGAAATATAATGATTAGAAGGCATACACAAAAAATAAGTTTAAAAATAATGCTCTTCTTTTGAATTATATTTGCACATATTCGGTTTATCCCTTGATCTAAGAGTATGAAAAACATTTTGTTGATTTCCTTTGTTCTTTATTTCTAATAAGAAGTTTGACAGTAGTTTGAATGCCTTAAGTGGAAAAATGTTGCAGGCAGTAGTTTGGGTTTGGTAAGAAAATGTTGATGCCTAGAATAGGGTCATGCATTGATGTGCATGCAACAAAACCAACTTGGTGAAGTGATTTTTCCCATGCCTTTTTTTGAGTTAAAGTTATTAGTATTTACCTTTTAACTTGAACTGTGAGCTTGAAAATTTTACTTTTTGTTTGGTTTCTTTTTTTCATTACTCATTGATACATTTTTCATCAATGATGTGTTTGTTCTACAAACAAATGTTATTAAAAAATTGTTGGGGTTCAATGTGTGTGCAAGGTTGTAGAGTTTCACTTGATATGTTATTAACCCATAAGAAACCTTATTATATGCCTCGTACAAACATATATGTTGAACAAACATGATTTTATCCTATATAATGATACCAGACATTATGGAAATAAGGAGTATGAAAAACATTTTGTTAAGTTCTTTTGATTTTTAATTTTTGAAAAGATGTTTAACGTTGTTTAAATGTCTTGGTTCGATTTAATGAGACCGTGTTTGTGCCTAGAGTAAGGTCGTGCATTGGTGTGCATGCAGCAAAACCAACCTGATGAAAGGATTGATTTATTTTTCATGTCTCATTTCTATTTATAGGTTAAAGCTATGAAAATTTACCTTTTAACTTGAACTGTGAGCTTTAAAAGTTTGTTTTTTATTTGGTTTCTTCTTTTAATAAATAGGAAAAATTTAATGTATACTTTTATTTCATAAATTTTCAATTCAAATATATGATTTTTTTTGGTTTAAAGTAGACTTTTCAATTATGTTACAATTATTTTTATCACAATTTATAAATGAGGACCTTAGAAGTAGTGATTAAATATTTAATTTTTTTAGTTATAAGAAACTCTGATATGATTGGCCCTGAGAAACACATGACTTCATTTATCTAACTCAGAATTTGGGTGCATGTGCCTTCATTGAAATCAGTACTCAATATATGTGGATGGAATTATTTTCGAGATGAAACCTCATAGATACATTCCAATTTGCATGGTAGATTGTGTTAAAATAATGTTTTTAAAGTTGCATGACGAGAATATCATACCTATAAAATTAAATTGTTAAATGTGTTGATGTCGAAAACATTTTATTAAATAATCTCTTGAATATGTAAAAAAAATTAAGTCTCAAATTAAGTTTTTATTACATATTTTATTTATTTCTTAGTTTAAAAATTTATTTTACATAATTACGATATTTTTTGAAATTTGAATCTAATATTATATTAGGTTTTTTTTCCATCAATCAAATTGAATTATTTACTTAAAATATAATGTGTATTAAATGGTCTTTTGGTGTAGTGAATTCATTGTTAATCATTATGTGTATTCATAATCTTTTAGTAAAGTGAATTGATAGTTAATTATTGATAATTCAATGAAATTTAAATGAAATCATGTGTTAGACTTATCATTGGCATCGTAAATATAAATAAATATTGATAAATTGATTAAAAACAAGTTATTTAATTATAAAAATTACCTCTTGATAACAAACAAACATATATATGTGTGTTTTTATTATGAAGTGATAATTTTCCTAATTAAATAATAGCCTTTTCCCATAGTAATGAAACATTGAAGTACCTTGCATGTGATCTATATTTGGTAGATAAGAATGACAATTATCACAATTATTTAAGTATTATGTTTTTTGTCTAATTGTTGTTGCTAAAGGTATAATGGCTTCTATAAGGGTGGTAAATTTTATATAATTATTTTTGAAACCTTAAATGCATTGGTATCTTTATATTTGATTTTAAATAATGATTTAATTAATATGTTAATTTTTATAACAAATAATGATTGTTTTATTTAAATGACAATGTGAGATTATATTTTTTGAATTAAAATTAACTTGTAGCATTGAAGTTGGTGCATAGTGATGTATTTTTTTTGAGAATATTAATATAATATACAATAGTTTGATTATATACAATCCAATAAAGTTTAGATGAATGGTTATATGTGACATATCATTAATATATTTATTTATTTATGTAATCAATAAAAAAGATTATATCACACATTTTATTTATCTATCAAGTCAATCATTTTATCAAAAAAATTGTAGGATCTATTAAATAATATTTTTTATTAAATATTTGGTTCATCAATTAATTTGAATAATTAGCAAGTAAAAAACATTAAATTTGTTTGAAATCAACTTTATTGTGTTTCTTATTAGTTTATTCACCATAGCTTGAAACATTATATTTTAATAAAGAAATTTGAAACCTAATATATTGCAATGCTATTATACTTAGTACATACATGTCTGTTCTTGCATGTCAAATATAAGAAAACATGAAAACAGATTCAACAAACAATAAATTAATAAACAATATAACATTAACAACACCACACTTTATGGGAGTGATAAATTTAACAGGCCACAATTTATCATAAACATTTTGTATTGTAGGCTATTTAGACCTCCATCATAAAGAACAAAAGCAATGGTGAAATCTCGACTAAAGTTTCCATAAGCATGCATTATTTATACGTCATAATTTTGTAGTGTTGGCACTTTGTTTAGAAGCTTCGACATTGTTTATGATCGATTGTCTATTATGCTATAAAATATGAACCTGAATATGAATTGAAAAAAAATAGGTATCACAATTCCGAACCTAAGGCAACAAAAGATTATCCTAATCGTGCACGTAAAAATTTGAGAACAAATAAATAAAAGTTTGTTAAATGAAAAGAATAAATATTGTTTGTACTTTTTTGTAATGTATATAACATACTTTTAATGTTAAGTTTTTTAGTATTTGAAAAATTAAAATATAGCATCGTAGAGTGCATATATTTAATGCAATATGTATAATGGTAATTATATATGGAAGAAAATGTACATTTGCTCAAAATGATACATTTTTTAAGTTATATCATTCTTTGTTCTAACTTTTAGTGTTATTTTATTTTTTTGTCTTATTGTTGGGTTTTACTTAATGTTTTAACGTCGATATTTTTTCCCTCTAAGACCTAATACACTCCTTTCAATATAAATATTTATCTCATAAAAGGAGGAAATTTTATTTTTTAAGTAATAGTTAAAAAAAATCTTTGATTTTAATATTCTTTTCTATGGATTTAAGTTTTTTTATTTGTAGTGTTTGGATTAAGAGTATTGATATTGGTATGATAAGTATTCATATTGGAATGATGGTTACATCTTTAATCGAAAATATTGATTCTTCTATGTTCAAAGGAGACATTAAAATGAAACATTTTTTGCAACTATTAGAAGTATGTTCTATTCAATTTATTTTAAATATAGATATACGCAATCATGATACAGTTTTTGATATTTTACATTTGAAAACAAGTCTTTTTGCAACATAATTCAATACTCATATTGCATATGGATGAGATTAATAATAGATATGTTTTGTAGCTTAACAAATTCCAATAAAGAATAGTCGAGGATGAAATGTGAGTTGTTTATTGTTTTCTTCCTTTTATGTGCAAGTAATATTTTTCTATGTTAGTATTTTTCACAAATAATCATATACTTTATTTTTAAATAGGACCATCGTCATACTGAATTTACAAATTATTGCATACAAGTAAAATAATATCAGAAACTCAATGTGTATATCAGACACATACAAGAAACAAATGTAAACAACTTATTTGGCAAGTTCCATTTATTCACAGACCAAAATTAGTACACCAAACCTGTTGGGATGCTTTCCATGGGTAATTATATTCAAAAATCTATTTTCTTTATTAGTTAATTAACTATGGATCAAAAACAATGGTTAACAAATGGAAGAGTGTTAGCAAAGACTGACCTTGGAGAATAGGACAATAAAAAAATGTGGAGTATTATGTGGATTTAATTTTTTTGATACTGATAAAGGAAAAATATGTGTGAAATGCTTCAATAAGGTTTTATATAAATTTTATAACTAACTTTAAAATGGAAAAATGTATGTGTTATCAAATAGAATTGTTAGATAATCAAATAAGATATATAATCATTTCAAACATTCATGTGAAATAATATTATAATTGTCATTGACAATAAATCCTTGTGTTGAAGATATTAAAGGTATATAAATGTATCAATTGAATTTTAAGAATGTTTCTGACATTCCAAAAATGTCGAATGGAACTATGGTAGACATTATCGGTGTGGTCATGTTAATTTCTCATGTTTCAACAATACATTGGAAGGATGGCTCAGAAGTCAAAAAGAGAACAATTCAAATTAGGGTCATGTTAGGATAAAATATTTTCAAGACATTATTGGGTAAGCATCTCAATTCAATGTAAGAATGGAAATAAGTGAATTTATTTGTGGCCCTATTCAACATTATCGTGATTGTATGGTTTGGTTATACTAATTTTCTTATTTTATTACTTTTTGTATATAACTTGGACTTGTATTACTTGCATTTAGACATATAAATCTAGGCACAAGTATTTGACAAAGCTAATTCTTGACACATCCTAAACCACATGACTTGTGCCCAAATACATGATTCTTATTCATCATTTCTTTAAGCCATTTATTTATATGCGGGTTCGACCCTTAGTTCATCATCACTACTTCACATAACTTTTAAATTCAAATGCCCAAATACATGATTCTTATTCATCATTTCTTTAAGCCATTTATTTATATGCGGGTTTGACCCTTAGTTCATCATCACTACTTCACATAACTTTTAAATTCAAATACTCAAACTTCTTAATATGACCTCATATTGTCTCTTGCTCAAGACAAGTGTTCTTGATATTTCATGTTAGGTCCACAATAGGTAGGCAAGAGCATTGTCACACTCCTATCCACATAGGGTGGATGTGTACCACACCTAATAACTTATATTTTCTAGATTTTGAATCAATTGTTTGGGTCTTCCCATGTGTTTCACAAGGTCGACTAAAGTAAATTATCAAAACATTTACCTATAAATTCACATCAAATATCATTCACTATCCCCACTTACTATCGCTTGGTTGTTATCTTACACACTATTGCACATTGATAAAATTTGTCCTACTATTTCAAAATTAAAGATAATTCAAAAGGAGAAGCCACAAGCCAATTCTAAAGCATCTCAAAGTAAGTCAAGATCTATCATTGTCAAGTATCAAAGCCACATTTCTAGTTGCATACATATGGTCCAGGAGTACAATTGTGGAATCACTCTAGGTGGAAGAACTATATGGGATTAATCTATATCATTAAAATATTTGATACGTATGTAGTGGTTAATCATCAAAGGGATTGATTGAGGTCAACTCAACCCATGACACTCCACTCTTTTTTGAAAGTTTTCATGCTTTCAAAGTGCCCTAAGGGTTTTAAAGACAAAATAAATAAAATAATTAATTATGTGTGACATGATTTAAGTCACAATATATCATCCTACTCAACATACTTAGGTGTAGGAGGTGAAACAATCAAATTATTATTATAGTCAATTAAGACAAGCCCACATTCAACTAACTAGAGCAACATGCATTACTGTTTAGATACAACGGTCACGTCTAGAAATACTGATAGATTTTGCTTTTGATATATCACTGTTAAAAATCTACTTTCTACATCTTTATCTATCATTAAGTAGTTATAGTCAACTAGGATAAGTCTACAATAAATGGACTTAAACAACATACGTTGTTATCTAATTAGATTGAACATGTCTAAAAACAATTTAATATTACATTTTTGATCTTGAACATACATAGTCACATCTTTTACTACTTTCTACTTTCAGTTATCTTAAAAATTTGCTAGATATCTAGGTTTGAACTTAGTATATATGTTATTAATGTTGTCCAAGAATAATAATTTTCCATGTTTATCGATTTCTAAAATTAGAATTATTGATTTTTATACATTTTTTACATTCTAGTACTCATCTAGTTTTACATTTATTAAACACACATTTATTTTAAAATAAAAAATAAGATAAAATAACTTTTTGAAAGACTATTTTTACGTTTAGATGTCTAGAAACTCTATAAATAATTGACCTTCTTAATTGTAATTAATGAATATGAAAAATATTGCTCTTTATTTTACTATAGTTTGGAAATATATCAAATATTATATTTCATTTTTCTGTAATTCAAAGATTTTATCTTAAAAATGAATTCATTAATAATATCTTTATTTAGAATTATTTTCATGTAATTAGATTATTTTCTCAATGAATATGTATTTTAAAATTATAAAATTATTAATATATTACTTACTTTATTGCATTTTGTTTTCATAAACATTATTTTATTGTTTACCTTTTCCTTTATTGTGATCTTACAGGTTAGCAAAAATCATTTTTTTTCTTTCTATTTGTATATAACTTGGACTTGTATTACATCTTAAAAGACTATTTTCATGTTTAGATGTCTATAAATTCTATAGACAAGTAACATTCTTCATTATAATTCATGAATATAAAGACAAAAATTAATATGATTTATAAATATATTAAATCTTACATTTCATTATATTTTATTTTCAATATTTTAGCTAAAGACATGTGTTCATTAATATTATCTTCATTTGGAGTTGTTATCATGTAACTAGATTTTGTTTCAAAATATATATTTTTTAAAATTATAATATTATCAATATGTTGCTTGCTTTTTGGCTTTAAGTTTCATAAACATTGTTTTTTTCCATTTTTGAAATACCCTAAACTTGTATTACATTTTAGAATAATATTCTCAAGTCCGTAATTCTAAAAACTATATAGATGGTTGACATTCTTAATTATAGTATCTTCATTTGAACTTGTTATATATATATATATATATATATATGTATATATATAATTAATTATAACATTGTCAATATATTATTTAATTTTTTGCATTAAGCTTTCATAAATAGTATTTTTTTATAATCTCGCGTTTTCCTTAAAGCCTATACTTTTATTACATTTTAGAATAATATTCTCATCTTTGTATTTCTTAAAACTATATATATGGTTGAAATTTTTAATTGTGCTAAACAATATTATGTTTTAAATTGTTTATTTTATTATGGTTTATATTTTTATTAAACGTCGCATTTCATTTTATTTTCATTTTTTCATTTAGTGATAATGTTTTCATTTAGTATTAGTTTTATTTCATATATATATTTCATATACATTTTATTGATGTGAAAAAATGAATTAAACTTGTAGATGTTGACATTACGAAGGAAACAAAAAACATGCTAATATCATGCAAAGAATAAATAGCATCTCAAAAAAATAATGATGGTAATATGAACTCAAAAAATATTTTATTAATAAATTTAGAAGGGCAAAAAATATTTTTCAAGCGACTAATTACATTTACTTATCATAAATCAAACAATATTTCATGCAAATCAATAGGTATGTGATTCTTCAATGAATATTGGACCTATTACTTACAAACACATAAATAACATGTTTAAAATTATAAGAAAAAAACTTCACCATAAATTAATTTTATTTTGAGAATGTTATATGCACATCATCTCAAACATTGTATAATATATTGAAGGAAATGTTTGCCAATTCTCCATTGCCTATTCCTAGAAAAAGGGCATACAACTTGTTTATTGACAATACATATAACTCAAACCTTGTTGAGACACAAATAATTTCATTGCATAGTAGATCAATTATCATCTATATTTGAACATGTTCTATATGCATGGAGAATTATCCAAGCATGAAAACTCAAATATAAAATGGAATATTCATTTTTGTATATGTTTTTCATAATGAAATGGTCATCATTTTCTCTAAATAGATTATTATAGACCCTGAAGAACAACCTATAGTTTTTCAAGTTTTAACATACGTTGAAAAAAGGTTTAAAGTGCGTGTTAATCTAATTTTACAAGTACAACATGTTCATGGAGGCTAATACAAATATAATAGGTATACTATTAGTTTCTCTCGAGACATTTATGCCATTAAAAACTTCTTCATGTAGACGTATAAATTTGGTCACAGGTACTTGACAATGCTAATTCTTGATACATCATAAATCCACACAATTTTCACACAAATACATGACTTTTATTTGCCATTCTTTTAAACCATTTATCTATATAAAAGTTTGACCATTTGTTTATCATTACTATTACACAAAACTTCCAATGTCAAATGCTCACTTGTCTAGACTCACCATTAGACTGTCTCTAGCTCATAACACAAGTCCCTAATGATTTTGGACAAGTTCAAGCTAGGTAGACAAGAGCATACTACACTCCTGTCCACTTAGATCAGTGTGTCTCGTCACAAATAATAGCTAGTTTCTTAAATTCAAAATAGTATTTTAGGTCTTCCCACACATTTCATAAGGTTAACTAAAGGAATGTATCAAAAAAATCACCTATAAATACATATCAAGGGTCATTCATTTAGTCCACTTGCTAATCATTGGGTTTAAGTTTATACATTTATACACATTGAGCAAATCTATTATATTATTTCCAAATAAAAGATCACTCATAATGAATAACCATAAACTTTCCAAAGCAAATCAAGAGCTATGATTATCAATTATAAAATGCATCTTATAGTTACATATATATATAGTCAAATTAGCACAATTTCACATTCACTCTATGTGACAAGGTGCTAAGAATAGAGAAGTAACTCCCATCAAGGGGGTTACTTATGACATTCTTATGACACCTATAACACATTTATGACACACATCTCCACATAAGCTAGCCTATCCCACAAATGTAGGAAAACTTCATGTAAGCACAAGAAATACAATTTCTCTAATTAAAAAATAGGAAAAAATAAAAACCTACACTAATACAACAGAAGACTAATAAAAGATATAAAGTGGCAATAGGGTTTTTAATACAAGAGAAGATAAATAGTAATTTATGTGCAACATAACATAGGTTGTGCTATCTCAAATTACTCAGTAGACACAACCACAGAATGTGAAGTGATCAATTTTTTGTCATAGTCAATCGAGATAAGTCTACAATCAACAGACTTGATCGCATTGCATTATTGTCCACTTACATTAGTTGTGTCCAAGAATATTTTCTGCTTCTACTTTTGATATGTCATTTCTAAAATTTTATTTTTCTATCTTTTTTTGTCAATCATTTATCGTAGTCAATTAGAACAAGTTTGTAGTCAGTGGACTCGAATGTAATGCATTACATTCCACATATAACAAACCTATCTAGATTTTGTACCTAATTTTGAGCATGCACAATCACCTTTCTCACCGATTTCTACTTTCAGATAGTCAGAAAAGTCAATAAAAATTTGCTTACAAGCAAAATATATTTCTTCTTAGTAATTTATAAAATAGTATTTTTTATATTTAATAGATTATCCAAATCAAAATTATTAATTATTACACATCTTTAACATTTTGATATTCTCTAGTTTTACACTTACAATAATATAGATATCTAAATTTTATCACATTTAGTATCGTAATTAAGTTTGCTTAATATCGACATACTAACCCAACTACAAACTAAATTCAAAAATTATCCTGAGGTCCATTAATATCAATTCCTTTATTTGTTAAAATAATTAATTTATTTATTTTAATTAATTAATCATACACACTTAACTCTACAAAATTTATTAAAATCCATAATTTACAAGTCACCAAACATCTTTCACATTTCTTTCAACCAAATGTTGAGTCATCCAACCGCTTCCTCAACTTCTTCAACCAATTTTTGAGTCATCATTGAGCCTTTCAACTAACATGGTGATCCATACAACTACATTGACTCATTTATGAGATTTTTTCAACTACAACTAACTTTCCCCTTATTTCTCAAACACATAAGGAATTGGTTTCTTTTATTGGAGTTGTTGCCAGAATCCGGATAATGCAAATGCAATGGAGACGTGATCACACGAGATGAAGCAAGTGCACACCACATAGATGCTAAAGCAATTTGAAATTATACAAGAAGCTAAATTGCACAAGACAAAATGGAGAAAACCAAAATCTGATTAACATGAGAAGGCCAAAGTGAAGAATACATATAAGAGAGCATGTAAGTAACTCCTCCACAAAAGGTGGCCAAGGCACCCCAAGAATAGACTGTAACTCCTCCATGAAAGGTGGTGACAAGGTGATAAGAATAGAGAAGTAACTCCCATCAAGGGAGTTATTTATGACATTCTTATGACACCTATGACACATCTATGACACACATCTCCACATAAGCTAGTCTATCCCACAAATGTAGGAAAACTCCATATAAGCACAAGAAATACAATTTCCCTAATTAAAAAATAGTGAAAAATAAAAACTTACACTAATACCCCCCCATAACGCAGCTTAGGTGGGCAGTGTGGAAATATAAAATGGGTCCCGACAATTAGGCCTGATGAGGTACCCATGTACAAATGCAATCTCCCATAAGATAGAGAAAATGAGAAAACCCGTAGGAAAAAAACTCCCCCCCAAAAGAGAGACATAAAAGAAAGAAGAGGCTAGTGCCCCCCCCGAAGATGATGCTGCTGCAGATGTGGACCACACCCCAAAAAGAGCTCATAGATGAATGAACTTGCTCTTAGTGAAAGGTTTGGTGAAGATGTCTACAACCTACTCTGAAGACTGGCAAAATATCAAGTCAATGACCTGACTATGAATAAGTTCCCGAATGAAATGCATGTGAATCTCTATGTGCTTGGTCCGCTGGTGCTGAACTAGATTCTTACAAATCTGAATGGTACTCCAGTTGTCACAATAAATGATTGTGGGCTGCCTGATAGGAATGCCAAACTCAGAAAGAATCCCCTAAAGCCAAATAGCTTCAGTAGTTGCATTAACAACTCCCTTGTAATCTACCTCTGTGGATGATATAGCAATATCATTTTGCTTCTTGCTAGACCAACTAATAGGACCAGAACCTAGAGAGAAACTGTAACCAGAAGTGGACTTGTGATTTGTGAATCGCCAACCCAGTCTAAATTTGTATATCTAACCAAGTCAATCTCTATGCCAAATCTCTATTGAATCCCATATTGATGTGAACCCTGTATGTAATGCAAGATCCTCTTAGCAGCTTTCCAATGTAGCTCATGAGGTTCCTGCATGAATCTAGAGACAATTCCCACTGTATATGATATGTCGGGCCTGGTGTGAGTCAAGTAGATGAGACTACCAACAAGTTATCGATACCGAGTGGCATCAACCTATGGTGAAGAACAATCAGCCTCAAGCTTCACTCCTGATAGAAAGGGAGTCAAAAATGGCTTACAATCAACCATGTGAAACTGAGCTAATAAGTTAAGAGCATACTTAGGCTGTGCAAGAGAAATCCCTGAATCTGATTGTGAGATCTCGATGCCAAAGAAGTAGTGTAACAAATCCAAGTTTGTCATGTCAAATCTATCCTAGAGAGATGCCTTCACCTCTAGCTGATGAAGAACTCTCGGTGATCAAAAGGTCATCAACATATAGAACCAAAATTAGGAGTGAATCATCTTGCCGCAAGAAGTAGACATTGGATCAGAATGGCACCTAGTGAAACCCGCTGTGAGAAGGAAGTAATCCATCTTGGCATACCAAGCCTGAGGGGCCTGTTTGAGGCCATAGATATATTTTCTAAGTTTGCTTACTAAGGAAGAATCCTGAACAAATCCTGGCGGTTGCTCCATGTAGATCTCCTCCTCTAAGTCTCCGTGAAGAAAGGCACTCTTCACATCCATCTGGTGCACATCCCAACCATGTGCTACGACAATAGCCAAGGTGAGTCAGATAGAAGTCATCTTTGTAATGGGTGCAAAGGTCTCTGAGTAGTCAATACCTGCCACCTGTGAGAAACCCTTGGTGACCAATCATGCCTTATACTTATCAACTGACCCATCTATTTCAAACTTGGTCTGATATATCCACCTAAATCAAACCATATTTCTTCTCTTAAGAAGTGAAGTCAAATCCTAAGTGTGATTTTTGATTAAGGAAGAATATTCTTCCTCCATAGCACTATCCCACTCAAGTACCCTTGATGCCTCTCGAGAAGTCTATGGATCTGAAACTAAAACAAAGAAGGCATGTGGATCTCTCTGAAAATCCTCCCTAGTGTGTCTGTCATCTGCGGGATCTCCTACCTAGGTGCCAACACTCTCAAGTGTCTGTCTGGCCCAAAGTGGCCCGAAAGTGGGCAAGTCAGGTGCTAACTCCTCATCCTCTGACTGACTAGAGGTGGATGACTCTGCATCACTGTCCTCACTGTCTGAACTCAAAGAAGAAGAAGATGTCACTGGCTCAAGAACCTGTTGTGGCTGATCTGAATCTGATGAGGAATCATCATGAAGAAGTAGCTCCGATGAGGGAGAAGTGTCAAGTGTTGAGTCTCTAGGACTCTCCTAATAATGGACACTTCTCTTGATGAACAACTCATGAGTGACTGGATCTAGAAGGCGATACCCCTTAATACCATCCGGATATTCTACAAAGATGCAAGGCTTGGACTGATGTTCCATAGCTTTGTGTTTTTTCTTCAAAATGTGAGCCATAGCTGGGGATCCGAAAACCCTAAGGTGCTCAACATCAGGTTTCCTTTTATGCCAATCTTCAAAGGGTGTTATCCCTTTCAAAGCTTTGTGAGGAACCCTATTTTGAATGTAGCAAGCACAATTGATGGCTTCAGCCCAATACTGTGGTGCTAAGGATTTGGAGTGAATCATACTACTACCCATCTCTTTCAAGAACCTATTTTTGCATTCTGTAACCCCATTTTGTGAAAGACTGTAAGTGACTATGCACTACAAATCAATCCCCTATGTGGTGCAAAACTGCTCAAACTTGTTGCTGACATACTCCCCTCCATTATCAGTTCAAAGAACCTTGATGGATTTCTCACTCTGTTTCTCAACAAGAGCCTTGAAGTCTAGAAAATTTTCAAACACTTCAGACTTTTGTTTGAGAAAATATATCCAAGTGTACATAGAGAAATCATCAATGAAAGTGAGGATGTACTTGGCCCTTGTGAAGATGGTTTGGGAAAGGGTCCTGATACATCACTGTGGACTAAATCCAAAGGTTGTGAAGCCCTCCAAGCTTTGCCTTTGTCAAATTTTGCTTCGGGATGCTTCCCAAGGGAGCACCCCTCGCAAAGTCCTTTTGAGAATTGGACACGAGGCAAGCCAATTACCATGTCATGTTTGCAAATTTGCTTAAGGTAGCGGTAGTTAAGGTGGCCAAACTGTTCATGCCATAATTTGCTAACTTCATTTGAATGAGTCAGCAATGCTGTTGGAGAAGAATCTGATGCAAAATGTGAGAAGGTGTATACCCTTGCTTGGTGATCTGCCCTACCCACTGCCACTATAGTATTACTATGCAACTCCCTGATAGCCACTGAATCTGGTAAAAACTCAACTCTCATGCCCTGACCAATGTGAATGATTTGGTACACTGATAGGAGATTGATTGAAAGAGAAGGAACACTTAGAACATTATTGAATGTTCCTCCTTCCATTTCAACTGACCCTCTCCTTGCAACAGAAACTGAAGTATCATCACCCAAACTAATTGAAGTCATGTTACAAGGCTCTAAAGAAGAAAACTCAACTAGTGAAGAGCCCATGTGGTGAGAAACACCCGAATCAATGTCCCATGATGATGTAGAAGCTGTAGTAGCAACAAGAGCCTTACCCTTTTCTTTCTCCTTACCCTTTTGTTTTGCCTTGGTAAAATCTTGGGTAGATGAATTCTGCTTGATGGACTCATGAACACCTACGTTTTGCTTCTCTAGAAGATGAGTTAGGTGATCTATTTGTTTCTTCATGCATTTGTGTTCATCATGCCCTATCTTTTTACAATAGGCACACTTAACGTTCTCCTTTTTAGGTTTAGCATTGGAGGATGAAGACTCAGTGTTGTTTTTGGCAGGATTATTGTTTTCTTTCTTCTTCTCCTGGTCCTTGTTCTTTTTCTTCTTCTCCTTTGTTGAAGTCTTATCCTTACCATTTCCAGCTATCAAAGCTTGGGGTTGAGTAGACTTCATTGTGCCCATTTGAATTAGCTTATCTTCCTCCCTAGTCAAGTCGGCAATGAATGAATCCAAAGAAACCATTTTCCATGTAGTGTCAAGGGCACTTTTTGTGGCATGGAAAGTGGAGACAAAGATTGAATAGCTTGGACCTAACTTTGTGAGAATAGAAAGGATGAATTGATCATCTTTCTTCTCTATCCCGTATTCTTTCAATTGCAATCTAAGGGCCTTAAACTTTGTGAAGAAGTCCTTTAGGGTGTCAAAGTTGCTAGGACTTAGACTTATGAGTTCGTTTTCAAGCTCATGTCCTCTCATCTCATCAAGCTTCCCAAATAAGAGTTCTAAGGTGTCCCATATGTCTTTGGGAGTCTTGGAGGTTTCTAAATGGAAGAGAAGTTTTGGAGACACAGACAAGCTTAGTAATCCATAGGCTTCATCACTATGGTTGTACCACTTGACCTTTTCAGCATCAGTGTTGGGTTCTACTTCAGTACCCATGGTGATCCTATACAACCCTTTACTTCTAAGAATGATTGACATTTTAACCTTCCATTCATGACATTTGAGGGGTGTTAGGGTTTTAAGTTGAAAATAATCCATTTTAAGCTGAATTTAGGTGAAGTTGTGTTGATTACAAGTTGTGAAATTATGTAAAAAGGAGAATGAAAGCAAAGATTTGCAAGTTGTGAAAAGTAATCACACCCCTACGAAATATTGAGCCCACCCAAATTTGCAAGTACATGCTTAAAAGATGTTGGGCTCAGTTGAAAATGCATCTTAGAGCAATTAGTGCAAGACTTAAGCAAACAGGACCTCAGACTCAACCAAAAATGCATCTCGAGAGACCCAAATTTTAGGTGATTTATAAACTAGTGCATTTTTGACAAATAACAAGCCTATGCTGTGGAGAATTGAATTACAAACACTTTTGCAAAAAATGGCACCCAAATCTGAGCTACCATTTACAAGATATTAAACGTTCAATTTTCTCATAAACTAGTGTTTTTGTAAAAAAAAGCACTAAAACATTAAAAAATACCTGTTTTGAGAGAGAAAGTGGCCTTCCAACCACTCATTGGATTCGATACAGAATGAGGAATCCAAAGAAGATGTATTTTTGAGGGAGAATTGGCCTCCAGCCAACCTGGGCCTCACCCTTCGTCTTCGTAGGTTGAAGATACAAGTTTTTAAAAAAACCTCTAAATTGCTCTTTTTTAAAAATGTTTTTAAGTTACTTGTTTTCCAGCATACCAAATGACACTGTGAAGTGATTAAAGTCAGAAACACATTTAAAAAAGCAATTATTAATGCCCAGTTCAAGTTGCCACATGGGATGCCAAGTAAGGAAGGGGCGCCATTTTAATAAAAAAAAGTGCTGGTAGAAAAAACAAATGAACAGCAGATGTGGCAGAATGTTCTCACCAAAAACAAGGGCACACCACTTCTAGTTACTAGACAACAAAACAAATGCAGGTAGTGGCACCCCAAAAAAAGGTGCAGTTCAAGAATTTGCTTGCAAAAAAAAACTGCAGACCTGCACGCTGGATGCCGTACGACTTGATGTCATGGCTGGAAGGACTACTTGGAAGGACGTTGTTGCTACTATAGAAAGGATGCTGTTGTCTGCTTGGCATGGAGTTCCAGAAGCTTGGTGCAGACCAGAAGAGTGTCCAGCTTTGTAGAAGCTTGGCATAGCTATGCAAAAGCTTGGCATGGCTGTTGCTGAGTGTTGCACTTGGACTGACTGTGTGGAGTACTACTCCTCCTTGCACACAACAATGGTGCTACAACAACTTGACAACAAAGTCAGCGCCCTACAACTTTCAATAAAGTCAGCCCCTCCAACGTCTAAGAAGCAAACCAAATTACAGAGACCTTATCTTTTTTCGGTAGAATGACCAAAAGAAAAGAAATTCTCCACAACCCAACAATCTGAGCTACCATTTCAAGATATTAAAGCCTAAACTAGTGTTTTTTGCTAAAGCCACAACAGATCTAGACAAGATGTCTTGGCAAATTCTAACTCAAAAGTAATTTTTTGAACAAGTTTTCGATATGGATTTGCATGAGTTTTCAAAAAACTCTACCAAAAAAATGGAGTTAAATAAAACTACTAAGCAAACAAAGTAAGAATTTCAAAATAGCATAACCAGACACACAATTATCGGAGTGGCTCTAATACCATATCAGAGTTGTTGCCAAAATCTGGATAATGCGAATGCAATGGAGACGTGATCACATGAGATGAAGCAAGTGCACACCACATAGATGCTAAAGTAATTTGAAATTATACAAGAAGCTAAATTGCACAAGACAAAATGGAGAAAACCAAAATCTGATTAACTTGAGATGGCCAAAGTGAAGAATACATATAGGAGAGCATGTAAGTAACTCCTCCACAAAAGGTGGCCAAGGCACCCCAAGAATAGACTGTAACTCCTCCATGAAAGGTGGTGACAAGGTGCTAAGAATAGAGAAGTAACTCCCATCAAGGGAGTTACTTATGACATTCTTATGACACCTATGACTATGACACATCTCCACATAAGCTAGCCTATCTCACAAATGTAGGAAAACTCCATGTAAGCACAAGAAATACAATTTCCCTAATTGAAAAATAGGAAAAAATAAAAACCTACACTAATATCTTTCATTTAGATGACGACTAAAATCCAACCATCTAAAATTAACACAATCCAATAAATTCAGATTTTTTCCAATAATCCATCTTCTCCCTTAAAATTCTATAAATTAAAGTATCATCCTATATTGTCAACATCCACCGTCAAACTATCAAAGTGTTACTGAATTGACCTTGTACATCTATTTTAAAATCAACAAATCATGTTCTTGCACTGCTAAAATTTCTTTGTATTGGAGATTGAATTAAACATCCACATACACACTTGTAAGAGAAAATCAAAGTCAATCAAAGGAGAAGGTGATTACACTTATGAAAACAATAAATTGCGGAATTAAATCAAATAGATAAGTAACTAGAATCAGATAATAGCAAAGAACAAGAGATACAAGAAACCACCCTAAAAACTTGTATTAAACTCTTTACAAAAGGAATACAATTAAAGAAACTTCTTTCTTCCACACCTCTCTCAGATGCACAAGATCTCTCTCTAGATCTCTATCCCTCAAGAGCTCTCTCTCTCAAGTACAATCAACTCTAACAACCTGGATTGATACAACTCTGTACTGTTCTTCAACATTCACATACAATGAACTACTACAATAATCACACTAAGCTAAGAAGATCTAATTCTACATATAGAATTAGGATACTTGAGCATGCACTCACAACCAACAGTTAAGCCTCTTAAACAAGGGCTCTAAAAATAATCTTACTAATAATAGAAATGCGAACTTAAGACTAAGACTTAAACTCATCATGCAAACACTCAGTTCTGTCCTCGAAAATAGCATTCTGGACGCACAGGTAACTGACGCCGGTTCCTTCCTGCTTGCCTGTGACCGACGTCGGCCGATCCTCTACCGACGTCGGCGTCTCTTCAACTACACTGGACCGACGTCGATCGCTCCTGACCGACGCCGGTGATTGTGTAAACCTGCAACTTTGGTAATGTGCTCATATGTGAAGCTTTTAGGCTCTACACCTTAACAATCTCTCACTTGGAGATAAACAGCTGCACCAGTACCTGTACAGCAACATCTTCTAGCTCCTCCATCTTCAACTCAATCATGAAGACCAATAGAAGTTGAATGAAGATTCAACTTCTCCTTTATAACCGGCTTGGTTAACATATCAACAAGATTCCTATCTGTATGGATCTTCTCCAGCTTCAACTCACCATCTTCCAATACCTATCGTATGAAATGGTACCTTAGCTGTATGTGCTTTATTCTTGATTGAAAGGCTGAATTCTTAGCCAAATGGATTGCACTCTAACTGTCACTATACAATCTGCAACTCTCATGCTCCCTTCCAAGCTCATCCATGAACCGTGTCATCCATATCATCTCTTTGCTAGCTTCTGTGGCTGCAATATACTCTGCTTCTGTAGTTGACAAGGCAACAACCTTCTGCAACTTAGATATCTAGCTAACCGCCGTTCCACCTACAGTGAAAACATAACCTGTGGTGCTCCACCTGCCATCCAAATCACCTGCCATATCTGAATCTATATAACCATGTAGAGAAGTATCTGAACCTCCATAACACAAGTGCCTATCGTTGGTTCCTCTCAGATATCTAAGGATCCACTGAACTGCTTTCTAATGTTCCTTACCTGGATTGGCCATATACTTACCACTCCCACTGCTTGGGCAATATCTGGTCTAGTACACACCATTGCATACTGTTAGGTTGTGGAGCTAAAAGCTTCACTGATGCAAACATGGAGAAGGCCATTGGAGGAGTTGCTGGAGTGTCACAAACACCGGCATCGGTCAGGCCAACCGACGTCGGTAGGAAGGAGACAGATGGCAACCGACGTCGATCAGTAGTCGGCCGGTGTCGGCGACCCCCAGGCAGACAGGGACCCACGTCAGTCACCTGTGTGGTTTGACTGTGAGTATATTACGGGTAGTTAGTTGACGAACCATGTGTTTGCATGTTTAGAGCTAATTATAGACTGAGAGCTGTGGATCTAATTATTGTATTAGGTGTCTAATTATTGTTTGGATGAGATCTATATATTAGACTCATGGTTGTATTGTAAACTTGTGCTAGAGAGTAAGAGAGCATTATTATAAGCTCCTTCTGTGTGTGAGGTGAGCAATGGGGTGTTCCTCCTAGTGCCACAGTACCAAGGTGGGTGCTGGATTGGAGAATCAGCAGGGTTCTTCAGGAGTGTATGATCTTGGTCATCAGGTGAGCATGGCTTCTATAGGAGATCTACATGGTAAGTAAGATCATTGATATGCAGGTGTATGTGTGTGCAAGGTCAAGGTTCACAGGTGTGCAGAACCAGTTTGATTTGCAGGTGTGCAAAGTTAAGAGAAGACAGCAACACAACAGGGAGCAGTATCAGGAGAGATCTACTTGGAGTACAAGTGTGTACTCAGAGCATAGAGGAAGGCAAGGAAGATCCTTCCATAAGTAAGGTCTATTGAGGTGCAGGTTGTTGCAGGTTCAGGGGAGATCTACTTGAAGTACATTTGAGTACTTGTGGAGTGTGTGGAGCACTTATGGAGTGCATGGAGCACAGGTATAAGGTGAACAGCAACTCAGTGTTTGAGTTGGGTGTTGGGACCTAAGAGAGAGAGCTTTGAGGAAAGAAGTATTGTTCACTTGAGGTGTGGGAAGCCTCTGAAGAGGTGGTGGAGAAGAAGTGGCATCTTCTTTATTGTATTCTTTTCTGCAAGAGTTTTAATACAAGTTGTGTATTGTCTCTCATATCTTGTGTTATTTCTAGATTCTAGTTACTTGTTGATTCTAGTTATTTCCGCATATTAAGTTGATTGTATTTGGTAATCAATTGTGTGCTTTTGGGTGTTGCATATTACCAACACATGGTATCAGAGCTAAGGTTGCAGTAAACGGTTTTGTGTTTGGTTACAGGTCACTCTCAGGGGTTTCTCATTGAGTGGGAGTAGAGCAATGGCATAACAAAGTAAGCTAAGGATGGAGGAGTTGAAAAGCACAAATGGTCACTTACGATTTGATGGAAAGAAAGAGCAGGTAAAATAATATTGTTGGTTTGTGAAAGATCAGCATGGAGAAATTGAAGAAGCAGACGTTGCAGGTGATGTGGCACAGGATGCTCTGGGAGGTTTCTTGGATAAAGTTGAATCTTGGATAACAGATTCGGTTGCCTCTTTCCATGCAGCCCCAAGGAGAGGAGCTAGTGAGCCTTGCCAAAGAATTGGCAAAGGGGAAGTGAAGCTGAAATTGCAGGGGGATAACACACAGGTGTTGAAGGAGGTCATGCAGGTCCCAGGTTTGGAGATATGGCTAATTTCTTCAGAAGAGTTGGGTGATGAGAGATGCATGAGAACTCTCACAACAGATGCACTTGAATTAGCTGGTGGTAAGAAAATAGGTACTCTTTATCTACTTGTTTATATTACTGACTCTTCTTTTGTTGCAGAGACGTGGCTTCGTAGGCTTGGTCACATGAGCAGGAAGGAGATGCATGTTCTTAAGCGAAAGATAGATATATTTGACAGTCTTAAAAAATGGAAAGCCTTGGTGTTCTTGGAGGAGATGGCGGACAGAGACCAGTGGATGGTGCTGGATACTTCTGAGCAGGGCAGTTTGGACATGGGGGTTGATTCAAAAGAGCTCACAGGTAAAAATTCATCACTCACAGGAAACACAGGTACTGGCGTCGGCAAGAAAATTGACGTCGGTAGTAGGTAAGATCGACGTCCGTCATGAGGACCGACGTCGGTAGAAGGAGGACACCGACGTCGGCAGGGTTGGTAGTTAGGACAGGCGCAAGAACTGACGTCAGTCGGATGCAGACTGTGTGGTGACCGAGGTCAGTCACTGTAACAGATTTTGGGTGGACAGCTAGCTATCAAAGAGTCTTAAACACCCATACAGAGCACTGAAGACGTAAGTAGGCCTCAAATTCGTTGTTCCTCTTCTTTATACTAGTTGTTGACTGCAGAGCAGGAAGGATCCAGGAAACAGTGGGAGCGTGGCATGGAGAGATTGCAGAACCAGACGGGAGATTTGGTAGGGTTGCCAGCTGGTATGTTAGCATTTCAAGACGAATGGATTTCTTAGTTGAAGAATAGAGTGAACGGACACGTGAGATGGAAGACCAAGTCATATGGTCTTGAGGAGCTGCAGGACAGTGGTACAGGTTTTGACAGGTGGACAAAGCATGGCTTTAGTCAATGTCAGGGTAACTACTGTGGTTTATCTTACCAGGTGGATGATGAGTCATGACATCATTCTGTTACTGTATGTGGATGGTATGTTTGCTAGCAGGTTTGTACATACAGGGTTTTGCTGAGCTAAGGGTAAGATTAGTTTAGTTGTTTGCTATGAAGAATTTGGAGCAATGAAATTCTTCGGCATGGGAGACATGGAGGATCATAGGTTGATTTTGTCTCCAGTGGGAGCTGATGTGAATCAGGTGTTGGCGAGACACAGGATGCAGAATCATAGCACACCAAGGGCTGGACAGTTCAGTGTCCAAAATCACATGAGGTCTAGTAGGCCTAAATTTTCCCAAGCAGTGAGAGCTGTCAGAGAGTTAGGTGCCAATTTAGAGAAGTGGATTCTCAGGGATGTGAGAAGGACCAACAGCAGAGATTCATGTTATTTAGGGTCAGGACTTCACTACATGGGATTGTAGGTTCAGATGCGGCAGGGTACTCGGATGACAGGAGGTACACCACAGGTTGTGTGGTGGGTGGTCTTCAGGATTGAGCTTGAAGAGGGATACAAACTAGGAAATAGATTAGATGGGGTACAGGTACAGGTACAGTGTAGCTATTTATCTCCAAGTGGGAGATTGTTAGGTTGTGGAGCTAAAAGCTTCACTGATGCAGACATGGAGAAGGCCATTGGAGGAGTTACTGGAGTGTCACAGACACCGGCGTCGGTCAGGCCAACCAACGTCAACAAGAAGGAGACAGATGGCAACCAATGTCGATCAGTAGTCAGCTGGCGTCGGCGACCCCCAGGCAGATAGGGACCGACGTCGATCGCCTGTGTGGTTCGACTACGAGTATATTACGGGCAGTTAGTTGACGAACCATGTGTTTGCATGTTTAGAGCTAATTATAGACTGAGAGCTGCAGATCTAATTATTGTATTAGGTGTCTAATTATTGTTTGGATGAGATCTATATATTAGACTCATGGTTGTATTGTAAACTTGTGCTAGAGAGTAAGAGAGCATTATTATAAGCTCCTTCTGTGTGTGAGGTGAGCAATGGCGTGTTCCTCCTAGTGCCACAGTACCAAGGTGGGTGCTGGATTGGAGAATCAGCAGGGTTCTTCAGGAGTGTATGATCTTGGTCATCAGGTGAGCATGGCTTCTATAGGAGATCTACATGGTAAGTAAGATCATTGATATGCAGGTGTATGTGTGTGCAAGGTCAAGGTTCATAGGTGTGCAGAACCAGTTTGATTTGCAGGTGTGCAAAGTTAGAGAAGACAGCAACACAACAGGGAGTAGTATCAGGAGAGATCTACTTGGAGTACAGGTGTGTACTTAGAGCATAGAGGAAGGCAAGGAAGATCCTTCCATAAGTAAGGTCTAGTGAGGTGCAGGTTGTTGTAGGTTCAGGGGAGATCTACTTGAAGTACATTTGAGTACTTGTGGAGTGCGTGGAGCACTTGTGGAGTGCATGGAGCACAGGTATAAGGTGAACAGCAACTCAGTGTTTGAGTTGGGTGTTGGGACCTAAGAGAGAGAGCTTTGAGGAAAGAAGTACTGTTCACTTGAGGTGTGGGAAGCCTCTGAAGAGGTGGTGGAGAAGAAGTGGCATCTTCTTTATTGTATTCTTTTCTGCAAGAGTTTTAATACAAGTTGTGTATTGTCTCTCATATCTTGTGTTATTTCTGGATTCTAGTTACTTGTTGATTCTGGTTATTTCCGCATATTAAGTTGCTTGTATTTGGTAATCAATTGTGTGCTTTCAGGTGTTGCATATTACCAACACATACATCAAACTCCCTACTGTGGAAGAATATGGAACTCTACTCATGTACTCTACCTCATCATGTGAATTAGGACATTGTTCTTTACTTAACTTAAAATGTCTAGCCAAAGGTGTGCTTACTGGTTTAGCATCTTGCATGTTGAACCATTTCAACACCTTGTCCACATAATATTCTTGAGATAATATCAACCTATGATTTTTCCTGTCTCTCTTAATGCTCATGCCAAGGATTTTCTTTGCTGCTCCCAAATCCTTCATAGCAAAAGTTTGAGCTAATTTCACCTTAAGCTCAGAGATATCCTGCATGTGTGATCCTGCAACCAGCATATCATCTACATACAACAATAGAATAATATATCTACCATTATCCAATCTATTAAAATACACACAATGGTTAGATTGACACCTACTGTAGCCATGCTCAGTCATAAACTTGTCAAATTTTAAATACCATTGCCTAGGAGCTTGCTTGAGGCCATACAAGCTTTTCTTCAATCTGCACACTAACTTCTCCTTACCCTTGACCTCAAATCCTTTCGGTTGTTCCATATATATTTCCTCATCCAAATCTCCATGAAGAAACGTTGTCTTAACATCTAGCTGCTCAAGATGCAAATCCTCAATAGCAACCAAAGACAATACAATCCGTATAGAAGTCATTTTAACAACAGGAGAAAAAATCTCACCAAAATCAATACCTGGCTTTTGTGCAAATCCTTTCACTACCAATCTGGCCTTATATCTCATCTGTCCATTCTCACCTTCCTTCAACCTGTAGGTCCATCTGTTCTTCAGTGTTCTCTTACCAGCTGGCAACTCAACCAAATCCCATCTCCTCTACATTTAGCTTGGCCATTTCTTTTCTTCTTTTCTACAAAACTAAAAATGGAATTTTACTAAATTTGTAATGTTACCTACTCAAAGAATTAAGGATTTCTTCAATAAATATAAATAATCATAGTTTAGAAAGATTAGAACAAATATTCATCTCAATACATCCTCTTTAACCCATACATCTCAAATATATGAATTCCTTCTTTTAGGAAACAAATAATGAATATTAATAATAAGAGGACTAGAGCTTTCTTCATGATAAAAAAGGGATATAAAAGATATGTAGGACATTTTTAAGCCTACTAAAATTTGGAATGAGAGCTCTGCATCATCCAATATTTTGATTCTAAAATCCTAATTTATAAACTCGCTTAAAGGCACAAAAAAATCCTACATGGGAAAAGATGCATCATGATAAAAATATCCTATCAGAATAATGGGTCCTGAAATACAATTTTTTAAAGTGAAGAGATTGGTTCTTGTCCTCCACTGGACATTTCCACCTCTGAGACCTCCAAGTGTAAGTCCATAAATTTGAACACATCTACATAGGAAAATGACATGTTATTCCATGACCACAACATCTGAATCCACTATGATGCATGTTTTTTCTACTATTTAGGCATTGACCAATTTTTGGCCATGCAAGCCAAAAATGGGCACCCCCTCTTTTTTATTTGTAAAATTCATCCAATCCATATTTTGGCTAGATCATCCATCTGCTGCCTTGTGCAAAAAGGTTCTCTGTGAGACCTTTCTCATGAAAAATCTAGGTGTTTCCCTTATTTTTCTTTACCAAGTGAAAATTGGGTTTGTACAGGTGCATTACTTGTCTAATTTTATAAGTAGAAGCAATTGAAGAACTTGAAATGGTCTAAAGCAGTTCACAAAAGGCAGTATATTTTGTTTAGAGGGAATTTTGATGGCTTGAAGGATTTTTAAAAAGTCCAAAGGGTATGTGACTTTGTAGAGGGAAACTTGGTCAATGGCAAGACCAAATCAAAAGTTTGGAAGGGTCATTTTGAGGCACAAAGTTCCCTTGTAAAGGGCACCTTGAGAAAGTGAAGAACAAAGACAAAAGGCCCAAGGGGCACATGCCCTTGGAGAAAAGAAGAAATCAAAAGAAAGAATTCCTTCGAACATTTTATCTGAAGGAAAGCGTGGTAAAAGCCTAAGGCAAAGAAAAGGCCAAGGCAAAGGAGAAGTCAAAGGAAGGAGACAAAACATGGGAAAAGATAAAGTGAAAAAGATAAAACAAAGAATAGTCTAGTTGTTGACAAAGATAAAGGACAAAATCAATGACCACTCATACCAAGACAAGTGGCATAGATGACTCAGCAAGGAGAATTAATACATTTGGTGAAATATATCTACTGAAAACCAATAAAATAGATTGGTTTTCAAACTATAGAGACTAGCATCCCATGTTTTCATGATTCACCATTAATGTGCATCCAAGTCATGTCTAGGTATTGACGAGAGCATATTCGGTCACAACAACTCAGAATGGCCTTGTCAATTATTGGTGATGGTCTCCCATGTTTTTTTAGGCCTAAGACATCAAGGGTGGCAACTTGGACATCTATAACATGGCTCTCCCATACATAATTGGAAGAATAAGGTAGTAGCATAGTCTTGTGGTCTCTATAGAAGTGTTTAACTCAGCATGGGTTTCCATTCTTTGATTTTTTAGCTATCTTATTTCTAGTTCTCTATATATTTGTAACTTCTCATTTGAGAAGAGATATCTCTCAACTTGTATGGCAAAGCCATGTAGGAATTTACCTTGAATCAAAAAGAGCATTTTAACTTCATTTGAACTTGCACCTTTGCATATGTATATGGTTTTATCTTGTGTTAAATGATTTTATTTTCATGCTTTCATAAATTTATGCCAACATATATAGTGTATTGTGAGTTCTTCTCTTGCAAGTTAACAAGAAGTATCTAGCTCAGAGTATAGGCGTATGCGAATAGGCTATCCATAGTGTGTCTTAGAACACCTCTGGTAGTTCTTACTCCTATTAAAACACTGATGCAGGAAAGTTTCTCATTTTAATGAAGTGTATGCTTGATTCTCTCTAGTGTAAAGTGTATATCAAAGTCAAGTAGACCAACCATTTTGGTGCATCACCACTTTAGTTTAGGTTCTGATTTCAATATTTCTCTCCCTTTTCATCCCCCATTGTTAACAGTAGGAAATCTAGGGCCTCAAGGTGCATCAAGGGGAGCTAGCCCCTAATCTAGAGATTTATCCCTCACGTTTACCACCTATAATAAGAGGAATGTCTCCATTATACCACATGAAGGAAGAGAGCTGAGCCTCCCTTTAGAGGATGCAATCCACTGCATTAATAGTTTTTGGCATTCCTGGTCGGATAAATTTCTATCTCCTACAAGTCTGAGGATTGGTGTTAGTCTTGATATTATTAAAAAATCCAAAATAAGGAGCTATATTCAACACCTAGTGACTCCATTCAGGAACTTAGTCTCTGGTTAATGATCAGCTTGACATCCCATGCCAAAGGTCACTACAAGATCTTCTTCTAGGGGTTTCTCTTTTGAATTTTTTGAGCTACCTTTGAACTCAATGAAAAGGCTAAGGTTTGAAAATACCCACCCTTACGTAGCAATCCATTTTACTAAACCATCCATAAAATATACCTACTCAAGGAAACCCTTGTTGAATCCTTTCACAGCCATGACAGCCCTTAGGGCTTTCCCTTTGTGGCCTTCAATGGTCAAAGTCCCTTGAACCCTTACCAGTATGACCTAATTCTAGGGATAGCTCTCAAAAGCATTCCTCCCTTTAGTGGAGAGGGCCCAATCACTACTGTTGAGCATATTAGAAGAATAACAAACCTCTACAACATCCATATATCACTAAAGAAAATGTAGCCATTAGATTGCTAGCCTTATCCTTCAAACAAATTTTTCTGGATTGGTATGGGACCTTGCCTATGAACTCAATTGGCTCATGGAATGAGTTAGGGACCCTCTTGACCAATAGGTTTGGGGGAAAAAGTGACCATTTATCTCTAGCTGAGCAGTTAACCACCATGAAGAGAGCCCCACATGAGTTTATGCAAGATATTAACACTAGGTTCCAATGAAGTTAAGAGCCTGCTGCAGAGTGTTACCAATGAGTTAGTTGCCCTAAAGAGACAACAAGCTTAAATTTATAGGCCAAATTAAGGCTACCAATAGTTTAGGTAAGCAAATAGGCCTCCCTTCTAGAATTATAATCAAGGTCAAGGTCAAATTACACATGTCAATCCTTATCAAAGCTATAATCTAAATGCCCCTTCAACTTGCAAGGCTCTTGTCCCCACTCAAAATAATTTGGTGTAGGAACAACCCAACTATCCACCCTTTGTTCATGGCTAATAATAGGTTGCTTATGCTAGTGAACTACCAAATAAAAGCATGACTGCATAGGGTGATTAGGCAATCCAATTCTCAAATGTTGAGATGTCAATTGAACTTGAGATGGATAATAGGTAGACTCAATCTGATTCCACTCTTATGAATCACTTGGAAGGAGAGTTCTACGTAGTCAACTATGTGGGGAGCATAAGTAATTAGAATGTTGGTATTGCATCTAACACTAGGTCGAAAAGGAGAGCCATTGATGAAGCTCAAGCAACCACTTAAGCACCTATAGTGTCTCCTTCACCCAATCAAGTAGGAAGTGTACCTAAAGTAGCTCCAAGACCACAAGCACATCAAAATTTTCCCAATTACAGGCCAAAAGTTTTAGCTTTAGCTCCTCAGGTTACACCACAAGTTACGAATGTTCCCAAGGAAAACTCTAAAGGGGGCAATCCTTCAATCAATATAGTGGATCAAATGAAGTAGCTTCACATGAACTTCTCATTGTATGATTCTTTAGCATTAATAGGATAAAATGATATACTCCAAAAGGAATTATATGAGCTGGGTGACCAAGCTATCCCAATAAGAAATGATAATGTGTTGGTAGTAAATGGGGATCCTCCCATGGCTAGTCAAGCAAAAAAAGATGAGAAGGTCCCTCCATTCTATTTGTCCCTAGTTATTGGTGATTTATTGGTTCATAATTACATCATTGATAGTGAAGCAAGCACCTCAGTTATGCCCAAATGCATAACTGATAAGTTAGGCCTCAAGTATGAGCAAATGACCAAAGGAGTTCTACAGTTGGATGGATCACTAGCTAAGACCTTAGGAGTGGAAAAAGGCTTGAATTTGACTCTCCATGCCTATCTAACCTTCTTAACTCCCCATGATGTGGTAGTGGTATATGTTCCTCCTTACTTTTCTCTTTGCTTGTTAAAGGATTTCACATCTAAGATAGGTGGATACTTCGCAACCAACTGGTCTTACATCATTTTAAAGACAAAGTATGGAAATAAAGTGAAGATTATGTCATAGCCCATCCAAAAGGATCAATTAGAGCCATACTCACCTAATGTGGTAAATGTGAACTACACAATCATTGATGAAGAAGAGCTCCAGGTGGATCAATCTCCATCATCTTCCTTTGTAGGAGTTGCTGAACTACTCCTAGATGAATTGGGAAGTGACAACTTTGAGTATGATCCTTACAAGTTCATTGAAGAAGCTGTTCTTGGAATCTACTACATGCATGATAAATACGCTTTCATGCCAAAATTGATGAAGAGAGACCATGAGGATTGTGGTTTGTGGCAGCTATTCTTTGATGTATCTAGAAGTAAGTTCAGAGCTGGTGGTAGGGTAATGCTAGTTTCACCTTCAAAGGATAAATACTTCTCCACTTTTAGGTTTCAGTTCTCCTACACCTACAATGTAGTAGAGTATGAGGCCCTTATTCATGGCCTAGAATGGGTAAGGAAGAGAGGAATCAAAGAATTTCAGGTGTTTAGAGATAGTGAGTTGATTGTGAACCAAGTGAGAGGTCAAAGCTTGACCAAGAACTCCTTATTCAAGTCTTACAAGCACAGAGTATGGGACCTTGTAGAGAACTTCACTGGTTTCAATAGCACTTTCATTCCAAGAAAGGAGAAAAGGCACACAAATAGACTAGCAACAATTGGTGCTCAGTTTGACATCCCAAAGGGGATGAGACAAAGCAAGAATCAACATCATTTAAAGGTGATTGTGAGGCCATCCATACCTGACAATGTCACTAATTGGTATGTGTTTGAAAGTGATAAGAAAATAGCACTTTCATTATAGGAAGAAGCTTAGTTTGCTTCCAGATATTAGTCCAAGCTACAACATTAGCATGATGGACAATTTTTTCAACTAAAAACCAATAAACTTCCCAAAGGTTGGTAACTATTGAGTTCATTTTCAATGAAGATGACCAACTCAAGAGAGGCAAAATAAGCATGCCAACCAAGAAGGAAAATTATGAAATGGTAGTGATCTACCATGATAAGCTGCTTGCACTTGGAAAGGTGTGTACCAATGAGGAAGAACATGCTTTCATTATGTTATGTCAAGAGTTTGCTGATGTCTTCACTTGGGAGTATAGTGATATAAAGGGCTTTGATCCAAGCTTGGCCCAACACACCAATGAGCTAAAGGAAGGTGCCAAACCCATCAAGTAAAAGCACAGGCCAATCAATCTAAAGATTGAGCCTCTTATGAGGAACACACCAAATTGATCAAGTCTAGGATCATTTTCCCTATCAAACGCTCTTCTTGGCTGGCCAATTTGGTCCCTATTAGGAAGAAGAATGGAGAAGTCAGATTGTGTGTGGATTTTAGAGACCTGAATAGAGTCTCACTAAGAGATCACCATCCCTTTCCAAGTAAGGATCAAATTCTTCAGATGGTGATAGGTAGTGAAAGATTCTCTCTCTTAGATGGTTATTCTAGGTACAATCAAATCCTAGTACAAGAATGTGACTAATACAAGATAGCCTTCACCACCAAGTGGGGAACATACACCTGCAAGAAGATGCCATTCAAATTATCAAATGCCGGAGCTACCTTTCAACGTGTTATAGATATGGCTTTCCAAGGTTTGATCAATGACATTGTGCTAGTTTATCTTGATGATGTGACTGCCTTCTCCAAGGAGGCAAGTGAACACTTGAAATACCTAACGTAAATATTTGAAAGGTGTAGAGAGTTTGGCATATATTTCAACCCAAAGAAATGTGTGTTTGTCATCTATGAAGGCAAGTTCTTAAGCCATGTCATTTTGAAGGAAGGCGTATACATTGATCTAGAGAGGGTGCATGCCATCTTAACATTATCCTTGCCTAAGCACAAGAAGGGCCTCCAAAGTTTCTTTGGTAAGATAAATTTCATTAGGAGATTCATTCCTAACTTTGCTAGCTTGTCAAGCCACTAACTTCCATGCTAAGGAAGGATGAGCCATTCACATGGACAACAAGAAGAAGAGAAAGCTTTGAAGGCATCAAGCAAGCTATCACCCAAGATCCTACCCTATCTATCCCAAAATTCTCTAAAGTCTTCAATATATACACCTTTGGGAATGAAGAGGTAATCTTTGCTATGCTCACTCAAGCAAATGGTGAGAATTTAGAACAACCTCTTGCTTTTTTTAGCCAAGGTTTAGGAGGCTATGAGGTTAGATACACGTATGTTGAGAAGCAGGTGATTGCAATCATATGAAGTCTAAAGAAGTTTAGACATATGTTGTATAGCAAAAAAATTCACATCATGGTGCCACATCCTAGTGTAAAAGACTTCTTGCTGAATTGAGACTTGAATGAGAGAAGGGTAGGTTGGATCACCAAAGTAATGGAGTATGACGTAAAGATAAAGACCACCAAGATGGTGAGACGAAGAGGGATATGTGAACACCTTGTTATAGACTTGAAAGATCCAAAGGAAGATGTTTTGGTACTCCACAATGAATCTACAATAGTTGTACCTATGGTTATGAAGAGCTGGGCACAAGACATGGTTCATTTCCTTTGAACTGGTGAGTGTCCACAAGTTCTTGATAGGACCAAAAGGAGGTATTTTGGACTCCAATCTCTTCCTTATATCCTATTTTATAGAGTTTTATTCAAAAAATACTTTTTAGGGGTGCTCTTGAGATGCATTGATTTAGACTAAGTCGATAAGGTACTATCTGAGTTCCATGATGGACCAGCTAGTGGCCACTTTTCTCCCAAGGTCACATCTACAAGGATTATGAGGGCTGATTAATTTTGGCCTAGTTTGTTTAAAGACACTCATGATTGGATAAGGAAATGTCAAAAATGTGCCTTCTTTAATGGGAAGTAATGGCTGGCTACCATCCCTCTTCACCCTATTCAGGTGGAACAACCATTTATGCAATGGAGGTTGGAATTCATATGGTTGATCAAATCCTCCTTCTAGTGCTGGTCATAAGTGGGTTTTGATTGCCATGGATTATTTCACAAGATGGGTAGAGGTCATAGATTTGAAAGAGGCCAATGAGAGTGCAGTCCTAGACTTCTATAAAGGTAGAGTGATAAGATTTGGGGTTTCAACCACAACCATTTTAGACAATGCATTGGCTTTCTTAGGAATAAAGACAAGTGAGTGGGCACTGAAGTATGGCATATCTCAACACTTCTTTCAACTACTATCCATAAGGAAATGGGCTAGCTAAGTCCATAAACAAGAATTTGATTAGGATCATAAAGAGGATAATGGAAGAAAATCAAAGGACTTAGCATGCCAAGTTGAAGACAACTCTTTGGATAGATAGGATAACTCTAAAAAGGGAAATCGAGAATTCACCATACACACTTGTGCATGGAAGGGAAGCTAGAATTCATATCTCACTTGAGTTACTAGCCTTGGATCTTGCCCATTAGCTGTAATTAATGGAGAGTGATAGCTTATAAGTCAGGGATTGTGAGCTAATGGAGCTTCAAGAAGTGCGAGACCAAGCCATGGATGCCATGACCAACCACTAATAGTAAACAAAGAAGAATTTTGACAAAAGGTCTATGCCAAGGAGCTTCTCAAAAGGTGAAATTGTCTTGAAGTGGGATGAGGACCGAGCCAAGCTTGGAAGGTATACAAAGTCACTCTTTTTGGAGTGGCCCATATGTCATCACCCAATACAAGTAATACAATGCTTTCCAAATATCCAAGTTAGATGGTGAAGAGCTACATATCCTAGTCAATGGGATATATCTTAAGCATTGTTACTAGGTTTTTTTTGTGATATACATAGTTTTCCTTGTTTTTCTTCATTTTCCCTAAGTGCTGTTATGCATATGTGTAGTATTTTTAGCTTTTATGTGTGTTTTTTCCTTATTGTTTGGGGTAAAATCTTTGTTGGTTCATAGGTCCTTACAAAGATATTGTTGACTTATCCAAGATGCAACTTGACTCCATGCCCAATGGACCTTTTGGCTACCAGTCTTCCCAAGTATAGTAGGCATGCTTCCCCTATGAGTCACCAATTGTGTTGACCAATTTTTTGTCTTAAAAGCCAAAAATGGGCACCCCCTCCTTTTTCTTAAAAAAATTCATCCAATCCATGTTTTGGCTAGATCATCCCTTTACTACCTTGTGCAAAAATGTTCTCTGTTAGACCTTTCTCATGAAAAAGCTAGGTGTTTCCCTCATTCTTCTTTGACAAGTGCAAATCAGGTTTGTGTAGGTGCATTACTTGTCTACTTTTATAAGTAGAAGTGATTTAAGAAATTAAAATGGTCTAAATTAGTTCGTAAAAGGCAACATATTTCCTTCAAAGGGCATTTTAATAGCTTGAAGGACATTTGTAAAAAGTTTAAAGGGTATGTGACCTTATGGAGGGCACCTTGGTCGGTGGTAGGACCAAATAAAAAGATTCAAAGGGTCATTTTGGGGCACAAAGTGCCCTTGTAGAGGGCACCTTGAGAAAGTTAAGAATAGAGACAAAAGGCCCAAGGGGCACATGCCCTCAGGGAAACAAACAATGAAAAGAAAGAATTCCTTTGCATAAAATATCTGAAGGAATTCCTTCAGACATTTTATGCGAAGGAAAATGTAGCAAAAGCTCAAGGCAAAGAAAAGGCTAAAGAAACGGAGAATTCAAAGGAAGGAGACAAAACACAGGCAAAGACAAAGTGTAAAAGACAAAACAAGGAACAATCCAGCTGCTATAAAGATAAAGGATAGAATCAATTACCACTCATACCAAGACAAGTGGCATAGATGATTTATCAAGGATAATTAATACATTTGGTAAAATATATATACCAAAAAAAAAAAAATAGATTGGTTTTCAAACTATAGAGATCAACATCCTATGTTTTAATGCTTCACCATTAATGTGCATCCTAATCACATTCAGGTATTGAAGAGAGCATAGTCATTCACAACAACTCAGAATGGCCTTGTCAGTTGTTGGGGATGGTCTTCCATGCTTTTGCAGGGCTAAGGAAACAAGGGTGGTGAATTGGACATCTACAACATGGCTCTCCCATATGTAATTAGAAGAATATAATAGTAGCATGGTCTAGTGGTCTCTGTAGAAGTGTTTAACTTAGCATGGGTTTCCATTCCTTAATTTGTCAACTATCTTGTTTCCAGTTCTCTATATATTTTTAACTTGTCATTTGAGAAGAGATATCTCTCAACTTGTATGGTGAAGCCCTGTAGGAATTTACCTTGAATCAAAAATAGCATTTTACCTCCATTTGAGCTTGCACTTTTGCATATGTCTATGGTTTTATCTTATGTTAAGTGATTTTATTTTCATGTTTTCATAAGTTTATGCCAACATATCTAGTGTATTATGAGTTCTTCTCTTACAGGTTAACAAAAAGTGTCTAGCTTAGAGTATAGGTGTATATGAACAAGCTATCCATAGTGTGTCTTAGAACACCTCTAGTAATTCTTCCTCTCTGTATCTCGATAGGATCCCCTATTGAAACACTAATGCAAGAAAGGTTCTCATTTGAATGAAGTGTATGCTTTCTTCTCTCTGGTGTAAAGTGTATATCAAAGCTGAGTAAACCAACCATTTTGGTGCATCACCACTTTAGTTTCGGTTCTGATTTCAAAATTTCTCTCTTTTCATCCCCTTATTATTAGTAGTAGGAAATCCAGGGCCTCAAGGTACATCAAGGAGATATAGCCCCTAATCTAGAGATTCATCCCTCATGTTTTCCACCTACAACAAGAGGAATGTCTCCATTGTGCCACGTGGAGGAAGAGAGCTAAGCCTCCCTTCAGAGGGTGCAATCCATTATGCCAACATTAGGAGTGTGGATAGATTGACAATAAATATTGTCAAAGTTGAAGTAATAGTTAGAGAACTCCACCTTTGATGCTTCATGGCTAGAAAATGGTGTTTCCAACACATCTTGGTGGTAGATAATGTCCAAGAATAGGCTCTTGGCCTCTGATCATGATCGATTTAGATACTCACTACCCATTCTAGCCTCATGAATGCCCTTCTCAATATAATAAAATTATAATTTTTAGCCTAACTTTGGACATGTGTGAAATGGGAACCATAAGTTATTTGGATGAACTGAAAGAATATTCATGTGCATGTTGAATCCCTCTAATTTCACCCTAGATCATGTCGATGAAACCTTGGAGATGAATATGTGGCCCACATTACAATAATGGGTCCTCAAATGTAACTTTTTTATAGTGAAGAGATAGGTTCTTGTCATCCACCTGATATTTCTACCTTTAGGACCTCTAAGTGCAAGTCAATTGATTTGAACACATTGGGATAAAAAAATGAAATGTATTTCCATGATCACAACATACAAATCCACCTAGATGCATGTTTTCTCTACCATTTAGAAGTGTGGAAACACTGACAATAAATATTGTCAAAGTTGAAGTGGTATTTAAACAACTCCACGTCTGGTGCTTCATGGCTAAAAATTGGCACATCTAATGTGTTTGAAGTGGTGGATAACATCTAAGAACATGTTCTTAGCCTCTAATCACAGCTAGTTGAGAGACCCACTATCCATTCTAGCCTCAAGAACACCTTCCTAATACAAGAAAATTAAAAAAATTAGTCAAATTTTAGATGCATGTGAAACATAAACCATAAGTCATTTAGATGATTTGGAGGAATCCTCATGTGCATATTAAAGCCCTCTAATTACAACCCAAATCATGTCTATGGAACCTTAGAGATCAATCTATGGCACATGATGCATTAATGGGTCTTGAAATATAATTTTTTGTAGTGAAGACAAAAGTTCTTGAGCTCCAACTGACATTTCTACGTATGGGATCTCTAGGTGCAAATCAATCACTTAAAATACATCTATATTGGTAAATGACATATGATCTCATGACTAGAACATCCAAATCCATATATATTCATGTTCAAAATTATTTAAGAGATTGAAAACATTGATAAAAAATGTTGTCAAAGTTGAAGTACTTGTTGGATAACTCCACCTCCATTGCTTTATGGATAGAACTAGCAATACTAACATGTCTAGATGGCAGATAATGTCTAGGACCATCGTGTTGGCCTCCCATGATGCCCAATTTAGAGACCCAATACCAATTTCATCCTCAAGAATGCCCTTTATATAATAATCAAGTACTTATATTAAACTTTTCTTAGCTTCAAGAATATGAAAATATTTACTAATAGTGCCAACTACATGAAGGTGGAAGATTATTTGGCACCACTAACTTACAATTTTTTTGTAATTAATTGAAAATAAAATTTATATGTATGACCTAAAAAATCAATAAAAAATAGTAAAATTAAATACATATATATTTGGGAACTCAACATACATTGAAATTTCAATCCAACAAACCACTAGGATCCGCTCTAATCTTGATAGTAGCAAGAATAACTTCATGATATGACTCATGAACTTTCCATAGATTCTTGTTTAATGACCTCCCATGATATTTGACTAATTGAATTTTTGTTACAAGGACAAAATTTAAATAGTGTAATATCTTCCTATGTGTTTCAAAGGCTTCAAACAATCATACATCTAAATTTTTGATAGGATATCATGAAAGCCAAGTTCCAATGACTACCACAAACCCAATGGGATACTCTATGTTTTCTCTATATATGAATGGAGAAGATAATTTTTTTCCTCTACACATTGACATAACTAGTAATATGTTCCTTCTTCATTATCCTCTTTGGTAATAACTACAAAAATATGCCTTGTATCACAAAAAATAATTTTTAATAATGCTGTCAAGATAGATAATGAGAATAAGTATTACATAATGATCAATCTTCTACCTAGTTTCACTAGATTAGATACATGGTCGAGGTCATGTGATGATGTCATATCTATAATTTTTAATGTTGGTGGAACCTAATATGTGTCAATTGGAATTAGAGGTTTGAGGCTTCATTCACCTACCCACTCTTGTGACTCACGCTCATTCTAAATAGAGTCTAATGCATGCAAAATAAAAACATGCCAAATGTCTCATATGAATAGTCTAAGAACCTGTATTTGAGCTAAAAAATGAGTGGAGCTCACTTGATCCTATTATGCTCATACAATCGTCATACTTTTCCAAGTATTCTTCCTCTATCAACCAAAAATATCTATGAACAATATAACTTTATTGAGCATCATGGCCTATTTTCTTGTTACATCATTAAACAATGGTTGTTGCATAAATAAATAAAATATCATTTTCAAAATTCAACTCATCTCTTCTAATGACTCTTTTTACATATGCTCCAACACCATCATGATCTCCTTTTCCATGTCCAATCTCAATGAAACTCCAAATGTTTTCTACACTAGTGGTGATGTACATCCTGCTCAACAATAAAATATATTTGCATTTTTGAATTGTGATGTGTAATTATGTGACCAAATGTGATGTTGATTGAAATTAATGTTCCTTTTAGTCAAATTTGATAGAACATCTCAAAATAACCTTGCACATACTTTGTATAATGTGATTGGTCATCACTGACATATAAACGATACTCCCTAAATATTTTTCATCTTACTTTGCACTATCAAGTGCATGCATGAATGATGTATGCATAAATATGGCAACCTATACTAAGTTGTAATAATGTGACTAAACTTCCATTTGTGGTTTGAATGTGTAATTATCAATAAAGTTGACTACTAAAATAATAAAACTAGGTGGGAATGTGTGCTTGCTTAGCTTGAAATGTTTATCAAACCATCTAGCCCTATGTGTGTGCTTTGTATACGCATAAATAATTTCCTTCCTAAATTTGACCATAAATGTTGAAAGAGGTATCTATTTTGTAACAAACACACACCTTTTAGATTACTTGTCATCTTTTAATTGATAAGTCACATATTTGTATTTGTTCAAACCAACTAATTCTTGTCTAATTGCACTTGTAATCTCTTCATGGATATAATTTTTAATTTTGGAAATCCACCAAAAATGCTACAATTTTCATCCAAACATGCTTAGTTATAAAATAATTTTCCATCTGATCTTTCATAAAAATAGCTGGAATAAATTACCTGGTTGATTTTGATAAAATTTCTATGCCACACTCCTATAAAATGTCATGAGTATGTAAAGTATACTATACATGGGAAAAAAAGTCATAATGCATTGAAAATTCAACATGTTGCCTACAACAAATGGTGCGTGTGTGTTTTATTTTTACATAAAAGGGATTGACCATCTCAAAATATATTTGACTAATAGAAATTGGTGGATGCTTGTCAAAAAAACTAGAATATAATATTATTTGGGTCATATCTAAGAAATGTTTTAGATGCAGTTCACGATTATGAGAACCAACTCTTATTTTCACTACATCTCTCGTATTAGGTGAAACTCTTTTATTTTATTTCCAAAACTGTGCAAAATTATGCAAGTAAATATTTGAGAGCATCAACTATAACCTTGTCCTTTCATGGAAGTTTACCAGAGAATGGCCAAAGGTAATTGGTATTGACATCATTAAGTCTTTGGGGTATTATAATTCATTTATTAATGTTTTTATATTTATGATCCGTGCTGGACTAATTTTTGAAATCAATTATTTTCTCCTTGTTTGACCACTTTTTGCACAAGTTGTAATTATATGTCAGGTAACATTATAATCTTTATTGTGTGATGGCACACCTATATTATGATATGTATCGTGTATATTTTCAACAATTTCATTATTTTCACCTTTAATAATGAAAATAATGAAATAAAATTTCATCAATGAAATAAATAATTGACATTTTTGACTATCAAAGTCTATTTTTTCAAAGAAATTATCCAATTTTTTTCATCTAGTCTTCTTGAATGGCGGTCAAACATTTTGTTATGCATTGGTTTCAAAATGTTTGCATCAATTTCAATTAAATACTTGCCTTTTATACACATAATACTTGGAGGTGTTATTAATGGTGGAATTTATTGAGAGGGTGTTTAAAAATCATTATGTTCACTACTAGTTTCTTCATTATTACTTTTATTATTTAATTTTTCCGTGCCATTTTAATCATTGTTACTTTCATCATTGTATGTTTCCATGTAATTTCATCCATTGTTAGGGGGTAAATCATCATGCATAGTCTCATCATCAACAAAATCAAAATATTTATACTTTGAATACAAACTTGAAACATAATTTGGACTTCTAGGTAAACATTCATTATTGTTATTTAATTCATTATAGCCAATTTCATCATTATCTACAACATTTGGTTCATTAGGGATAGTGTTTGTACCTTATCTCAAGCAAAATGCTTTCAGTTATACCTTTTGTTTTTCTCTTAACTCTTGTAATTGCTTTAATGTTTTATGATTTAACCTCTTCCCATTCTTTGAATGAGATCCACCACCCATGACTAGACAACTTATATCTTTTAAAGGTGGGGTTCTAAAAAAATAACTTGATAGCTTTTGTTGTTGACTTGCATGCCACAAAATGATGTAGAGAATGTTCGTGGGGAAAAATTCTTGATTGAGGTTAAAAATAGTCATTGAAAGAAGATTTTTTGTCTATTGGGAACATAACACATACACGCTATATTTACATAGTTATATATCATATAACTATGTCATTAGAATATTATTTGATGAAATTAAGTCTTGATTGATGTCTAAATCACATCCTATACAGTTAAAATTAGGTTCAAACATCCCAAAGTAACATCTTATACTTGTAATTATGTTCAAGGGGGTTAGATTACACCCAATTAGCTCTTTGATTGCATTTGTGATAAAATTGGGGCTGATTGAGCCCCAAATCACATTATATAGTCATAAATAGGTTGAAAGGGCTCAAATTGGCTCAATTTTCCTTCATGATTGAATTAAAAAACTATTTTATTTAGGGTGTTATGTTAGTGGGATCGATTGACCCTAAAATTACATCTTATATAGTCAAAATTAGATTCACAGGTTCAATTTCATCCAACTTGCATCACTGATTATAAAAATGAACTAACTAGGTCAATATGTTAGGAAATACAAGCTAATTTAGCTCCAAATCACATCATAGACTTGTAGTTAGGTTCAAGGGTTCTTATTGGCCCCAATTACCTTCATGTTTGCATTTGTATTCAAATTCGGGTTAATTAAGCCATATGTTGCATCCTATATAATTGATTGAGCCATAAATTAGGATCATCAAGCATAATTTAGTAAAATCAGATCCTTAATTGAACCAGTTGACTAATTAGATAATTTCATGATATAATCTAACCTAGTTTAGCCCCAAATCACGCCTGCTCTTATAGTTAGGTTTAAGTGGCTCAAATTGCCCCCAATTTCCTTTGTGATTGAATTAGTGGATTATTTGATTTATTTTTTGGTGATATTTGGGGAAATTTCCCCCAAAATTACATCTTTCATAGGCAAAATCAATTTTATGGGATTCAATTTTGTCCAACTTACATCACTAATTATAATAGTCGATTAATTAGCTCAATATACTAGGAAATATGAGCTAATTTATCCCCAAATCACATCCTAAACTCATAGTTAGTTTCAAAAAGTTTAGATTGGCCTCAATTACCTTCATGTAAATGAATTTATGATAAAATTAGGGTTTAGGGTTGTAATAATCAACTAATTAGCTTAATATGTCAGGAAATATGAGCTAATTTAGCCCCAAATCACATCCTAGACTCACAGTTAGGTTCAACGAGTTCAGATTGGTCCTAATTACCTTCATGTTTATATTTGCGAAAAAATTAAGGTCAATTAAGCCATATGTTACATCCTATACTATTGATTGAGACATAAATTAGGTTCATGAGGCTCAATTTAGCCCAAATCATGTCTCTAATTATACCAAATGACTAATTGGATCAATTCATGATAGAATTAGAGCTAATTTAGCCCCAAATCACATCTTGCTCTTGAATTTAGGTATAAGGGGCTTGAATTTGCCTCAAATACCTCATTGACTGAATACATCAACTATTTGGTTCATTATATGATGACAATAGGGTCAATTTCACTCCAAATTGCATCATATACAATTGAAAATAGGTTCATGTGACTCAAATTTTTAAAATTTGTCACTGATTACATCATTTGACTAATTAGCTCAATCTATGATGAAATCAAATCCAATTTAGCCTCAAATCACATTATATAATCACAATTATGTTTAAGGGGCTCACATTTACCCTAATTACCTCCATAATTAAATCAATTGACTATTCCATTCATTATATGATCACATTGGAGTTTATTGAGCCCAGAACCACATCCTATACATGTCAAAATTGTATTTGTAGTTAAAACAAATGATTATTTACTTCATTATTTAATGAAATTTGAGCCATTAAGCCCCAAATCACATTTTATAATCACTGTTAGGTTGAAGTGGCTCAAATTAGCCCTAATTGCCTTTGGCTTCAACTAATGGACTATTTGGTTTATTTTTTTATGACATCAGCATCGAAAACTCCAAATTAAATCCTTTATAATCAAAATTAGGTTCATGAGGCTCAATTTTGCTCAAATTACATCACTAATTACACTAATTCACTCAATATGTTAGGAAATTTAAGCTAATTTAACCTTAAATCACATCCCATACATTTAGTTACATTCAATGGGTTCAAATTGGTCTTAGTTGCCTTCACCATTAAAATAATTGACTTATTCATTTATTTTATAATGAAACTAGGCTTGGTTAAACCCTAAATCATGTTTTATATAGTCAAAATTATAATCCCAGACATAAACTCACCAAAATTGTATCACTATATCCATTATGTCCTTTTTGTGGTAGTGTATATAATGACACTCTCCACTTTAAAATAAAAATCTAAAAATTATTAATGTAAATACATATATCGATAAATATAAACATGTATACATAGACTAATTATTTTTGTGCTATGTCATTATATCATGTACACACTTTAGTGTATACATTCTATGCTATGTTTTAATTCAAAAGCCAAGCCTTTTGGCTTAGAAAGGAATTGGATTCCTGAGCCAAAGGCTTGGACATGTCAATACATAGCTGAATCCAAGATCTTTAACAAAAAATAATAAAATTTAACTTTCATCACCAAATGCACTATGAATTTCAATGGGACAATTCATAAATTATTACCACGATGACGAAAACACTCTCCTCTTTCCAAATATACAAGTTTTTTAAATTTTTGTCTATTTTAAGGCTTCCATCTATGTTGATTTCTAACTATGGCTTCTTTAGGCCACTACATGCCATAAATAGACATGCTTATATATGTTTATGTATTTTTTTTGTTGATTCAAATGCAAAAAAAATCATATTTTCACAAAATAGGACTAATTATACACCCATTAAAAAAAAAACTAATTTTTATTTTTTGGAGGTAGTTAGGGGACCGAACGACCAACTATCCATTTCTTGTTAGTTTTCAAGATCTATTTACTTGTAAAATTAATAAAAAAAATATTGATTGAATTTTTTTTTAAAAAAAAAGTTGTAAACTAGATTATCTTAGCTAAATTTTCACCAAAGGGTGCTAAAAAAATGAGGAGCCGCACAGACAACCATCTACTCTATTTTCATAAAAAAACTAGGAGTGCATCTTCAAATTTTAGATGTTTAACCTAGTTATACTCAACCATTTAAAAAACAATCAGTGTTTTATAAATTAGGCTCAGAATGCGATAATTCATATTCTTATTCCATATTTTAATTTTGAGTGTAGCCATCTTAAATGATCTACATAAGTTTAAATTTTAATTTTTTCAAGAAAAACATGTCCACAGGTAGGCCCCTTTTTGTCCACCATCTTTATGCACTTACTGTTGACCAAATTTGACTTTTAGGTCAAATTGGGGCACCCCTAGGTAAAAAATTAACTTTTAAGTGTTATAGGGGTCCAATATAGATGTCAAAAGGTGTTTTACAGGCTAATTGATGTCATTTATTGTTATACTAGCCTTGGTCATTAGTTATTTTAGTCCTTATATCATTTTTAGGTCAAAAATATACATTTAATGAGTTATATAGATTTATTAGGAATTGTGAAGATTATAAAACATTATGTCACATCCCATGTGTCCTTAGAGGTCTTAAGTAATTGATATAATTAAAAAGTGGTAGGTTTATCAGAAGAAAAGGCAGTTTTCTTAAGGAAAAGGGTTAGTTTGTCACTTGTACAGCTCATGGGGAAGTGTGACACATGGGAGAGGATTATGGTGTGTCTCTTAAGCTTCCCCAAGCTTATTTACATGTTTGGTTTACTTTTAAAGTGCCATTTTTGGCCCAAAACCATTCTATTACTTTTCCCCCCTTCTTAGCATGCAAAAGTGATTTTCAAGTTTTTACTCAATAAAGATAGCTCAGGAGATCTTAGGTAAAATGCCTTAGGGAGGTTAAATTACACTTAGATACCTTAATTTAAATATAAGGATTTTGAATAATGGTGTCCTATGTTTAATGAACCATCCTCATGAAGTTGATTGCACTTTTCTGCTAGTTCTTTCGTGCACCCTACGAGTTTTGATTTATTTTGGGAAACCAATTTTAAAGGTTGATTTAAGATGATTTTATCTTAATTATGTAATGTTACTCATGATTTTTTCATGTTTGGATTTTATTTGAAGAGCCAATCACCTCAAGTTGTAGACTGGTCCCATTTTGTGTTATTGGCAGGTTTCTACTACTTGCAACATCTTCATGCTTTGTAAATGGTTTTATAAGGTGGGGATAGGTTCATTACCATGTTTTTAAAGTATTCTCAGTCCACTCACCTTTAATTTTTATCCCCCAAATTAACTTTATACTTGAAATTATAATCACAACCACACATATTCACAGTGTACTTGCTACAACTCAATGTGCACTTACAGGTCTACCTACTGCACTTACATATTCACAGTCTACCTGCTTTCATGGAGGTTTTCCAATATTGAAACCAAATGTAAAGCTTGTATAAATAATTTTGTATAATGATTGTCACCTGATATCTTTGGAAGATCATGAAGTTGGTCATAAGGTCAAGGTTACAATACTACTACCCATATACAGTTCACCATACACCTACAACCTCCATTGAGGACATCATGCTATAATGGGATCCTTGATAGTGGTTTAAAGCTCTTATAGGTGTGAAATAATTAATTTGAGTTAATTTTAGTGGATATACAACTCATAAGAGGTTTAAATCAATACATACTATTTACATTATGCCCATTGCCTGTATATACTAAAACTCAACATATACATGCGACTTGGCAGAGAGTTTTAGAGTCACTTTGGAGTGCTTAAACACGTGATACAACAATTATTAAAGCTATAATATGTGGGGATAAAATTTTAGACCCATATAAGGTGTTAAATTATCAACATGAAGATTGGAAACATGCTCTAGGGATGATGACTAAGTTTCAGGGCTCTGATCCCTAAATTGGCAAAATAGAGATCCTTGGCATTCTATGGAGATCTTATAACAAGGTTGCTAAGACCCTGAATACATATAGGTAGGTTTCCTTGAAGTATTATCAAATTAAAATGACCTTGAAAAATATGAAGGACATAGGAGTAAGGGAAGATAATCATTGAAAGGTCTAAAAAGTCACTTTTATATACTTAAAACAGTCAGTGTTATCTTCATTTTGGAGTCAAAAAGAGACCTCTTACTCCCCTAAGTTGAAAACTAGGTCATGATTTCATGTTTGAATTATTTTGACGATGAATATGACATTAATTACTTAAAGGACCATCTAGAGAAGATTTTAATTAGTGTCATGAACCTTATATGCACTTCAGTCTATACAACCTTAATACACACCTACAACAGGGTAGGTTGACAGTGGGATGATAGGTGGTATCCAAGTGGTGTTTCTAGGTTTTAAATTAAATATAAGCATAAATTTTTACCTTTTAAACTCAAGGGATTTATTTAATGCTTCAAGACACTATGACTAGGCTCAGTTGGAGCTTGAGTACACCTACAAGGGTCATTAAAGCAAGTTGTCTCAGTCATGTAGGGAGTTGGCATGAGGGTTTAGGTGTTGTTTAGGTTACTCAAATTGAATGAAAGTATAAAGGAATGGTTTATGACCTCATGTTTCCTAGAAGGCCTTTACACATCATAATTAGGCTAAACTAAAACAAATGACACCTACAACAAGAATAGAAAAGCAAGGTTTCTCAGTCAAAGGCAGTAAGGACTCAATTTGTGAGTTCAAGGTGCTTGTAAAGCCATTGGAAGAAGTTGTAATGATGAATTTTTTTTGTGAACATCTTCCTTAGAGCCATGATGACCTATATAAGCTTTTGGATGTGTGTAACAAACCTACACAGGGTTTTCTATGTAAATTTGCACTTACAACCAACTTTAAGTGACTGAGTCAACAGTGAATAGAGAGTTAGTCTTCAAAAGAGCTCAATAGGATATGAACATGAAGAAATTGAACCTAGGAAATTGATAGATCACCATGAGAAACCTCAAGAAAAGTTATAGGCATGTTTTCAAGGTCTAAAGACTGCAAATGCACCTATAATCAACTGTGTTTGATTGTCTAAGACATAGAGCAAAAAGGTTTGAATTTTGAGGGGAATACAACACAAAAAGGATTTCAAGTGAGTTTAACACGCATAAAATAATGAAAAATAACCTTGGGGATTTCTAAATGATATTTGGCATGGGTTTGATGATAGAATTCACCTGTAGGATCCCCTACAATCACCTATAGGTGGCTGTAGGTGAACATTCAATTGAAAAGTTTGTCTAAAGGGTGATTTAAGCCAAGTCTAAGAATGAATGCAAATCCAAACAATACCAGTGATCTAAGAGGGTTGTTTTCATCATCTTAAAGTCCTAGAATTGGAAAACCACCTATAGGATTCACTGTTAGGTAAGAGAGAATAGTACACAATCAAGTGACACTCAATCCTACCTAGGTAGTTATAAAAGGAATTAAAATAGAAGGATGGAGTAATGGTAAATGGATATTGAGACTTATATATAAATAACATGGTAGTGTTTATAATCTCTCAAGAGTTGAAAATAACTAGATAAAATATCTCAAAAGAAAGCATACATAGTCATATTTCAAGAAACCCTGTACACATGCACTCTTCTAGTAGTCTGTCTTAATTTTTATGATTTTGAGGGATCAAATGAAATGATCAAGAGCCAATTTTTTTATATAGATTATCCTTACAAGTTGGATAAAATTATCCAAATCTTTATTTGTCTAGACAAATAGGGGAATTTCCCTCTATTTTGTCTCATACAGATGGCACTTTCCTAGAGTGTAAATTGTCAAGTTTTGGATAAACTAGGGATAAAGGATGAATTAAGAGTTAGGGGGAAATTTTTTTAAGGTGTGAGAGGTTTAAATACATCTAAAAAAATATTTATAACATCTAGTATGAGGATGAAATCTATCAGGATGATGTAAACCCTTATAGTTGCAGTCAAGCATGCTAGGCAAGTTTTGGCCTTGTACCCATTTAAGAGGTCAAAACCATTTTTAGCATGAGGTAATATATATAATCAATGGAAACATGTTTTTGGGGTGTATAAATGTGTTTTTGAGCTTTTAGAGTGCAAGGGAATCCATGAGAACTCATGTTGGGCTTTAACGTGTAACAGGCCTACTAAGCATGACTAGGCCTAACATCTAAAAAGGGGGTCAACTTCATTTTTGGATTTAGATGATCACTAAAACCTATTAGATCATGTTTTTGGGGACAAAACAGAGGTAAAAAATATTTTTTAGGGTAGATAAATCATAAATAAGACACTTTTGGGCTTAAGACAACCTCAGACTTGTAAGGAACAAGAAAATAAGCTCGATATGTCAAGTTCAAATGCTCACATATTTTTGGAGGGTTTGCATGGAGGCCACAGGAATTTAAGGATTTTGATGAAGGTCTTGAAATATGAAATTGTAAAATTTATTGGTAGGTTGGATGTCAGATCTTTATGAATGAACCTTAAGAGTGAAAACAAGTTAAAACCCTTGCAAACCCTTGCCAGTGACCAGTTTGTGGAAATGAATCTGGAGATGCATTACAATGGTATAATTTGGATATGAAACCTATTGTAACTTTTATAGGAATCACTCAAGATCCCTCCCATGCTTTTTAGCTATACGAACTTGTATGGATGGGGTGATAAATATGGTATTTTTGACCATTTTCATGTTATGTAGGTTCTAGGAGGAGTCTAAAGATGAAACCAAATTTGGAAGAAAGATAATAATTATGATAACTCCACATGTTAATTTCATGCCTCATAAAAACTCTTAAGTTCTTTAATAAGAGCTCTCATCTCAGCCAGTCAAAACTGACATATTGGACAAACTAGGGAGAGGGGTGGAAAACTTTAAGTAGAGTGTTTCTAAGGTGTCCTTAATGATTATAAGGACTTGGATGGTCTTGAAAGGTGTGATGCAGTCCATACCATTTATTTTAATGAGCAAATGATTCCAATTTTTAGGATCAGTGTGCAGGGTGCATGAAAGAGGAGTTTTATGGACTACAAATGATGATAGCTCCTTTCTAGGTGCTTTTAGATGACAAGGTTTACAAAATATTTATGGAAAGGAATGCATGATGTCATTAAACTTAATCATAATTATTGGATATATTCCTAATCAGTTATAAGGTGTTGAAATAGGGCTAATCATACAAATAATTTTTTTGAGCTAGAATGAGGAGTTTTATATCACTTTTTATGAAGTTTATGCCTGAAATTGACACTTGTGCTTCATGATATTGCATGGTTCATCCTAAATCCTTCTCTCATGTAAAATTAAATACTTATCATCTTTAAAAGTGCCCTTGTGACCCTTAGACTTCTCATTTCTCCCATCTCTCTCAACTTCTATGAGAATTAGGCATTTTGGCATTGTGATGGATGCTCCACCTGAGTATGGTGAAGCCCTGCTCATATGTATACTTTTGATCAATAATAATAATAATTTTTAACTCTTCTATGACTATTATTAGTGTGTTCATTTTGAATGTTTGATTTTTCACAAGTGATAACTCTTGTTTCCTTAGCATGTTTGTTTCATTTTATCATCTATTTGCAGTTGGAAAGCTGCTTCTTGCAGGGCATGTGAAGTGTTTTAGGAAATATCAAGGATTGAGTGAGTTAATATTTTTATTAGTGCCATACAAGGCCTCTTTTGTAGTCATCCTATCTTTGCACATTCATCCATAACCTCACAATGTAACATTGATGTGAGAAGATAAAGATTGGAGAAGTGTATGTTTAGTTTGTCCCTTGATTTCAAGTATAAGGTGCATATGGTTGGAAGTAATTAGTCTATTTGGTGTATCACCTCACTTAGAATAGTTTTTTTTTTAGTTATCTCTCTCCCTTTTCACCCCCCAAGTTTATTTGTAGTTATAATCCAAAGTAGTACATCAAGGGAGCAAGCCCTATTTAGAGATTCACTTCATTCCTTAAGCTACCCACAAGCCTAGATGTGTTTCCATTGTGCCACTTGAATGAGGAGAGATTTTACATCTCCTCAAAGGGTGAAAATCCAAGTGAAAATATTTTTTGGCATGCCTGATAGGACTCTTGGTCCAAGAAGTTAAGAAATTTTTGGTGTTGTTTCTCAACAATCAGCATTTGGAGGCATCTATTCAAGCATCAATGGCGACTCTAAAGATATATCAGCTAGTAAAGCAGCCAAAGTTATCATTTGAATTTTTTTTTTTAACATTTTCCTTTGTGTTCTTTCTTTCAATGAAGTTTAATGGCTGAATTTGGTGTTGAATTTTGTTCTTTACAAGTTGGTGAGACATTGCAAGCTTGTACCATTCCCTATCATCAAGAGCAAGTTCTTAATTAGCCTTGGTCTGATTATCACCAGTCTTGTAATTACCATTTACAAACCCATCATGATCATTATCAGAAATATATATATCATTTTCATGAGTTATATTAGTCCTATATCTAGCCTCCTCAATATCTTGCTTCTCTTAGTCAACCTAGCCACTCCTCAACTCCATCCATTTCCACCTTCAAGCAAACACTTTTGGGTTATGAGAGGTACATGTTGGAGATTGATAATCTAAGAGGATGTGGTTAAGAGGTCACTATAAGTTTCATTCAAAAGGTGAGATATGCCTTACATTTGATTAAAATAGAGTGGGCACCTATTGAAAGAGCCAATTGGCAAAGGCTTACAAATGAGATGCTATATGTGAGTGGTTTGATGGCATCCTTGGAGGATAAGCTAAGCATTAATGAAAGATAGATTTACCAAGTCTATCAACCTTCATATCCACTTCCCAAAGTTTTATATCAGCCATATTTTATCCCTACTCATAAACCTAATCAAAATTTCCAAAGTCATCCTTTTCCAAATCAAGTGAAAGAGAGAGTTGGAAAGACTAGCCTTGTGTTTGAAGCAAACATTGATAGACAAATTGAGTTGGAAAATAGTCAAATACAACAGTCCATTTTAGTAGCAAAAGAAGTGGAATTTAAGACCTCATTGACCTCTCAAATTGCATCCCCACCACTTCAAAAAAATATTTCTAATCCTAACATCCTAAGCTGGAATAAGATAGTGGAGTCATGGGGAAGGAAAGAGGAGAAAAGTCTTGACAAAAGGTGTGAAGTTGAGAAGGATCTTGATCCTATAAAAATCCCTCCCACCCTTCCTCAAGAAACCTCTTGTCCTCCATATGAATTCCCTTGTATTACTCATCCTCATAATGATGCATATCAACTTCAAGAGATAATTTTCCAAGATAACCTAGCCAAGAAAATTGAAGATTTATAGACAAAGATGAAGCTACTAAGTTAAGGTATGATGGAAGGTTTAGACCCAAAAGAAGATCCTATGCCTAAACACACCCAATCGACCCTTATTAAAGAGAATCCTTAAGATAAATTAGAAGTGAATAAAGTGTTTTTCAAGTGGAAGGAAGAAAATCAAGTGGTTTTAACCCAAGCTCTTCCTCCCTTTCCTCAAGAACTTCCAAAATATCCCCATACATTTCACTCTCAATCTGATTTTGAGTTCTATGTGCCACCTCTACCAACTAGTTTATCTTATCCCCACCCCATCACCCTTTTCCTTGATGGACCTATGGTATGAGAACCTAAATAGGAGTAGTTGATTGATAAAGAAAGAGAACTCTTGTTTGAAGAAGGCATACCTCTATGGTAGCCTCATTGGGATAAGTCACATGACTTTAAGATGCCTAGTCTTGGAATCACCATAGTGGCAAAAGAGATGGAAGATCTTGCAGCCCTTGAATAGGAATCTACATATGATCAAAAGGTTATGGATGGTCACCTCTAAAATAAATATGGATGTGATATTTTGGATGGATAATAATTTCAAGTCTTTCCCAAAGAGGTGACAACTCTAAAAAGTTCTCTTGAGACCAATGTGTAAGAGTTAGTTCTTGAAGATGACCCAATACCTCAATTTGATCTTGACTCACCACTAGAAGCATTGAAGATTGAAGAACATCAGATGGATGACATCACACATCAAGAAGAGAATATTGGAAAGGTAGTGGTTCTAAAGGATGAAAAGGATAAAGATGATTGGAATATGCAAATGAAGCTCTTTCAAGAGCTTGAAGAGATTTGCCAAGTTGAGGGCCAAGTACATGACAAGGTGAAGATAGAGTCTTCCATGGAGGACAATGATCAAGATTGGATAGAGCATGCAAAGCTCCTTGATGAGCTAGAAGAACTTGCAACTGAGAAAAAACCCAATCTTATTGAGAGCCCTATAGAAATCAAGAATGAGGTTGTAATTGAAGATCCACATGAGAAGGTTGAGGCTGTTTGGATGTAAGAAGAGTTCATTTCTATATCCAACATGTTTGAATCTCCCTGGTTTTGAATGAACGTAATGCCAATGAAGTTGGAAAACATCATGAAAAATTTGGAGGCATTAATGCTAAAAGACAAAAGGCTATATGCCTCATTCATTCCTTCATGTCATGAAACAAGAAGAGTTTAAAATTTCCCTTTTGATCTAGGAGAGAGTTCTCATCTCAAGTTAGTAAGTGTTTGAGTTAGCTTGTTTAGTTTGGTGTGTGTGTTCCATAAGTGCTCATGAAGCACATGTGTGTTTGTTGTCTTATTTTGTGTGTGTCCTTGCTTTGAGTGGTTGAGGTAAGTAGTGGTCTTGTCTTGATCAAAAGTCTATGTTCAAATTCCTCTTATTGTGTCTTAGACTTCAAATGAATTCCTAAGCCTTATGAAATGAGAAGGCTATTGGTCTAGTTAGTATAGTAGGCATGCTACTCCTATGAGTCACCAATTTGTTGACCAAATTTGACTTTTAGGTCAAATTGGGGCACCCATAGGTAAAAAATTGAATTTTAAGTTCTATAGGGGTACAATATAGATGTCACAAGGTGTTTTATAGGCTAATTGATGTCATTTAATATTATACTAGCCTTGGTCATTAGTTATTTAAATCCTTATATCATTTGTGGGTCATATTGAGGTAATAAAAGGTACATTTAATGAGTTATATTGATTTATTGGGAAGTGTAAAGGTGAAAAAACATGATGTCACATTCCATGTGTCTTTATAGGTCTTAAACAACTAACATAACTAAAAAGTGGTAGGTTTATCAGAAGAAAAGGTAGTTTATTTGAGGAAAAAGGTTAGTTTAGCACTTGTACGGCTCATGGGGAAGTGTGACAAATGGGAGAGGATCATGGTGTGTCTCTTCAGCTTCTAAAAGCTTAGTTACATATTTTATTTACATTAGAAGTGCCATTTTTGGCCCAAAACCATTCTGCTACTTTTTCACCCTTCTTGGCATGCAGAAGTAACTTTTAGGTTTTTGCTCAGTACAAATAGCTCAGGAGGTTTCAAGTCAAACACCTTGGGGAGGTTAATTAAAATTAGATACCTTAAGTTACATATAAGGAGTTTAAATAATGATGCCTTGTCTTCATGAACCATCTTCATGAAGTTGACTGCACTTTTTTGTTAGTTATTTCATACACCCTATAGGTTTTAATTCATTTTGGGTAAGTGTATACAAAATATTTGTTGAGGTTGATTAAATATGGTTTTATATTCATTATCTAATGTTACCCATGCTTTTTTTCAAGTTTGGAGTTGATTTGAAGAGCCAATCACCTCAAGTTGTAGACTAGTCCCATTTTGTGTTGTTGACAGGTTTCTACTACTTGCAGCATATTCATGCTTTGGAAATAGTTTTATAAGGTGGGGATAGGTTCATTACCATGTTATTAAATTATTCTTAATCCACTCACATTTAATTTTTATCCCCCAAAGTAACTTTCTCCTTGAATTTGTAATCACAACCACATATATTCACAGTCTGCCTACTAGAGCTCAATGTGCACTTACAGGTGCTTTCATGGAGGTTTTCCAATGTTAAAAAAAAATTCAAATCTTGTCTCAAGCATTTAATATCATCATTATCACCTGATATATTTTTAAGACCATGAAGTTTGTCATAAGGTCAAGGTCACAATACTACCACCTATATACAGTTCACCATGCACCTACAACCTTCATTAAGGACATCGTGCTATAATGGGATCCTTGATAGTGGTTTCAAGCTCTTGGAGGTGTGAAAAAATGAATTTGAGGTTATTGAAGTGGATATATAACTCAAAATAGGTTTAAATCAATACATACTATCCACATTCTGCCCATTACCTATATATACTAAAAATCAACATATACAGGTGACTTGATAGAGAGTTTTAGAGTCACTTTGGAGTGCCTAAACATGTGTTAAAACAATTATTAAAGCTATAAAAAGTGAGGATAACATTTAAAACCCATATTAGGTGTTAAATTATCAACATGAAGATTGGAACCATGCTCTAGGGATGATGACTGAGTTTCAAGCCTCCAATCCCTAAATTGGAAAAATAGAGATCCTTGGCATTCTATGGAGATCTTCTAACAAGGTTGCCAAGACCCTGGATGAATCTAGGTAGGTTTACCTTGCATTATTATCATAGGAAAATGACCTTGAAAAATATGAAGGGTAGAAGAGTAAGGGAAGAAAATTATTAAAAGGTCTAAAAAGCCACTTTTATACACTGAAAACAATCACTGTTATCTTCATTTTGGAGTCAAAAAGAGACCTCTTACTCCCCTAAGTTGTAAAATCGGTCATGATTTCATGTTTAAATTATTTTTATGATAAAGATGAAATTAATTATCTAAAGGACCATCTAGATAAAATGTTAAGTAGTGTCATGAACCTCATATGCACTTCAGTTCATACAATAACCTTAATACACACCTATAATAGGGTAGGTTGATAGTGGGCTGATAGGTGGTCTTCAAGTGGTGTTTCTAGGCTTCCAATTGAATGAAAGAATATAATTTTACCTTTGTAACCTAAAGTGTTTCATTTAAGGCTTCCAAACACTATGACCAAGCTCAGTTGGAGCTTGAGTACACCTACAGGGGTCATTAAAGCAGGTTGTCTCAGTCAGGCAGGGAATTAGCATGAGAGTTTAGGTGTTGTTTAGATCACTAAAATTCAATGCAAGTATAAAGGAATGGTGTGTGACCTCATGTTTCTTGTTATTTATTTACACATTATAACCATTCTAAAATAAAGCAAATGACACCTATAATAGGAATAGAAAAGTAGGGTTTCTTAATCAATGGTAATATGGACTCAATTTGTGAGTTCAAGGTGCTTGTAAATCCATTGGAAGAAGTTATAATGATGAAAAAAGTTTTTTAACATCTTCCTCAGAGCCATGATGAACTTTATAATATTTTGGATGTGTGTAACAAACCTACATAGGTTTTCCAAGCAAATTTGTACTTACTACCAACTTTAAGTGACTGAGTCAATAGTGAACAGAGAGTTAGTCTTCAAAAGAGATCAATAGGATATGAACATGAATAAAGTGAACCTATGCCATTTATATATCACCATGAGAAACCTTAGGAAATTTTATAAGCATGTTTTCAAGGTCCAAAGAATGTAAATGCACCTATAATCAATTGTGTTTGACTGTTTAAGACAAAGAGCAAAAAGGTTTAAATTTTGAGGGGAATACAACATAAAAAGGCTTTCAAGTGAGTCTAAAAAGAATAAAATAATGCCAAAGAACCCTATAGATTTATAAATGATATTTTTCATGGGTTTGATGATAGAGACCACCTGTAGGATTCCCTACAATCACCTATAGATGACTGTAGGTGAACAATCAATTGAAAAGTGTGTCTAAAGGGTGATTTAAGCCAAGTCTAAACATGAATGTAAAGAAAAACAATAAAAATTTCCTAGGAGTGTTATTTTCATCATCTTAAAGATGTATAATAGGACAACCACCTACAAGATTCACTGTTAGGTAAGATAGAATAGTACACAATCAAGTGACACTCAGTCCTACCCAGGCAATTGTAAAGGTAAGTAAAATAGAAGGATGGAGTAATGATAAATAGATATTTGGAATTATATATAAAGAACATGTTATTATTTATAAGATATTTATAGTTGAAAATAACCAGAGAAAGGATCCCAAAAGCAAACATACACAGTCAAATTTGAAGAAACCTTGTACACAGTCACTCTTCTAGTAGTCTACCTTAATTTTTATGCTTTTGAGGGATCAAATGAAGTGATCAAGAGCCCATTTTTTATATAGAGTATACTTAAAAGTTTTAGAAAATTATCCAATTATTTTTTTGTCTATACAAATAGGGGAAGTGCCCTATGTTTTGTCTCAGATAAAGGGCACTTCCCTAGAGTGCAAATTGTCAAGTTTTGGAGAAAGTAGGGATAAATGATGAACTAGGAGATAGGGGGACATTTTTGGAAGGTGTGAGAGGTTTAAATATATATAAAAAAATATGGAGAACACATATTAGGATTATGGAACATATCAGGATGATCTAAACCCTTATAGTTGCAATCAATCATGCTAAGCAAGTTTTGGCCTAATACCCATTTGAGAGGTCAAAACCATTCAACATGAGGTAAGTTTTTTAATCAGTTGAAAATTTTTTTTGGGGTGTATAGAGAGGTATTTTATATTTTAGAGTGTATGGGAATCCATAATAACCCATGTTGGGCTTTAGGGTGTAACATGCCTACTAAGCATGACTAGGCCTAGCATCCAAAAAGGGGGTCAACTTCATTTTTGGCTTTAGATGATCACTCAAACCTATTATATCATGTTTGTGGGGACAAAAAATAGGTAAATAATATTTTTGAGGGTAGAGAAATCATAAATAAGATACTTTTGGGCTCGAGACAACCTCATATCTACAAGGAATGAGAAAACATGCTTGATATGGCAAGTTCAAATGATCACATCTTTTTAGAGGGTTTGTATGGAGGCCAAAGAAATTATAGGATGTTGATGAAGGTATTTAAATATGAAATTATGGAATTTTTTGGAAGGTTGGACTTCATATCTTTATGAACAAACCTTAAGAGTGAAAATAAGCTAAAACCCTTACAAACCCTTGCTAGTGACTAGTTTGTGGAAATGAAGCTAGCTATGCATTATAATGGCATATTTTGGATATTAAACCTATTTTAATTTGTATATGACTTTATGAATCTCCCTCTCATCCTTTTTATCTATACATAACTTCTATGGATGGGGTGAGAAACATGGTATTTTTGAGCATTTTTTGTGTTTTTTAGGTTCTAGAAGGAGTTTGAAGATGAAAACAACTTTGGGAGAAATATTAAGACTTATGATAACAAAAAATGTTCATCTAATGCCTAAAAAAAACTCCTAAGTGCCTCAATAGGAGCTATCATCTTAGCCAGTCAAAACTGGTATATTGGACAAGCTAGTGAGAGGGGTGGAAAACTTCAACCGGAGTGTTTTTAAGGCGTATTTGATGCTTATAAAGCCTTAAAGGGTATTTAAAGGTGTCATAAACTCCATCACATGGATTTTCATGAGAAAATAATTTTAATTTTGAGGATAAGTGTGCAGGGTACATGAAAGAGGAGTTTTTTGGACTACAAATGATGATAGGTCCTTTCCAGGTGATTCTAGATGACCAAGCCTACAACCAATGCATGGAGAGAAATGAATTATGTTATTTTAATTAATTCAAATAATTATATCTATTTTTAATCAGTTATAAGGCATTCAAATATGGATAAGCATAAAGGTAGTTTTTTTGAGCTAGATTAAGGAGTTTTATGCCACTTTTCATGATGTTTATGCCTTGAATTGACACTTGTGCTTCCTAATATTACATGATTCATCCAAAATATTTATCTCATGTGAAATTAACTACTTTTATCAGTTTGAAAAATGTCCTTGTGACCCTTAGACTTCTCTTTTCTCCTCTCTCTCTCAAGTTCTATAAGAACTAGCCATTTTGGCATTGTAATGGATGCTCCACTTGAGTATGGCGAAGCCCTACTCATTTTTATATCTTTTGATCAATAATAATACTGATTTTTTCCTCTTACATGACTATTATTAGTGTGTTTATTTGGGATGTTTGATAGTTGCATAAGTGACAAGTCTTGTTTCCTTAACATGATTGTTTCATTCTATAATCTATTTATAGTTGGAAAGCTTCTTCTTGTAGGGCATGTGTAGTGTTTTAGGAAATGTCAAGGATTGAGTGAGTTGGTATTTCAATTAGTTATATTAAAGGCCTCTTGTCTAGTCCTCTTATCTTTTCACATTCATCTATAACCTCACAATGTAACATTGATGTGAGAAGATGAAGATTGGAGTAGTGTATGTTTAGTTTGTCCCTTGATTTCAAGTGTAACATGCATATGGTTGAAAGTCATTAGTATATTTAGTGTATCACCTCCCTTAAGATAGTCTATTTTTAATTATCTCTCTCCTTTACCCCCTAAGTTTAGTTGTAGTTGCAACCCAAAGTGGTATTCACTTCATTCCTTAGGCTACCCACAAGCCTAGGGGTGTTTCTATTGTGACACTTGGATGAGGAGAGCTTTTCCATCTCCTCAAAGGGTTCAAATCCAAGTGACAACACTTACCTAATGAGTAAAGTGTAGATTGTTATCTTTGGAGTGGTTTCTTGTCATGCCAAGTGGTCTAAGGCTTTTATTTCTTCTAGAGATATTTTGGTAAGTCCAAATTAGATGCTGGTTAGAGTTCCCCTCATTGATGGGCCAAGAATTTGTAAGGATCCATCACTTAAGAAAAACATTTAGTATGGATTCCCCCTCCTGAAAGGTTTTTTAAGTTAAAATTTTGATGGTGTTGCAAGGGGAAATCTTAGTGCTTTAGGTGTGGGATACATCTTAAGGGATGGTTTTGGATCACTAATTAGGGTGACTTTAGTAAAATTGATAGATGGAATTAATAATGAGGTAGAAGTTCAAGCAAGTATTTTTGGTATCAATATATCACATTAGTGTGGGATTAAGCACCTAATCATTGAGGGTGACTCAATGGTGATAGTATCTGCCCTGTGCCAACATTATGCCTTAGCTTGGAACATCAAGTATATTTTGATAAAAGCCTGGAACTTGTTGGACTACTTTGAATCCTGGTCAATAATGCATTACTATATAGAATCAAATGGTCACACATATCACTTGGAAAATAATGATATTGATAAAAGAGATGAACTTGTCATTGACAATGTGATGGATCTATGGTATGGCCTAGAAATGATTGAATCAATGATTGGTAATTATGAAGGCATAATGGGACATGTGCTTATATCTGGAGATTATTTCCTTTATGAAAGGTGGGATAGATTATTAATCAAGGCAAGTTCATTTATGTCACTACATGTATTGTCTCATGTGAATCACCTTTTTTGAGTGTCACCTTCCCAATTCTCACCATTGGGAGTGTGGTGTGTCTTTGGTCTGTGTTTGGTTTTCTAGGGAGAAATAACTATGTTTTTTATAAGGTATAAAGGTCAAGAGGTAGATAGTGAATGAAATGGAAGAACTTGCTAAGGTGAACCCAACTCTTTAACTGCATGCTGAGTGGAGGGAGATGGCCTTCTAAGGTAGAGACTTAGACATGAGGCTCAAATTAGTGTTATGGATCTTGAATGATGAGGTTCTTAATGCCATTAAGGTGATCATTAGTCCTGATTACTTGCACATGGTGTGGAGGAATAAAATAAATTTGGATATAGCCTTTTTTCACCAATAATTTGGTGAGGGTTTTAAAAAATGCAAAGGTGACATGAAGGGTGGTTGAAACCTTGGTGTGGTTTAGGATGTGTTGTGGTTTGAAAATTATACTTGAATGTTTGGATTTTGGAGAGGTGGACAACCTTCCTTTCTTGAAGTATAACCATCTAAGTCTTGTTCCCTTATCAACCTTCTGATAATTAGAGGAACTCTTTATTTCTTTGAGGGGTTAGCTTCAAAATTTGAGGGTTTTGCTGTGTAAAAAAAGGATTGAGAGGGTTTTATCTCCCTCTTCTACAATTAAAAGTTATCTCTACTCCTATTCAATTGCTCAACATTATTCTATGTTATAATTGATGATGCATATTTATTAAAGTTCTCTAGGGGAAAAATGTGTTAGAGTCTCTGCCTTACCAAGTTAGGTGAGAGGAACATTTGGCAGATCTTAAGCATGGCATAATGACTTGGAGGTCAATGTTTTTTTCATTATTAGCAGCTCCTACAATCCATGATTGACTCAATCAGATTGGGGGAGTATTATATCCTTAAGTTGGGATAATAGAGGTGGCAGAGGTGTCCACATGAGGGGGTGGAATAAAAAGGGGTGGCAGAAGGAGTAGTTAGGGTGGTTATGGAGTGAGGAGTGGACATGGTAGAAGATGAGGTGATTAAAGGAGGTCTATTAGTAAGGAAATTGGCAATGGGGTTATGGTGGGTTGCTCGCATATGATGGGGGAGTAGTTAAATATTGGTCTTGTTGATGTTGGCATGAGGGCTGGTTCACGAGATGTGGTGATCATGGCCAACATGGATAAGTTGATTTGATCCTTTTTATTTTTTTTTCTTAGTGTCCTAATTTATTTTTGGTTTGGGACCTTGGCATTGTTTAATTTATTTTGTTTTAATGTTTTGCAGATCTTTTTGGTTTTAGGGTTTGTCCCCTATTTTTGAATTTTTTTAACTGTGAGTTTCTTCCCATTGGTGGAGAAAAAATGTGGAGTCCACTTTCTTTCTCCTAGTGTTTTCAATATGGTTTTATTATATTTGTATGGGTGAGGTCCCCTATAGCCATTAATATTATCTAAAAAAATGCTCCTCACCTACAACAAATTAATAAATTTGTATATGATATATATCCACACCAAAAACTTCTTTTAGAGAGAAATAGTATAATGTGTAAGAAGGATTGTTTTTTATTTATTTTTTATTAAGTTGGAGAAAGCAATTTGAAAAAATAAAGCTAATACAATAAAAAATGTATCTTCTATCTTTGACATTGTTTTAAAAATATCTTCAACTAGAAGAGTCAAAACAATATGCCTGTCTTCCATCTTTGACATTGTGTAATGCGATCTTAATTTATAAGAATTATTGTTAACCTATTTCAATACCATTGATGATAATATTATGAGAAAAACTTTCACCTTATTATAGACATGATTGATAAAAAATGTAAGTTTGTTATTGATTAACTTTAGGTATAAATCCCACTCTTGTAGAAAGGAAGTAAATAAAAGTTATTGATGCATGAGTTGTATCCCTATATCAAACTTGAATAGAAACTTTAATGTCTTTAACTATAAAATATATACTGTAAACCAATATCTTGGGCTCCCTTTTCCAAGGGATTAAGTGGTAAACAAAGGGATTATCAGAAATAAAAAAATAGTCAAATTCATCCTACAAAGAGTGTAGATTTTGACTTGTGCTACTTTCACAGAACCTGATGACCCTATAACTAGACCTTTTTTTCGATGCACACAATATACAATATTGTTTTAAACTTGTAATAATTTTATAAATGTATCTAAATATTTAGTGAAATTTTCATGCAAGACAACCTACTCATTCTCATCTTAATATAACTTGATGACCTCATAACCAAACATTTTTTTTCCATGCACAAGGTATACAATATTTTTTTAAACTTGGAAGAATGTTAGAAATGTATCCAAATATATAGTAAAATCAACATGTAAGAAAACCTAATCAGAGTCATCTTAATATAAATTGATGACCCCCATAACCAGACATTTTTTTGATGCACACAATATACAATATTATTTTAAATTTGGAAGAATGTAAAAAATGTATCCATATATATAGTTGAAATTTGCATGTAATTCAACCTATCATTCTTATCTTAGAGGGATAAAAGACTCTAATATAGTTATCATGATATTCATTATGATAATAGAGATCAATATTTATTATAATAAATGTATTTAAAAATCAAAAGTTAACTCATTGTAGTCAATGCGACAAAGGCTATCAAACTGTAACGAAATTTCATAGCCATCATCCAATAGATTGTGGTGCTTTGAAAAATAGAGTATGATCAACCTATGATTGATATGAAATTATTTCAAATAGAAAACAAGATTGATATGTCTAAGGTAATATTGATAGCCAAATAAGAAGATCACAAATGAAAAACATATGTATTGTGAACGTTTTCAAGAAGGAAGTGTTTATGACAAGTGAGTTTGTTCATTGCCAAATTAAAAAAGTGAAATGAATTATATAAGACAATGAAAGTACATATTGTTGAGTACATAATACTATTGTGTACATGCAAAGAGCTGAACATAAGATGAATAAACTAAAAAATGGAGTCAAATTTAACAAAAAATGTACTACATTCTACCTTATGTAATATAACATTTGAAAATATTACTTCATTCAACTAGGAAAATATAGTTATAAATGATTGAATACATTATAAATTTATTCACTCTTGTTTAATCAAGGAATGTTAAAACAATTAAAATATTTTTTTGAGTCTTATTTTGATAAATACAATCTTGGATATTTTTTATTTTTTGTATAGACAATTTAGAGTATGCATTGTTAACAATTTTAAGGGGTAAGTGCCAGAATTTGGCAAGAAACAAGTGGACATTTTCTTTTAGACACACACACAGATGGGATTTAAATAAGTGCATAAAATATTTTATAGTTTAAGTTCGATAATAAATGAACCTAAAATACATATGTGCAATTATTGTTTTACATTTTCAAGGCTTTCACATAGTGCAAGTTGAAGAATTGAAATGCTGGTTGTTTAGATTTATTTTAGTAAATATGAGAAATTAGGGCCATTCAACATCTTCTATAATTAGTCTCACATCTCCATGAGTTACAATTTAGTTTTAAAAATCTAATCTGGGTATTACAGTCATTTTAACATTGAACTTATGGCTTTCAGGGCATAACTTTTGTTATCAATGTCCTTTTTGGGAAAATATATAGTTATTTTATAGGTTTTGGGGCCTTCCAAATTGGTCACTGACATTTGTAAGAGTTATAGATGTGTTAAAATTAAATTTTACAAACCTCACATTTCCCATAGATAATTATAGTTATTAAAATATAAGGAATCACAAATTTATTATGTACCTAATTATGACTATATGACATGTGTTGGGTATCATTTGGTTGCAATTAAGTTGATGATTGAACCACTTAATCAATTGGTTTAATCAAAAATGTAATTTGGTCTAATTTTATCCCTATGAACTTAATTATGACTATATGATGTGAATTGGGACTCAATTGGCCCCGATTTCATAATAGATTGAACCAATTATGTGATTGGTTCAATTAGGGACATAATTTGAACAATTTGATTATCGTGAACCTAATTGAAATTGTGATTTGGGCCTTAATTATCCCTAATTTTATAATTAATTGAAATAATTACTTAATCAATACAAATTTACATGCAGTTTGAACAATTTTAACCCCTCTAAACTCAGTTATGACTATATGATGTATTTGGGGCTCAATTGAGCCCAATTTCATTACTTATTGAACTAATCACTCAATTAATTCAATAAAATATGTAATTTGGGATAATTTGGAGTCATGTGAACATAATTGTAATTGTTAAATATGATTTTTGGCTCAATTTACCCTAATTTCATAACCTATTGAACCAATTACTTGATTAGTTCATTTAGGGATATAATTTGGGCCAATTTTAGATACATTAACCTAATTAGGCTATATAATGTAAATTGGAGTTCAATCAGACCAATTTTATTATTGATTTAATCAATTAATTGATTGGTTTAATCAGGGATACATTTTGGGCCAATCTAAGCCTCGCTAAATTAATTATGATAATATGTTGTGATATGGGGTTTAATTTGCTTCGTTTTTATCACTGGTTGAATTAATTACTCAATTAGTTCAATAAAAAATAAAATTTGGGTCAATTTTAACCCCATTAACCTAATTATGACTATATAAAATCATTTGGGACTTAATTTCCCCCCTTGCATTACTGATTTAACCAATTATCTAGTTGGTTCAATTAGAGATGCAACTAAGACCAATTTAAGCTAAGTGAATCTAATTGTGACTATACGATGTCATTTAGGGCTCAATTGGACCTTATTTTATCATTGATTAGACTAGTTAATTAGATCAATTAAGGATGCAATTTGGGATAATTTTATTCCCAAATAATACCCATAAATCAACATTTGTTGCCTTGATTGGATGTGATAGGGGCCTTGCTTAATTTAATTCACTTTATAAAAGAAAAAAATGCAAAAAATTGAAACATTATGTTATAATGTGTGAATGTAAATCTAAATTGACCTCAGTTACCTTGATTACATGTGATAGGTTCCCCATTTATTTAAATTAAATCCAAAAAGGAAACATGAACACAATAATGACACATTATGGTCTAATATGTGCTTGCAACCATACATAAAGCTCACTTGCTTCAATTAAATGTGATGGGAAACCATTTTAGTTAAATTCACTCTAAAATGGACACATGAATGCATAATAATGACACATTATGGTCTAATGTATGGTTGTATCCCTAAATTAACCTTCATTTCCTGAATCACAAGTGATAAACACCATCTAGTGCAATTCACTCTATAATGGAAATGTGAAAAGATAAAAATGGCACTTGGTCCATTGGTCTAATATGTGCCCCTATCCCTAAATCAACCTTGGTATCTATGAGTGCATGTGATAGGGGCATTATTTTATTGAATTAAAAATAAAAATAAAACATGAACACACAATAATGACAAATGGTGGTCTAATAGATTCCTATAGCCCTAAATCAACCTCTATTGCCTTGATTGCACATGATAAGGTCCCCATTTATTTAAGTTTCCTCTATAAATGAAATATGAACACAAAAAATAACATATATTATGGTATAATGTGTTCCTTTAGTCCTAAATCAACCCTTGTTGCCTCATTAGATGTGATAAGGGCCCCATTTAGTCAAATTCAATCTAAAAAGGAAACAAGAATGCACAAAAAGACACATTATGGTCTAATGTGTTCTCATATCTATAAATTAACATTTGTTACCTTTATTACATGTGATAAAGGTCTTATTTAGTTGAATTCATTATAAAAAATAAAAAATAAACACACAAAAATGATATTTTATGGTATAATGTATTTATTTATCCCTATATCAACTTTGGTTACCTTGATTATGAGTGATAGGGCTCCCATTTAGTAAATTATCTTTACAAAGGAAACTCAAAAAACATAAAAAAGACATGCTTGTCTAATGTGTGATCCTATCCCTAAATCAACATTTGTTGCATCCATTACACTTGATAGGGGCAATGTTTAGTTAAATTCTCTATACAAAGGAAACATGAACACATACAAATGATACATGGTGGAATAATGAGTGCATATAGCCCTGAATTGACCTATGATTGCATTGATTATACATGATAGGGGCCATGTTTAGGTGAATTCAATCTATAAAGTAATTAAGAACATAAAAATGACATATAATGTGGTATAATTTGTGGGTGTATCCCTATATTCATCTGGGCTCTTTGATTACATGTGATAGAGGCCTTGTTTAGTCCAATTCACTCTAAAAAATAGATAGGAACACACGAAAATGACATATTATGGTCTAATGTGTACCCATATCCTAAAATCAACATATATTGCCTTTATTGCATGTGTTAGGGGCTCCATTTATTCAAATTCACTCTAAAAAATAAATAAAAACACACACAAATGATATATTATGGTCTAATATACACCCCTTGCTAAAAATTGACTTCAGTTGCCTCGATTATATGTGATAATGAACTTGTTTAACAAGCTCAACATAATATGCATACATGAATAAATAAAAATAACACACTATGGACTAATTATTTCTTGTAGCCTTGAATCAACCTTTGTTAGCTTGATTACATTGGATAGGGGTTTGATTTGGTTGAATTCACACTAAAATAAAAACATGAACACAAATAATAATTGTGGTCTAATATGTGAATAAAATATTTAATTTTAACACACTTAGAACTCTTATAAATGTTAGAAACCAATTTGAAAGGCCTCAAAAACTATAAAACAACCATATATTTACTAAAAAAAGACATTGGTTGTAAAAGTTACATCCTGAAAGCCTTAGGTTCAATATTGAAATCTTGAAAATGACTAAGTACTAACCAAATTGGATTTGTAAAATTTCTATTCTAAATTATAACTTATTGATTTGTGAGAACAATTATAGAAGATGCAGAGTGGTCATAATTTATTAGATTTACTAAAATAAATTTAATGTATAAGAATACTTAGATATTTATTTTAGTAAATACCCAACCTACCTTTCACTTCTTTAGCTTGCACTTCTTTGAATCATTATAAATTGTATAACCGGAGTAGTGTGTACATGATATGGTGTGTAACACTTTAGGTTCAAGAATTTGAACCCAAGGCTTGGAACTACACAAACATAACAAAATTTGTGTTTTAGACTAAACATGGAAAAATTCAAAAGTCAGACATGATAAATGTTATGAATTTCATCGAGATATTTCATGAAAATATCACTATGATGTTGAGCACACTCTCCTCATTATAAATATATATTTTTAATATTTTGATGTCTTTAAGGTTTTTATCTATATTTATTTCTAATCATGAATTTGTTTATGTATATTTCATTTCATTCATCCAATTTGGAGAGAATTATAGGGTTGCAAACTAGGTCTAATTCTACATACATTTTCAAAGAAACCAAATTTTGATTTTTTTAGAGGTAGTTACATGGGGGAACATGATCTGATATCCACTATTTATCATTTTAAGAGTCTATTTATTTTTAGAATTATTAAAAGATATATTATTAAAAAAATAGGTTATAAATTAGATGATCTTATGTAGTTTTCCACTAAAGAGTCAAAAAATAATGATGTTAAAAATTCCTAAATAAAACTAAAAAAATGGGGGGGTGCATAATGTTATGCTCTTAATCTATAGTGCATCAGGGGATATGTGTGGATGATTTGTGACTTACACACCTTCATATTATCTTGTTGCATTTCCTGATGTTCTTAGTATGGTTGGCCTATAGAATAACCATGGCTAAGTAGAGTATATATAGGAGGTAGTGGTTAGTATTTTAACATTATATTGTACATTCTATTCTTATTACATTATTATGGAGGTTTCCCCTTTAAAGTGGCTCAGTCATAATATTCAAGTATTCTGATTATTTTCCAGTTGTTGTTGTGGATCTGCTTATTCTATTCTTAATTTTGTGATATATAATTTTATTGTTGTGAATCATCTAAGTAATTTAATTACAAGTGGTATCAAAGCTTTGATTTGGGCAAGTTTTTATAGCACACTATTTTTTGGATTTGACATCTGAGCACTAGACGGTAAAAAACATAACTTGTGATCTGTGAAGAATTGATTTTCTTCATCATCACAGTTTTATTTGTGAGGTTTTTTATAGAAAGAAAAAAATACTAGTGGTAAATTTTTTTTTTACCTTGTAAAAATTAGTAGTTGTTGGATTCATATCTACGAGATTATTGCAATGGTATGTTCTACTAGGACTCTTTTTTGGGCCAAAAATTTTCATCTTTGTGCACACTAGTAGTCATTAGATTCCTATTGGCAAGGTGATTTCAAACACATCTATTGATACACTTTTTTGGGGGTTACAACCCTATTAAGCTTTATACATGGTTAGACCTAATATTCATGTACATAAGAAAGGGCAAGAAACACCCAAAACTCCTCACTAGGATGACATGGAGTCTGAAACTTCATATTCAAGTATTTTAGTAGGAACTCAACACCTTCAATAAGAGTTACATGGCATGGTGCAGAAATATGATCTCCATGTGGTCTGATGGGAAGTCATGGGGATGGAAAGGGAGATGAATGGATTGTAAGACAAATTTAAACAAATAAATAGGCAATTGGCCAACCTAGTATCTCAACCTTTATAAAATAAATACTCTCTGCCACTCTAGTTTTGGTCTCTCAATCCAAATAATTCTAGTACCAACTTAGGCCTAAAGTTGATGTTGCTAAAAGAGGACTTGTGAAAGCTTTATGGTAAGGATCTAATCACATAGCTTACTCAAATTAAAAATTTATTTAATCTACATCAGATTCCCTATTCACGAAAGGTGGTTATGGCTTCTCTATATCTGGGACTTGAACACTTCATTTGGTATCATTGGTTGTGTGCTTAAAATAAAAAGAAGGGTGTCCCAATTTTATGGTCAGTATTTTCTAAGGAGTTACAACTCCACTATTAGAACAATGTCTCTAAAAACTAATTCATCTAGCTATCCAAGCTACACCAAAATGGGATTGTAAAGGATTACATTTATCAATTTCAAAATCTCTCCTTATATATGATGGACATCACTAAGGAAAATCTGACTGACCTATTTCTGGGTGGCCTCAAAGATAACATCCAATTAGAGGTTTGCATGTTTCATCCTAGTAATGTATCTGAAGTCATACCAAGGGCATACATGGGTAAGGAAAAAGAGCTGATTTGATGAATGTATTTCACTAATGTTCATGAATGCCTTTCTTAACACCATCATTTCTATAGCCTACCAGATTGACCCCTTGAAAAAATGAAGAAAAATATGAAATTATGTTTTGGTTGTGATAATAAATGGATCAAAGGACATTGATGAGCTAAAAATAAGTTATTTTACATTGAACATGTCAAGGAGGAGGAAGAAGATGATGAAGATTCAGGTGTAGATTTGGAATAACCTAAAAATGAATCTAAAGATTTTGAACCTACTATTTCCTATCATGAAATTTTAGGCATTAGTACTCCTCAAAATCTCAAGGTGGTGGGTTTTATAAAGAAACAGAAGGTGAATGTGTTGATTGAATCTAGGAGTACACATAACTTCATCAACAATAAGCCAGCTACTCATTTGAACTATTTCATTTACCTAGCTCTAAAATTTTAGGTCATGATTATAGATGATGGTACCGTCAATTGGTCAAGAAAATTCCATATCATTAAGCTTTCTATGGGAGACTATTTGTTATATTCCCCTATTTTTTATATTTCCATGGGAGGAGCTTACATTATTTTGGGAGTGGAGTGGCTTACCACTTTGGGCACTACTGAGATGAATTTTGATGCTGGAGCATCAAGAGAATGCTAATGTAAGTTTGTAAATATGTCAAATGTAATGTAATAAGTTTTATAAATTATTAGGGGAGTCTTGTGAGAGTTAATAAAGATCATGAGATGATTCTTTAGTTTAAATAGTCTAGTGTGGAGTTTCCCTTCAAAACCCACATTTGAATATTTTAATATTATAAAGGGTTTGTGACTATCTCCAAAGGACATGGACCTTATGGAGTGGTCCTACAAGACCCAAGGATTTTAAAAAAAAAATGATATTAACCTATGTAAATTTCAATCCATCCTAAGAAGCCTCTAGAAGCTATGCCTATATTAGAAGAAGTTAGTTGAGTAATTTTTAGAACAAAACCTCAACTAGGATAATTTGTTTCAAAGAAATAGGTTTGAAAGCATAAAATAAAGACCTAAATAAAGTAAATAAACATGTATAAGGTTGAATCAGGAAATAAGACGTGGTAGAGTAGAAGAGAGGAGAGGTTAGAAAAAGAGAATAAGGCCTTTAGGCCTATGACAATCTATAGGATTATATGTATATGGGTGTGTGTGTGTGTGTGTGAAATTTTATTAATACAAGAAAAATCTATAGGAATTTTTAAAGAAGGTAGTGAAGGGTTGTACATGATTGATATAAGATAATAAAGGAAAGAATCTTCTTTTCCACCTTTCGAGCATTATGGTTTTTGTAGCACATGTTTGATAATAATCCATTAAAGATTATAATGATCAGTTTTATCTCTATCTTCAATCTGTATAAATGTATTTATTGTATTTGAATCTCTTATTATTTTGGATATTATGAATTTTCACGTGCTTGGGAAGGTAATACTGTGTGAAAATATGCATAAAAAAGGGAGTCGAGGAGATAAATAGAGGTTTGTGTTCTTGTTATAAGCTCTTTTTATGATTAAAAGAGATAATTCATAGAATGAAGTTGATGGAGTCTTCAATTACTCATCAAATGGCTTGAGCTTTTAAGAATTTTGGTAATAGTTTTGATTTTTACAGTCTTCTATCAATCGTAAATTGGTCAATTAATCTGTATAAATTCTAGATATGTAAACATATTACTACAGTCAAATAATTTTGATCATGTTTATATATTTTCATGAATATGATGGCATTTTAATGATTGAATTAGGTGTAAGAATGTTTAAGAAACCATTTACAGTGAAATTAAGTTTGGAAGTTAATTTTTTATGCAAGAAAAATGTTTGGTGTTCCTAACCCAACAAGAATTAATCTTTGTTCAAGTACCTGAGACTCAAGATATACATTAATTTGTCCTCTCGAATTAATAAACCCAAGTCTTGGTGGGAAATTAAATTTTTATGGATATGATAATCCTGTTGGAAAGATAGAAAACCATCACCTTGAGTAAATTTAATGAAGGAAAGACTAGACATATCTATTACTGAGTCTATTAACCATCAAGGTCAAAAGGTTATATGTTAAAGGTCACAAAATTCGGTTAACATAGATAAATTCTATCAAGAAGAGAACACATTTTGTATTAGGTGGGTTTTTATGACAAAGAAACACTTGTAGAAGGAAAGATGGTGAAGACTCAAGATTATTGGTCCGTAAATAAAATATTATCTTCTTATGTTCAAAATTGATGATCAAATGAAGCTTAGATAATGATGTAAACCTATGTGTTAAATTTATAATAGTCTAAAAGAGTGTATGAGTCCTAAAAAAAACTAAAAGAATATTTGAGATAAAAAATGAGATAATCACGAGATAAAGCCTAAAATTGTAATCTTTATATTTAAGATAGTCATGCATAAAGGATGGTTGTAAAATATGTATTAAGAATTGAATCAACTATAAAATATACATGAAACTTATTAAAAGTCTTGGTTTGTAATGAGGAAGGTTAAAGATTATAAATTTGTGAGTTGCTAACCATAAAAAGAAACAAGTCAAAAGCTCAAGGCTGTTATAAAATTAAGAAAAGACTAAGAGAGTACAAGAATAAAGGTGAATGCATGAATATATTATTGAACAAAGAAATAAATTTAATATTATCATTGGTCTTTAAAAGACCAATATATAAATGAAATATTTGTCACAATGATAAGTGAGAGGACAAACTATAAACAAGTACTTTAAGTTAGTGACAAGAGACCTATAAGGAAGATTTTATAAAGACCCCAAAATAGATTGAGAACAAATTGAATGTTTGAGAATGAGCAATTAAAATAAATTAGGCCTAATGGAATCAAAATTATTTCTTGCATAAATTAATGCAAGTTGTGAATTAGCATTAGAGTAAGGAAAGCTCTTAGAAAATTTATGATTTTGAGTGTTAAAGGTTGCTATTTACAAGTTACAGGAATACAATAAGAGAGGGAGAAAGGTTTTTGAAAGCTAGAAGATAAGAGGTTGAGTGGCAAGGAAGCCCTAAATACATATAGGCTTGAAGATAGAAGAGAGCTAGCATAATCTCAAAATAAAAATCTCAAGAAGATCTTAAATAAGAAAAATAAGTCCAAGGCAAAGGACTAACAATACCAAAAGACTAGGGTGAAAAAAACCCAGGTGAGGTGATAAGAAACAAGTAGGATAAACTTTATAAGAGAGGAAAGGCACAATGAGGCCTAAGGTAAGGTGAAAGAGTAAAGGGAAGACAAAAAATAATGAAGTGCTTGAATAAGGAAGGTTTCCACAAGAAGATGGAGAGAGAAGAAGTTAAGAAAAGAGAGTTAGAGATGGAAAGCGAGATAACTGAGATGAGGGTGATCTTAGAAAGTATGATGCAAGTATTGGAGGAGTCAAGACAAAAATTATTTGTAATAATTAGTAAGATGATCAGGTGGCCTCTCAGAGTGATTATTGAAAAGAAGAAAATGTAGAAAGGAACCATCAAATTGAAAGGACAATCTATGGTGACATCAAAATATTTCAAAAGAAAAAGGAAAGAGGAAAATAAGCCTCAATATTTTAAAATTGATAATTTCTTGTCATGTGTGTATGTAGATATAAAGGTGAATAAATAAGAATCCCACATTGATGACACAAAATTTGAAAGCATGAAGGATAACAAGCATGGACAACATGCTTATGTTGAAAAATAAATTGATTGGGAAATAGTGTATAGAGATGCAAAGATTTGTCACCCTAAAAAAGGAAAAATGATTGGAAAAAGAGATATTTAAGATAGATAATGCCTCATTGAAGGCATAAATAAATAAAATTGAATAAAGGAGAGTTTGAAGAGGCTAAATGGTCTTAAGGTTTTATTTTAAATACTATTTTTGATGATGAATATAATAACATTTAAATTGATGAATATGTTTTGTATAAGAAAACAACTGAATTATTAGATAGGCTCATAAAAAGTAAGAGTGAAGTTGAAACACCTCATAAAGTGATTGTAAAACTTATGTGTAGCAGAATAAGGTGTCTAATTTGACACTCAATAATGATGAAGTTAAAAAATAAGTTATTCTACAATTTATAGAATAAGGTGAAGCTAGAAAAGAGTAGATGATAAAGTATACAAAGGAAGAAGAAAGGAATTGACAACATATTATGCAAGAATCATATTTCTTAGACTTTATATGATATGAGGAAGCCATCAAAGCAACTGAGTTAGAGTGTATAAATATTTTAAGTCAAGAAAATAGTATAGAAGTTAAGGAACATCCAAATAAGATGACACCAAATGAAGGGGTAATGATGCCTCAAGTTTTTAAAATTGATTATGTTGTTAGTTTTGTAGGAGCAGGTGTTGAAGACTTTGTAAACAAGGAAGTGGAGTCCTTTTTCATGGAATTAAATCAATAATATGGAGTCAAATTTAAGATAAATAGGCTAAAAAAGTATTAAGACAAGCAAAATAAATAAGATAACAATCATGAAGTCAATCAAATGATACCGAGGAATTGGAAAAAGTGAAAAAGAAGATAGAATCCCATTTGAGTAGTAGCTCAAATATTCTCCCACTTGGGGAGTCTGATGCAAGAGCATCAAGAGAATCCTAATGTAAGTTTGTAAATATGTCAAATGTAATGTAATAAGTCTTAGAAGGTCTTAAGGGAGTCTTGTGAGAGTCAATAAAGAGCATGAGATTCTTCTCTAATTGAAATAGTCTAGCGTGGAGTTTCCCTCCAAAATCCACACTTGAATATTTGAATATTGTAAAGGGTTTGTGACTATCTCCAAAGGACATGTACATTATATAGTGGTCCTACAAGACCTAAGGATTTTTTTGTAAATTCATATTAAATTATGTAAATGTCAGTCTATTCTAAGAATCATTTAGAAGCCAAGCCTACATTGGAAGAAGTTAATTGAATTATTTTTGGAACAAAACCTCAACTAGGATAGTTTATTGAAAAGAAATAGGTTTGAAAAGATAGAATAAGGACCTAAATAAAGTAAATAAATCTGCATAAGGTTGAATTAGTAGAGTAGAAAAGAGGAGAGGTTAGAGAAGGAGAATAATGCCTTTAGGCCTATGATAGTCTACATGACTATATATATATATATATATATATATATATGAAATTTGATTAATACAAGAAAGATCCATAATAATTTGGGAAGAAGGTGGTGAAGGGTTATACGTGCTTGATAGAATATAATAAAGGAACCTTTTTTTCTACCTTTGGATATATATATATGAAATTTGATTAATACAAGAAAGATCCATAATAATTTGGGAAGAAGGTGGTGAAGGGTTATACGTGCTTGATAGAATATAATAAAGGAACCTTTTTTTCTACCTTTGGATATATATATATGAAATTTGATTAATACAAGAAAGATCCATAATAATTTGGGAAGAAGGTGGTGAAGGGTTATACGTGCTTGATAGAATATAATAAAGGAACCTTTTTTTCTACCTTTGGAGCATTATGGTTTTTGTAACAAATGTCTGATAATAATCCATTGAGGACTATAATGATCAATTTCAACTCTGTCTTTAATCTATGCGAGTGTATTTATTGTATTTGAATATCATATTATTTTGGATATTATGAATGTTCATGGGCTTAAGAAGGTAATACTGTGTGAATACAATATGTATAAAAGGGAACCAAGGAGATAAATATAGGTTTGTGTAATTATTACAAACTCTTTTTATGAATAAAAGAGATAATTATTAGAATGAAGTTGATGGAGTCTTCAATTCCTCATCGAATGGCCTGATCTTGTAGAATTCTAGTAACGGTTTTGATTTTTATAGTCTTGTATCATTTGTAAATTGGTCAATTAATCTCTATTGGTTCTAGATATGCAAATAGAGGTAGTTAACAAATGTCTAGAAGGGTAATTTTTTTTAAAATATTTGATAAGTAGGATAAATGGGTTTATTGGCTACCACTTACTAAATGGTGGTATAACACTTATTTTCACACTTATTCTAATATGTATCCCTTTGTGGCATTGTATGGGTATCTCCACCCATCCATCACTTCAACTTTGAAAGTACATTCTAAGGTTTGAGCTATTGAGGAAGACATTCACCATCAACAAGAGATACTAGTTAGTTTGAGAGAGAATTTAATAATAACACAAAATAAAATGAAGCAATAGGCAAATCAACACTATAGTGAGTGATATTTTGACATAGGTGATTTAGTATTTGTACGTTTACAACCATATAAGTAGATATCTTTGAAGCAACAAAAAAATAATAACAAGATGTCACCTAAGTATTATGGCCCTTATCAGATCTTACAGAAAATTGGTAGTATGGCTTACAAGCTAGAATTAACCTCGTCCACTCGTATACATATGGTATTCCATGAATCTTGCTGAAGAAAGTAATTGGACATAAAGTTTCCACTCAAACTAAGTTACCTGTATTATATTAACAAGGCTAATTCATTATGGAACATGAAGAGATCCTTCACATGTGCACTAAGCAATTGAGGACTAGATCCATTAAGGAATATTTGATCAAATAGAAGAACTTGCATTTTGAAGATGTAACATGGGAGGATGAAGCATTACTTAAATAACATCATAGTTTGATTCAATTTTGAAGATAATGTTATTATAAAGTGGAGGGTCATGCTATGTCCTTAACCTATAGTGCATCTAGGGACATGTGTGGCTGACTTGTGGATTACACACCTTCATATTATCTTGTTATATTTATCAATATTCTTAGTATGGTCAACTTATGGAATAACCATGGCTAATTAGAGTATATTTAGGAGGTAGTGGTTAGTCTTTTAACATCATATTATGAATTCTATTCTTATTACATTATTTTGGAGATTACCCCCTCAAAGTGGCTTAGTCATAATATTCAAGTATTATATTCTTTCGCCAAATATTGTTATGGATTTACTTATTCTATTCTTAATTATGTGATATATAATTTTATTGTTGTGAATCATATAAGTAATTTCATTACACATGACCAGTCATCTACCATGTTTTTCTAAAAAATAGGAGTACCTCTTTGAATTTAGTAATTTAACCCACTAATACTTGGCCAATTTAAAAAAAATAGTAGTTTAGAAACTATACTTGAAATTTTACAATTCATTTATTGTAGCATCTTCAAATTTTGAGTGTAGGCATCTCAAATAATCCATACAAGTTGAGTTTTCTCATTTTTCTAAAAAAAAGCCACTTAAGACCCCTTTTTGGCCACTCAATTTCCATGCACTTACCCCAAGACTAAGGGTTATGTATATACATGACCTTATAGTGAGAAGAGGATTCATTACCTTATGGAAAATATTTGGTACAAATTTATTGGCCTTCTTAGGTGATATTTTTTCCTTCATTAGTTCAACAACCTCTAAATATGCCAACTCTTATGGGAACACTATAAATATTAAATACCTAGTAAAATTATTTTTAGCATGAATATGTCATATGAATAATGACAATACGAAAAATACGAAGGCTCAAAACCATAAGAGGCATGATAAAAAAACATAAGGAGTGCTCCAAAAGTTACTTGTTCCATCAATATGTCAAATTTCATGATGTTATATGTAAAATTTGAGAGTTTTTTAAAATGTAAACTAACACCTTGTGAATTCCCAATTTGCTAATAATTATTAATAAATGAGTGAAAAATATATTTTCATAACTTTCATGAGACTAAATAGTTTATCATCTTTAAGACCATAAAGATCAATCAAAGATAAATATGTCAATAGCTTTAAATTTGACACTATGACCACCTTATTTGAAGAGATTAGACTAGATGAAATTTCATTTTTTTTGAAAATTTTATATTTAAAAACTAACATAAAAAAAGAGAATAGATATTTCATAAACTTAATGAGACTCCCTTATCTCAAATAACTATCACCACATAGAAAACCCTTGTTATTAATTTTGGTCCCATATACTCTTTTTATATTGTACACAATTAAAAATAGTCACACATTAAAATTATGCACATACAACTTGTTCATCCATTGAAATGAAATGGTTTTAAGTATGTCCATGAAACCTATTGGTCCATGGAACCATGGTTTGTCATACCTTCCTCAACAACCTAATAATTTTATATTTTAGGGATGATTTTGTTTCTTTAAGAAGGTTTTTCTTTCTCTTGTTGAAACAAAACAACTTAACTTCATGGGAAGTGAATTTCCATCTTGTAATTTAACATTATAATAAATAAATAAAATTAATAGGCTATCCAAATTCTATTCAAATCATTTCACATACCATCATTGTATTTAGAATGATTTTGAAGAGCATATGAATGTATGGAATGATTTAGATGGACTTTGGATAAACCATTAACTAACAATTGCCACCAAAGTTATAATGGGCATGCCAATAGGGATATGGAGCAAATATGTAGACACATGTTTGAGGTTACATACATTCATAGATGTGTTTCATGGTAATTAAACTATTGTAAGGACACGATACGTAAAAACTAAGGCACACTATGAATATGGATCACCACCCTACAACATTATTATTATGGGGCCATAGTGAATTAAAAAAAGTCACATTATGAATATAAATCACCACCTAATTAGTATAATATCAACTTCAATTTTCCCCAAACAAAATTGTGGTGGATATGCATGTAAAACACACACTTATTTTTATTTAATTTAAGACATCATGAAATGTGGTTGAAGTTGAACTACTATTCAGTGTTTAAACTAACAAACTAAGTACAACTCTAACATATATTATTACAAACCCCATCGAAATGGCATGATTATTGGCACTTGTTGACTCAACATTAGTACACTTCATACTTAAAAAAAAACAAGGCATTGAGACTTATAAACATAGATCAAGCCTTTGAATCTAATAAAATCTGACTACATTGCAAACATAAGAAATCACATATAAATTTAAATCATTCAAGACAATTCTAGAGAAGACATTGTTGTACTAGTTATTTTACCCTAATTTGGATTATAAAACCTTAATTAAGATATAAAGTTGACTGTAATTTAGATTATAAAGCATGGTAGTTATGCATGAATATGAATGTAAAATACTAAAATTAATTTGACAAGTGTCATGTTCTAAATATAAAAATTACTAAAGAGATCAATATACTTAACCTTTCTAATTCTTATATTGACTAGGACTAACTTCTAATAGTGGAAAGGAAAGGAGCTAGAAGCAGGCATAGGCATCCCTTGAATTTAGAATTGATTGTTTGCACACGTAGGGTCACTTATGTTAGTATGGGAAACTAATATCAATGCTAGTGACTGAGGCTGATGTTACTAGATTAGATTGATTTATCTCTATGTGACATTATAGTCAACTATGTCTACTTGTAATAACATTATGTGTGCTATCTTGATGCCTAATAGTGTGCATAACTCCGAAATTCAATCTCATTGTCCTCAAAACCCTAGGTCCACTTGTGAAGGGTAAAATTTATAAAAATGTGGGAAGTGTAATCTATTGAGCTAACCCCAATCACCTTAATTGATGATTAATTGCTACCTATATATCCAATACTCCAAAAAGAGAAGACAAGCCATGCATATTTATTCCCCTTAATGTGAATGTGCAATTGTGCTCTTTTTATATATGAACCCACCTAGAATGTCACCTTTGATACTTGATAATATTTGATCTTGATTTATATTAGTTTGATTTAAACTTGGTTGATGACTACTCCTAATGGCTGATTTGTAATTTAAGAAAAATAGGGCAAATTTGCTTAATGTATAGTTGTCTATAGATGCTTGTCAAGGGCCCAGTTAATAGTAAGTGTGGGTTTGATTTGTATTTATATGAGTAATTTTGGGTAATATTTTTTGCCTCTAACACACTAAGAAAATGGGCCAACTCATAGGAATTATTTAATTTTAAAAAATAAAATTTTCTATGTGAGGGTTAGTAATGTCACCCTCAGGTCAATTTTGTCGATGAAACTATTTGAATTTGTATCTAATGTCTAGAATATAGGAATGCAAATTTGATGATATGGAGATGTATGAGTAAGATATTTATCTAGTTTAACACATAATTAGGGTTCATGTAGGTGATTGACAATAAAATAAGAGAGTTTGACTCATAACAAACATATGGAGGTGAGAGAATGGAGAACAAAAGACATATATATGCGTACAAGTCATGGATGATGAAAGTAGGTCAAAATTGACATTTTCAAGAGTCTACCATATTTTAATATCTACAAATTCCTTCTTTTATTCTAATATTGAGATGCAATACAAATATTAGAGTGAAAAGATAAGAGTATACTAAGTGTGCAGAACACACTTTATCTTTGGGAAATGGCACCATATGTACATATTTTCTCTATACAAACCTAAAATAAATGTAGTAATTAATGTCTATATGTGAAACTTGAAATATGAATTTGAAAATTGAAAAAAAATTAAGAGCAAAGAAAAAGTACACCTATATATTAGTAAACCATGTTGCCCTATAACTTGTTATAGATGATGCTTCCTTATTGAAGTATTGGAAAATTATGTTTCCTTATTGAAACACATGGGGAGTTAGGGTGATTGTGCCCAAATTTATGTAAATATGTAAGCCCTTAGGATGGAAAGATAAACACACAAAGTATCATGAATGTAGAATAGTGATAAGACCATTTGAACATTGTTGAACTTTAGTTGCACTAACTCAAATAGTTATTCTATATCTGATCTTGAACCTCAAGATGTTAAGGTGGAAACCACATAATGGATTAACTATGAGTAATGTGATGGTCATTGAGCATGCTAAAATTCAACATAAACTACCTAAAAAAAATGGATCAACTACTATAGACATACTTATAGATTCAATTTTGTTCACTATGAGTGCCATTGAATTATGTTTTGAAAATAAACAACTATAACAATGATCAATGCAAACAATGTAAATATGCATGCTATTAGAGCATTTAATGTCTAGGCAGTGTAATTATAAAACCCTTGGTACATTTTAGGTGATTAAATAATAATGATTTATTATTTATTAACACAGGTAAACAACCTCGTGTAAATAAATAATAAAAAATAAATTATTTATTACTCATCGGTAAACATAAAAAATAATTATTTATGTTATTATTGATGATTTTAAATATTCTTAGGATGGTTGGACTCGTTGGTTACAACAATTATCTCCCTTCAAACTTTACTATAAAATAGGGTTCACCTCTATTGTTCACATATCTCAAACACTGGATGTTTATTATTATCACAAGATTTTATGAAAAAGTTTTGTATTTGCATATGGAAAATACTAGTATGTGCAGAGATTTTGAGAAGAAATGAGATTGAGAAGATTTTATGTATTAGGGGAATTATTTCAACATTGAATAATCACTGTGGGTTTTTTCACCTCTATTGGAAGTATTTCCACCTAATCTTTATGTCACTATGTTTAATTGATCTAGGATCATTATGTTATGCTTTCCTATTCATTTATATTTCTAGACCACCTATGTGAATCTTATATGTATTTAGATCTTTTCATGGAATCAGAGTAAGAGGGTATATAGTCGATTATCAAGCAATTCAAATCTCTCAACGCAGTCAAAGATCAAGTTGAATTAATTATTTTTAAAAAAATTTGCTATCATAAGACACCATTTTTTTGTTGATATACAACCTTGTGGCATTGCAAATTTTCAAAAAACAAGTTCTTTCATAAAAAAAATAGTTTTAAAGCTTCTAACTGCTTAGTCTTGGAGTTTTTTGATAGTTTACAAATTTTAAACCCCTAAGGAGTCTCCAAGCATATACAAATTTTATTTCAGCCATTAGTATGCCATTGCTATTATTGTACAACCTTCTACCTAAAGTTTTTTATTCTTATAAAAACAAGTTCAAGATGTTTGGTGCTATTCTGGAGTTAAAAATCTATCAATTATCATTATTTGATAATCTTAGAGCTTCTACAAAGCCTTTGATGCATATTTTTTCATCTTATTAATTTTTTCTCTCACCTAAGGTGTCATAGTATAGCTTGGGTGAATGTAAAATCTACATTCATTATAAAAAAAATTGATTTTGAGGGTCTATTCTGCATTGGAGCAAGATTTTAGGAGGATTAGCAAAGTTTCAAGCTCTCTAGTGGTCTATTCAAGTTTCTATGAGCTTCTCTCCTTACATGGAGTGCCATAACCTGCTATAGGATGTAGTTTTATCATATAGTTTGAAATATTATTTAAAAAATAATATATTTTTTAATTTAAATATTTCCAGCTAATCATGGGTCCCACTATGAAGATAGCCATTTACCAAAAAGTTAAAACTAGTAATATTTATTTACTATTTTATTTACATGCATAGTAAATATTTATTTAAATACTTTATTATTATTAAACATCAAATTAAAAAAAAATATAAATATAATATAGTGCATGTTAAAATATAACAAGATTGTTAGATGGGTCAGTGGACTTTATTTTGCTAAGAGCTTTTAATATGGGAGTTTTAGTGTTCAAAATCTCTAAAATCAACTTTTTATTTTTGAATTTGGACAAATTTAATTTTATTTGAATTCTAGTTTTTGGGTTGTGTGCCAACTTATCATGCATTCAAAACCCTGGTTGACTATCAACATTATTTTAAATTTTGACCTATTAAATATTTTGACAAACATAGTCATGTAACCGATTGATACCTAGGTTTTATCACCTTCCAAACACATATACATGGTCCATTTTGTGTTTTTAAGCCTTCTATTATTAATTTCACATCTTTTTTAATAATAATGTCTAGGTGGATGTTCTGAGTGTGACTCTTTTGGCATCTAGTTTAGTGCAATTTTATTTCAATTTTTTGCATTATTTTGTATCTAATTAAAACCTTAATATGCACTTGTGATTTACTTTATTTTACAAAAATAGTATAAAAACCTATTAAAAAATTTATTGTTTTTACATTAGTATATTTTTGCAATACTTACGACACCCTATTTTGTCACACTCTTTCACAATTTTTTTGCTTTATCTAGTATTAAATTGAATAATTATTGTGTGTTTACACTTGCAACCTATTTTTTTACTATCAAATAAAGATAAATTAAAATTAAAAAAGGTTCATTTTAAAACATTTGTTTACTATGAATCTTAAAGGGAAACTATGATTTCGCCTAATTTTGTTTTATATAAATCACAAATGTTTAATGGAAATGATTACAATATATGGAAAAATTCATGTTAAACTTGAATTTATGTCTTGAAAGTTATAAAATATTGTTATTGGGATTAAAAAAACCATTTATAGATGACATATGACTCTTGAGCTTATTAATGCATTTCAAAAGAAATCGTAGGAAGCTATGTCTATTATTTTGCAGAGTGTTTAGAATGAATTCTTTTTCCACATTGGTAATCAGATATCTCCTAACGATGATTAAAAACTCCTTGAGTCCATCCACAAGTGCATTCATCTCCTAAAAATCATTAAGTTAATCCTTGAATTGCTTACTTCACCTATGATAGGTGATGAAAAGGTTGTGAATTTTCTTACTAAAATTAAAAACATTAAAGCTTAGTTAGATGGATGTAATAATAATTTGATTTAGGCTCAATTATTTTATTTTATCATTTAGTTAAACATTCATGAAAGGTTTAGAAATTTTATTTCAATTTTAAATTCTAAGTATTAAATTGAAAAAGATATCCCTGACCTTACCATCTTGTCTACTCTCCTGATTCAATAAAATCAAGTTATGACTAATTTTAATTCTAAAGAGAATGCCACTTAGGCACTTCTCACATTAAATAATGTTTCTAATAAGATAAAAATTATAAATCTAATCCTAATTCTTCTGATGGCAAAAATGGGAACAAAGAATCTAACAATAATAACCATAAACCCAAGTTTAATGGAAATTGTAACCTTTATGGTAAGTTTGGTCATAGAAGGGAAACCTATTATAAAAATAAAGGTATAATTAACAATAAATCTTATAAAAATAATAAATGAAAGAAATCTAATCAAAACAAATAGAAAAATCAAAACCTTAATCAGAATAAAAATCAAGATTAAAATGTTATTACTTTATAAGTTACTTTATTTGCTTTAAATGAAAATGAATGGATTTTAGATAGCGGTGCATCACACCATATGACTTGATAATATAATATTATGTGATTATAGAGATATATTTGAAAATATTTACTTAAGATATAATTATTTCTTAGAAGTAATTAAATAGGGAAAAATTAATTTTTTAAATGTTATTATAAATGATGTTTTTTATGTATCGAAACTTAAAAATAACTTGTTTTAGATTAAGGTAAAAGCAGGTTTTGAAGGGACCCCAAAACCCTTTAACATAAATAAAAAGATAAAGCATTTACATCCATCAAGAAAAACATTCCTAAATCCTACTGAAGATAAACATCAAAATCAGGTTTTACAGGGACCTGAAACTACAAACATAAACCAATAAAAGTACCCAGGTTTTACAGAGACCTAGAAACTCAAAATAAGTTTAAGACTAAGAACCAAGTAACAGGATCAAAAAAAAGAACCAGCTATAACATCCAGCAATAAGGACCTAAATAAGAACAAAATCAACAAAGAAGACCCTAGTCTTCTATTGCAATTCCATGATCATCTTAATAGCCTCCTTTCCAATCGTAGCAGTATCCTGTATGGAGATAACAGCCGAAGTAACAACATCTTGCAAGGCTTTCTTCCTCAAACTCTACCTGGTCCTCTTACTTGGACCCTCTAAGGATATTATTTCTTCATTTTCTCTTTTTCCTAGGCTAGCTGTAGCAGCACTGATGCTTGATGTTACCTACTCCATCTTAGTTCTACTATTATTGATGAGCATTCTAAGATTATTCTTATAATCTTTAAGTTTATTTGGGATATCTCTCATTTACATCTGCAAATGGTTGATTTTGGTCTGCTCAACATCCTGACTGTGTTGCATTATTTCCACTTTCTTCTTCAGCCCCATTATTTCATTATAGATCCACGAATCAACTTGAAGAATATAATCGGCTTTGAATTTTGCAGAATGTAGGAAGGAAAGCTTAGTGTCCCTATGCTGAGAGTCAAAAATGTCTTCTGCATTCTCATGTGGATGGAAATCAACCTTTTCAATTTGTTCCTCCCTATCCATTAGTTCCTTCTCTTTAGTCTCAATAGGGTCTTCATGCTGAACAGGGTCCTCCTTTTCTTGTTCCCCAATCTCCATAGCATGAGTAGAAACCAAAACCATATGATCCTCCTCTCTCATAGAAATTGGATCATCAATTAAAATATTTTTGTCTTTAACACCTCCCCCCAACACAGTCTGATTATCCTCATTATCAGAATTGCTCTGTTCTGAATTTTCCTTAGTTGTATCCCCTTCATTCCCTTTCTCAAAATTTCTTTTAATTTCTGGATATCCTTCCAAATTGGAACTGAACTCCCCAACATCCGTCCCTTCCTCTTCCTCCAGGATATCCTTCTCAGAACTTTCAGTACTCTCCAACTCAAAATCCTCTTCAACAATTTGTTTTTTAGAACTAGAGGGTTTTGGTTTTGCCTTTTCTATCCCTTTAACTTTTTCATCCTTTTTACACTTTTTGGATTGAGAATCCTTATTTTTGTCAGAATAAGGAGTCGAAGCTATGGAATTATTTTTACAAAAACCCTCTATGATAAGCATCAGACCTTCATGTAAAATGGGGAGAGACTCCTTCTTCCTATGGGCAAACAAGCTTTGAAGCAACGAAAAATGCAAATAGAAAGGGAAAGAAATTCTATCCTTGTGCCTGAAATGGTTAATAAAAACAAAATAAAATTTGTGAACTCTTTTATTCCTACCATCAAGGATAAAATACTCACGGATGCAGCATAACACATCTCTCCAAATTCTTTTTATATGTTCCAAATCAAAGAAGTCTCCATTCTTTTCCAGTTGATTCTCCTCTGCATCCATCTTGGGAAATTTTTTGAAGGCTGCATTGGAGATACTTATCTATTTTGAGAACTTAATACCACCTGTGGGAAGCCCCGTGACCTCGGCAAAGAAATCCTCAGTAAGCTTCACAGTGACTCTATAGAGAGTTACTCTATCATCAACCCAATTTTTAAAGAAGGCAGTAGTGATGTGGGGTTTAAATCCATGCAAACGCTCCAGATAACTGACCACCTTTCATTTTTGAAGAATCTTCCATACGTCCTGTCTAACCTTCCAGTCTTCACATTTTTTGGGCTCTTGCTTTCGCAGTTCACCCTTCATATTGCAAAGCAAACAAAAGACTAGAAGCACCCAAACACTGAAGGCAAAAGGGTTAAAATGGAACCAGTTATTTGTTACTTGAAATGGAGTTCACCTATATGATGACACATGTAGTAACCACATTACATTCTCATGAATGTACCTACTCAGGGAAGGTAATCTATCCACCGTAAGGCCACTCCACCAAATCATTAAATTAATAATCCAAACAAATATTTCCCACTTTAGAATGAATGGCATCATAATTAATAAGTGCTTTGAGATCAACGTGCTTATTTAATGCATCAAGCCACCTCACCTTATGCCCCGTTTGAACAACATAATTAGCTATCCAGTCAGCGACCCCATTGGCCTCTCGTTATGTATGGGATATGGCCACTTTTTTAAATTTTTGAATTAAGGCTTTGATTTCCATAACCGTAGCCTCAATAGACCATGAATTTGAATTTTTATTATTTAGGATGTTTATAATATTCACCTTCCAACCATAATTTGGAAAATCCCAAATCAACAGCTAATTTAATGGTGTAGAGGGCTGCAGTAGCTTCAACAATATGACTATTTGAATTACCAATTGGGACAACAATAGCATCAATTACATTTTCCACATGATCTCTTAATACTCCTCCACATCCCACTCTTCTCGGATTTGCTTTAGCTGCTCCATCAAAGTTCCCTTTGACCCATCCATTAGGAGGAACATACCATTTTATGATCGATCTTGGATTATCAATTTTCAAACTAGGCATTTTAGATCGTAAAGGGTTATCAAATTGGAAGGTTTGATCAGGATCCCTCTATGATTTAAAATTATCCTTCATGGCTCTAATGATATTTTGACCAAACACCCATCCTGGAAGTTCTTTACTTCTGAATATTCTATTGTTTCTTTCTTTCCATATACCCCACCATAGATGAGGGAAAGTTAGTTTCCAGAGAAAATGAGCATCAGGATTCTTAGAGGGGAAGCACCAGCTTTTAAAAGAGAGTTCCACACTATTTTGATGGACCCATGTTATACCCCAAAAATTAAGGATCTCAGTCCAAACTTGCTGAGTGTAAGAGCAGTTCAAAACCATATGGTCTCTATCTTTAAATCCATTTTTGCATAAAATACACCTGTTAACCACATTTATTCTTCTTTTTTGCAAGTTGTCAAGGGTCAAAATTTTATTTTGAAGCAGAGTCCAAAAGAAGATATTAATTTTGGGGGTGAGCCCCTTAATCCAAGCATGAGACCACAAAGGTTGATTACCCTTTTCCTTTGAAACAAAGATAGTAGAGACTTTAAATTGACCACTAGGATCATCATTCCAAATAATCTTATCCTCAAGATAAGGATAAAGAGAGACAGCATTGAGAGATAATTGGATATTACTAAAGCCTTTATCAACATCAGTTAAATTCACCCAGGAATCATTCTGCCAATAATGACTAGCTAATATACCATATCTCTGCTTACATCGATCAACTAAATCCTTGTCATGAAAATCTCCAATCAAAGGATAATCCTTTAACCAGACATCATCCCAAAATTTCACCTTAAGCCCATTACCAATTTTTCAGGAACATCCTTTTTCTAAAGTTTTTTTGGTCCCCTGAACAACCCCCCATATGGAAGAGGGATGAATTACATCAGGATAGGAGAAGAAATCAGGAAGGGATTTAGCATTGAAGAGGTACTTATGTTTCCATATGGTACTCCATTCTTTGTTGTCATGGTAAACTCTCCATCCTAATTTGGCTAAAAGAGCTTTATTCATACTTATGATTTTCTTGATTCCCAATCCCCCTTCACTGAGAGGTTTGCAAACATGATCTCAAATAATTAAAGGCATTCTCCTTTTTTCCTCAGTACCAGTCCACAGAAAATTTCTTTGAATTTTTTCAATAGACTCAACAAATTTAATAGGAATTCTGAAAAGACTTAAAGCATAAGTAGGTATGCTTTGAAGACAAGTTTTTATAAGAGTTAACTTACCTACCTGACTTAAAATATTTCTTTTCCATCCCGCAAGTTTCTTGCTGAATTTATTAATAAGATCTTCCTAGAAGGCATCAGGGACCTTCAGGCCAAGAGGAAGACCCAAGTAAGAAGAGGGGAGAGATCCTATAGAACATCCAAGGATTTTAGCAATTTTATTTTTCCTCTGGTTAGGGGTGTTGATAAAGAACACAAAACTTTTACTCCAGTTAACCAATTGACCAAAGGTAGAAGAATATAAGTTAATAGCTTGCTTCAAATTTCTAGCTTCCTTGACTTCAGCCTTACCCATAAAGATGGTGTCATCAACAAATTGTCCATGAGAAAAATTAGAGGATGGGAAGAAGGTTGTAAACCCTTAAATAAACCTTTATGGACCAAATCCCTAATATATCTCCCCAAGCAATCAGCCATAACTACAAAAAGGATGGGGGATAAAGGATCACCTTGTCTTAATCCCCGAGAGGGATAAAAGAAATGAGATGAGCTTCCATTAACCAGAACAACAATAGAGGAAGTAGAAATCAAATGATAAATAAGACCAACCACCTTTTGGTCAAAGCCAAAAGCTAATAGACTATTTGAAAGGAATGACCAATCAACTCTGTCATAGGCTTTAGCAATGTCAACTTTCATAATGAACCCCTGATTGTTAGAACAAGACAAGGAGTGAATATTCTCATGAGCAATGATGATAGAGTTGAGAATTTGTCTACCTGGGATGAAGCCATTTTGTTGATCAGTAATAATCAAAGGAATCACTTGAATAAGTCTAGAAGTAAGAACTTTGGAAATAATTTTATAGAAATAATTACAAAGGCTGATCGGTCTAAACAGATCAGGAGAATCAGCACCAATTTTTTTAGGAATCAAGCACAAAAAGGTGGAGTTTACTTCCTTAAGCATCTATTTAGCTCCATAAAATTCCTTCACAACATCACTTACATCTTTACCAACAAATTTCCAAAGTTTTTGGAATAAAAACATGGGGAAGCCATCAGGACCGGGAGCTTTATCTCCTCCCAGAGAATAAACAGCTTTGAAAATTTCATCATCCTTAGGAATTGAGCTTAACATTTTATTCTATTCATTTGAAATCAGAGGAGAAATCACTCTAAGGATTTCATCCTGACTATCCAAATTGATGTTAGGATCAACCTTCATTAGGAAAGAGAAAAAAGTCTCCATTTCCTCTTTGATGTCCTTATCCTCTATAATCTTCAAGTCTCCCTTTTTTAGGTGTGATATGTGAATTTTAGCTCTATGCTTAAGAGTGGATAGATGGAAATTTTTTGTGTTTTTATCTCCTTCACTCAACAATAACAACCTTGATCTTTGTCTCCAATAGATTTCTTCTTTAGTGATGATGTCATGATATTGAGCCAACTTTTCATTTTCTTCAATAAGGAGGTCAAGAGTATATCCTTCCTTCTGAATTTTTTCCTGTGTTTTTAGAATATCCTCCTTAATAGCAATTTTATTCTTAAAGATATTTCCAAAGCTATTCTTATTCCATTTTTTAACTTCCCTTTTAACATTTTTGAGCTTAGAAGCAACTCTAAAGAGGGTCGTGCCTTCAATATCAATATTCCACCATTCTTCCAATTTACTTTCAAACTGTGGGTGTTGCATCCACATCTTCTCAAATCTAAAAGGAAAACTCTTCTTAAGATTAATTTTAGCAGCAGTGAAAATGAGGGGAAAATGATCCGATCCTATTTTTTGGCAGGCCTCCAACTTGCAGATGAATTCTTTTGTCCAATCAGGAGAAATAAGAGCACGATCAAGCCTAGCCTGAATACATTCATTACCAACTCTCTTGTTACTCCAAGTAAACTGAATTCCATGGAGTTCCATATCCATTAAACCCTCTTTATTTATAAAATCCAGTAAATCCAATCTCCCTTCCATCTAGGTAGTATTACCTCCCATTTTCTTATGATCATAGAGAGGCACATTGAAGTCTCCCATTATAATCTATCATCCAAAATAGTCCTTACTTTTAAAATTGGAAACAGACTCCCAGACCTTTTTTCTTAGGTTCTTAATGTTAGGAGCATAAATATTTACAATATACCAACCCTCCTTCTAGTCAACACTAGTAATTTTGGCTATCATAAGATATTTACTAGCAATCATAATAGTTACAGAATAGTAATTCTTCTTCCATAACATCAGAGTTCCCCTTGATGCACCTTATGAACTACTGGCATTTATAGAATAATTTTTAAAATCTTTAATCTATTTCACTTTCTCTTTATTCATCTTAGTTTCTTGTAGCAAGAGAAATTCAGGCTTTTGTTCTCTAACAAAATTCCTAACAATATCCATTTTATGAATACTATTCAGCCCCCTAATATTCTAAGTAATGATTTTCATATCTATTTTTTAGGGGTAAAATATAGAATAGTTTCCTGCCTACCATCAGCAATATTCTGCATACTTTCTAACTCTCTGGTTTTCTTAGTGGATCTTCTTCCACGTTTGTCTGGGGAACCAACATCTGGTTTCACCTTAGAATGTTGTTCAGTCCCTTTTCCAGATTTATTCGGAGTAGAAGCAAGAGATTTCGCCTTAGTTTGCTGATCTATTTTGCTGCTTCTAGTTTCTACCCCCTTAGTGTTGATCTTTTTTTCAACTCTTTTTCTTTGGTTTAGTTTATGCTTTGAGTTTTCTCCATTGTCTTTCACAACTTCTAGAGGAGGAAGCTCATCCAAAGGAGATTCATTATCAGCCTTAGATAACACCTGGATCTCCCTGGTCTGAGAAGAAAGAAGCTCTCCCTCCTCTGATTTATTTCCATCTTCAAGCAAGAATTCACCTTCCTCTAACACAATTTTGTCATCTACATTCCTCCATCGATCTTCTATCCTTTGATAGACAATAATTTGTTTTGATAGATCTGTCAGATCCTCTATTCTTTGTTCAGATTTTATGATCTATGATTGCAGACCATGTCCTTCTTTCTGAGAGTTTAATTTCTCAAAAGAAAGCTCTTTATCCTCCTTAGCATATAAAGCATTAGAATCTTCAAAAGAAGGATCTTTATCCACTTCATCATGTATAACTTTAGAATCTTCATTATTATTTTGTTCTTGGTGATGATCTTCTTTAGGTTTCCATATTTTCTTTTGCTGGACCTTGGTTTTTTTCCCATCCAAAACACTTCTAGGATGATTTTTACTTTTAGAGGGACAATTTTTAACCAGATGATCCTGTTTCTTACAAGCATAGCAAGAGTTGGGAAAATCTTCAAAAAAAAATTCTTGAGTTTTTTTACCAAGCTTGGATATTAAAAATAACTTGTTATATTGGCATGTTGTTTTCATTTATGTCAAAAGGGTGCACCATGCAAAGGCATAATGGTCATTGATGTCAAAGATGTATCATGTCAAGATTATACTATCAAGGTTAACGTTAAAGGTGATTAAGGATAGATGGTAGTATGTGATATGTTAAGGCACATAAGAGTGTTGCATTGATGAAAATTGTTATAAGTGGTGTGAGCATGGAAGGTATAGGTCATGGAAGATGTTTTAAGACAACTAATGTCTACATAGGAAGCCATGTGATAAGATTCATTTGAAGGCAATAGATAATTTGAAGGTAAGAGAGAATTTGAAATCAACTAATGTATTAAGGTTGCATGAAGACACAGGTCAAGGTGTCAAAGGTGTTCAGATGCATGGAAGAAAGATGTCTAATCATATGAAGCTTGGTCATGTGGTTTTAGGTCTGTATGAGACCGTAGAATATTTTTGTCATTATAAAGAGAATGGAATAGTAATATGAGTATGGTTTAATGTCTTATATCTTCTTGGTTGTTGTTTTTTGAGGTCATGACATGGAAAGAACAAGTCAAGGCATTAAGTACATTAAAATCTTGAGTCTAGTCATGGCATTTTAGAGGTATGAGCTAGTGACATGATGAGGTGAGTGAACTTAGGAATGTGAGAGGTTGTAAAGGATGTTTGAGCATGTATGTGAGGCATTGGAACACTCATGAGAGTTTTAAAGTGAACCTAAAAGGGTAGGACCTTCAATTTAGGTTTGTATCTAGACCTTTTTTAGACCCTACCTAGCCTAATGAGGTATCATGATCTATTATCAAGGCATGTGAAGGATGTATGGTAATGTTTAATAATGAGATAGTTTTTATGGTATGAGAGTGATATGTTGAGGATGCCATTGAGGTGTTGAGATCATGTAACAAGGCATGAAGATCAGTTTAAGGCCTAATAAGGTATGAGGACTATGGTATAGATAAAAAGTATAGCCTAATGGGGTATCAAAATTAGTTTACAAGGAAATTATGAGTATATGAGCATTTAAAAAGGTGAGTCATTGTTTTAATCATATTTATGAAGTTTAAGGTTCTAGTTTGAAGGACAAGGCATGAAAATTTGTTTGGAGGTCTCTTGAGTGCTCAGAATGAAGGGTTCTCAACCCGATATGGATTTTTTTGTGATCATTAGCTTGTCAAAAAATTTCATGAGAACTTAATTAGTTCATATTATATGGGGAAGGGTTAAATCTCAAAATTATAGGCATTAGTTTTTGGATTGAGGGGTTGTGCTTTATGAATAATCGTTAAGAGTGGAAATTGGTTTAAACCCTCTTAGAACCCTAATAAAGACCCAATGTTGAATATGTTACTCAAAATTTCTCAATATAGATTGAATTTCTTAGGTAAGCTATTGTATCTTTTAATATAGTCTCATAGGTACTTCCATGTGGTATTGGTTAGAGAGAGGAGAGCGAAAATGTTGAGTTACAGGCTTATTTTTAAAAAAGTTGTTATAGAACTCAAAAGTTACATTAGACATAATAAGAAAATAGATAGAAAATATGAATGTTTCATGTAAATGAAAGTTTTGGGATAGGTTATAGTCCTTAAGTTCTCTAAACTGGTCATCCAAGTTAGGCAGTTGCTAACAGGCCTAATGGGGCAAACAGTGAAAAACCTTAAGAACAGTGAGAAGATGAATTAGAATGTGTTTCTATGATAGAATGATGAAACCAAGTGCATGGATATGTTTTTAAATATTTTTAGGTAATTTCCATTATTTAAAGAAGTATTTTGAGTTTAGTGAATATGGTGAAAGGTTGCTCACAAGTTGACTTGTCTCATTTAGATAAGACAATGAGATATAAGGTCATGAGATTGGTCTAAAAGACCAATATTTACCATTTGACCATATAATATTGATATATAAAAATGGTATAATGATATAATATGATCATATACATGCATCATAAGTCATTTAAAATTTATATATAAGTGTTTAACTATGTTTTGAGGTAATTTAACAATTCTAAGTGAGTGAGTTGCAAAGATGTTATTAAAGCCTTATCTTCTAAGAGGAAGTGTATAATGTATTTGATGATGATATTGAGGTAATTTAAAATCTCTATATATAATTATTTTATTATATTTTAGTGTCTTAATTATGTTTGATCTTCATGCTTGCAAGATAATTTTTTTAGGCACACAGGTCTAATAGGGTAATTTGTCCAAAAGAAGGTTTCAAGGTATGAATGAAGGATGCAAATCTAAAAAAGCTTAGAGGAGGTCAAAAGAGTTCCTTGAATAAGTGTTTTAATGGTTTTAAAGTGTTTTATAAATCCATTTGGGCTCAATAGAATTAATTTTTGGCATTAAGAGATAAACCTAATGCAATTAGGTCTCCATGAGTCCTAAAAGTGAAATGAGGCCTAATTAAGTCATATCAGACCAAAAGGGACTCAAATATCATTTTATTCATGTTAAAAATATGTATTAATAACTATTTTATGGTTTGAATAAGAGGTTAAGGTTTTGTGTCTGAATAAATGCTATATAAATAAGGAATGGTATATATAAAAGATAGTTTTAGGCCTATTTATGTGAGCCAAGAGAAAATGAATGAAATAACACATTATTGAGAAAAAGGAGGTATTAAAGACCATAAAAGGAGTGTATAGGATATATAATTAAGATATTATAGTGTTTCTACATATGAAGATCAAGGTCATATAACCTAATCAATCTTGAAGAGACCTAGTTGAACGAAGAAGCCTAGAAAGTAGTTTGAGAGGGATAAGAGTGTGAAAAGCTGAAGAGGTGGTCATCATCTATTATTTGAAAAACATAGTGTTATAAAGATGATAAAATAAATTATGTATATGAATTAGTGCTGATTCATCTATGGGGTTGGTGCTTCCTTGCAAGTAGGTGCTTGCTAAAGCCTAGTTAAGTGGGTACTTAGCTAGTCGGGGTTGGTGCTCCATGTGGAGTTGGTGCACTTCACTAAATTTAGTGTTTGTCTTATAAGACTATAGTACATTTGAATATATCAATGGGTTTTCTTCCCCTTTGGGTTTTTTCACATATGTGATGTGTTCTTCTATTTCATGCTTATGTGGATAGTTACTTATGCTTGCAGATCTATATGTTTGTTTGAATGATTTATGATTACTTAAGTGTAATTGAAAGAAAGGTTTATAATATTGATTCACCCCCCTCTTAGTAATTATTATTTTGACACAAATTAATAATGATGATTTCATTTTAACATTTCTTAAAGGTAACTAGTCCATTAGAAACCACTCTGGGTCTCTGATTGTTGAAGGGGTTCAAAAGAATGATTTATATATTTTCTCTCCTTATTCTACATGTGTTATTTCATTGCATAGTGAAAATGAATCTCAATTATGGCATGAAATATTTTATCATATTAATTAAATAAATTTACATAATATGTCTACTTAAAATCTTGTTGTTGTACTTTATTCTATACCTTCTCATCATGAAACTTGTGATGGTTGCTTACATGGTAAGCAACATACTAACCCCTTTCATAAGAATCATGATGCAAATTCCTTACATCCTTAAATATTTATTCATAGTGATGTTTTAGAACCTCTTAAAATTTTATCTCTTAATATTTCTTTGTATCTTGTTACTTTTATTGATGATTACATTATAATGATTTGGTCATATTTCATTAAAAAAAATTTGATGTATTGTCTAAATTGAAGAAATTTAAAGCTAGTGTTAAAAATATATATGTTTTTATATTAAGATATTAAGAAATAATAATGATGATAAATAAGTTAGTAAATAATTTGATTCTTTTTTCATTAATTATGTTATTCCAAGGGAATTAACAACTCTCCCCTCCGCAAAATAGTATTACTGAAAGGAAAAACTGCACCATTATTGAGATGACAACAACAACATTACTCTTAGTTTTTATGGGCCTAATCCATGAATAATATTGTGTATATTTTGAATATAATCCATACTTAATCTTTGTATTTTTATACATCAAAAATACATGTATGCTCATAACATTTCATTTACTTTGATACAACTATTTTGTTATTACTTTAGAGATACTAGTGATATTGATAGTGTCTCATCTACATTGTATTACTAAAATGATTTAGTTTGACTATTGAAAAATATTTATTACAATTATATTGTAATTGATATATTTGTCTTATATTGGAAAGTAAATAAAATATATAGATATTATGTTTATTTTCAAGTTTTATGAGTTAGCATGGAAATGCATTATATGCATAACATCATGTTTAATTTGACAAAATGATCATGTTTAGTTATTGCATTTGGTAAAAAAATCATCCTTAGTAAGTTTGGATCTTTTGTGTTTTAATGATTTCATTTGATTATTGAGTTAATTTCATGCTAATATTCTTATATACTCTCATTTGATTGTTTATGTTAATATTCTTATACACTTCATTTGATAATAAGATATGTTATGAAATATGAAGTGTAAATAAAGTTTGTATTACTGGCTCTTCATCTTTTACTTTACTATACATTCTATTAAAACATATCTAAACTTATTTATTTTAGTCTTATATCTACTTGATTGGATGATGGAATTTCATGCTAAAATTATCTATATTTGATGTATGATAAGTTATACCTCAATCTTTTGTTGAAGCATATTAAACTTGTAAAGTTTTGATAAAATTCAAATGATAAAATGAGTTACGCTAATAGGATATTTAATGTTTAAACTTAGTATCATATTATTAGTAAATTATTGTATGCACATCACATGATAGTTGAGGACACTCATCTTATCAATATCTGAGACGTCTAATAATGGATTGCATATAATAATTTATGTTTTTCACTAACTTTGTAATCAAAGTAATGAACTTGTTTGCCTAAAATATGATTTGATTTTTTAAAATGTGTTTTACCATATAAAAACACATCATATTTTTATGTATGTGGTTATTGTGATGCTAACCATATTATGCTATTATGAATCTATTTTTTGATATATGTTTAGGTTTTGTGTAGGTGTATATCACCAAAAATTTAAGCATATTGAAGTTCATGTGCATTTAATCCAAGAGAAATTAATAAATGGTGATATACATCTATAGTTCTATCCTACAGAGGAATTAGTGTCATATATCTTCACAAATTCACTTAGTGCTACTAATTTTTAGAAGTTTAATGCAATGTTAGGCCTCTCGAAGTTACCATTGAGGGGGAGTGTGCATGACAATATCACTTACTAATGACCATATGTTTCTTCTCCTTCTCTATACTTCTCATTCTAAAGCATTGTAAACTTTATGTGGAAGTTATGTGATTTGAATAAAGTTCATGTGAAAGTTTTAATTTTGTACCCCAATACATTAAAATCATACTTTGTAATGGAGGTCCTTATGTTATAAAATGATCTAAATATGTTTAGTGATTATTCATGAGAAACTGCAAGATGTAAACTCATAATATCACTAGCCTAAACTTAATTTTGAGTGGTTTATGGATTATACTTTCATTTGTTTTAATAGGTAGTGTTTGACATGATGAAGTTTTTTAAATCCTTCAATTTTGACACATAGTATAATTCCTTTATGGTAACTATGGCATTTATCCTTTCTTAGCATTAAGGGGGAATGTTAGAACATTTAATGTCTAAGTGGTATAATTATAAAACCCTTAGTACATTTTAGGTAATTAAATAATAATGATTTATTATTTATTAACATAGGTTAACAATGTCATGTAAATAAATAATAAAACATAAATTATTTATTACTCATTAATAAAACATAATTGTTTATTTTATTATCAATGATTTTAATTATTCTCAAGATGATTGGAATCATTGGTTACAATGGTCACCTCCTTTCAAATTTTACTATAAAATAGGGTTTACCCATATTGTTCACATATCTTGAACAATGGATATTTATTATTCTCACAAGATTTTATGAAGAAGTTTTATATTTGTGTGTGGCAAATACTGGTCTGTGAAGAGATTTTAAAAATAAGTGAGATTGAAAATATTTTATGTATTAGGGGAATTGTTTCAACATTGAATAATCATTGTAGGATTTTAACCTCTATTAGAAGTTTTTTCACCTAATCTCTGTGTCACTATTTTCAATTGATTTGAGATCATTATGTTATAATTTGTTATTCATTTATACTTTTAGATCACTTATGTGAATCTTATCTATATTTAGATCTTTTTACATGAAAAAATATCATGCCTTACTGAATCTTTGCCAACTGATTGTTATAGTGTATATGTGCATGAGAAAACAACATGTCCCATTGGATCTATGCCAATTGATATATAATGTTATGCATATATATGCTAAATATGAGAACTTATATCTCAAATTTATCTATATGTGAAAATATATAATGTATGTCCCTATAAACCATGTGCACTTGCATGACATATGCACTCAAGTGTATCTAAATATATAATATGTAATTTGCGTCTCTATAAAGTGAGTACATATGCATGGCATATATCCACATAATTTATATCAATGCATAAATATGTGTCACATATTTTAATCACTTTGAATCTCTTAAATTTGTACATTGTACCTAAAATTTGTCTTTTTTGTTCATGGAGGTTTGTGTTTATATGACAAACCCAATAATATGATCCCCCTTTTGAGGTGAGGGATGTACCCTATAAGTCATTCATCTCAAAATAAGAGTTAAGTTTATCATGTCATGTATAAAGATATAATCATTTCTATTCATGTTAATGTGTGGATAATATGTCATCATAGTATTATATGTGTCACCAAAGCATGTATGTAAAATATGTGATGTAGGGCATGTAAGTATCATGTCAAAAGAGATGTAGCAATTAGGTATACAATAATAACTATTTTTGATATAAAAATTGAATAATCCTATGTAATAAAGAGGTTCATGATTTAAATCATGGCACCAAAAATAAAGAGGAGGTGTGTGATATGTATTACAACACTAAAAAACTCAACAATATCAATGAGCTAAACAAGGAAATTAATATCAACAGATAATCATAGATTAATCCACTTATAGATACAAATTAGCACACATAAGGCCAATGGCCACAAACAAGGGACATAAATATCTTACAACAAACAAGGTTAAGGGTCATATACAAAGGACATAAACATGTTACAACAAACAAGGCCAAGGGGATGCAATCAAGGAACATAAATATGTCATAGAAAACTAGGCCAAAGGACCACAAACAAGGGACATAAAGATGTTGCAACACATAAGGCCACAAACCCACATAATAGAAAAACAATAACTAGCCTGTCATGCAAGAGTAAAAATATCAATGAAATATAAAATAGGTAAAAATTACTATATATTTTCTATGTATATCAATGTCACATCATATTAAAATAGAATATTCATGTAGCATTGTGTAAGATGTGAGTAGCCAGTGAGACATGTGTAAGCAATCTAGATAAATTAACATGGTAAAAGGTCATATAAAGATATAACCTTTGATAATATGACCTATGGAATAAGATGCCCCTAACATTGACATGGACACTAGGTATAAGAGAGTCCAACTTCTATGTTATATGTATGATTTGTATGTCTTGCATCACACTCATATATTATGAAATGCATGTGTATATAAAAATAATATGCCATATACCAAAGATGTGATAAATAACATATGTAAATAGTTTAATCTAATAAACATGTCATGTTTTGGTTTCAAATTTTAGTTTTTTTAATATTTGAGTTTGTTTGGATTATTATTATTTTTTTAATATTTTAAAATTATCTTTAGATTGGAATATACATCAATACTAGCAAGCAAGATCAAGTAGCAAGACTTAGAAAAATAGAATAATGTGAGGGATACAAACAATATGTAACATGTGTCAAGGCATTGGGTGTACTAGATGTGATAGCATGCCATGTATAAGGAGTGGAGGCAAGTAACATTCCATCACTGTATATGTGAATCATAATAATGTAACTTAATAACATATGTGGAGATAAGGATATGCGTGCCCATAATGGGAAAGCAACAACTCATTCTCATGTCATATGTAGATATAAGTGAATGTGATTACACAAGCTTAATGTATGCCAAAACATGTAAGATAGTTAATATGTAAGGATGAACAATTGATATGCTATCAAAGGTTGTGCATTGGATTGATGTTGTTGTGAATGATATATGGATGTAGAATATATGTCATGGATGTTCAAAATAGGATAAAAATAAAAATACAAAGGAAAAATAAAAACAAAGCCAAGGGATAGACAAATTATTAATGCAAGACCATATGTAAAAATGTATTCCAAAATATAAGAATAGAGAAGGTGATTAATCATGCAATCATAAAGAATCTATGTACAATAGATTGTGTGATGAGCTAATCCATTAAATCATCCCAAATGGTTGTATGGGTTGTTAGAATTCTTTGACCAACTACTCAGAAGTAAAAATTGTGCATAATATGTATCCACTTGAGTAATTAAATTTTGATGTTGTAATTATTATATTTTACTATTAGTAACACTCATGCTTGCATGATTTTCATTACAGTGGGTATCTATCATTGAATATGTATGACAAATTGCACCATGTGTTGGCAGTTGTTTAGTAGTTGTATCATCCTCTATATCATGTAACTTAGTTGCCTTCATAGATGAATTAGATATCATTACATTATATTAAAAAAAGGGGACATGATTGAATAAATGGATTTTGCTTTCCTTTTTTTCTCTAAATAAACTTCCTCTCTTAAAATAGTAATATTTGCTTAATTGAAATCAAATGTAACATAGTAATTATCCTTACCAAGTGTGTCACCTAATGTCCTTAGCCATAGATTAACTAATATTTCATTGTATTGAACCAAAGTTGCGTCGATGTGAATTATAACAGAACATGTTTTGATACCATGAGTTACTAGTAACTCCATGGATCCAACACAGTGTCGAGGCTAAAAAATATTACCCAAGTGTTGACTATCATAACCAAGATATTAGAGAAGTGTTATGCTACATATATTATCTTCATGAAAATTTGTAATATTTACATTAGTGCATTTATTACCATCAATATAAGGACTTAGAATCAAATTCTCTAGATACGAGGAATGGTTTGTAATTTCTTAATTTGAAACCACACTTGTGACATTAGTTTTTTTGGTTATTACTTGATTTTGAAATTCCTTTTTGAGAAGCCCTTTCATAAGTGTACTTTTTTGCTTAGTCCGCACTTTATTTTGTAACGTTTCATTTTGTAATTTTTTGGGGTGTAAATTCTCATGCTATAACTTGTCATTTTGTAATTTTTCTTGTTCTCACTTGTCCTTTGACAAATTTCTTGTTCTAACTTTTAATTTTACATATTTTATAGCTCTTTTTGTAATATTTCCTTAGGATATGCAATCATAGTTTGGGTAGGTTTCTTAACTATAAGATGTGTTATAGCTAATGTAGGATAAACACTATCGATGATACTTTATATTTTAATCTTCAAGAACCAATAATTATCAGTATGATGCTCATGAATACTATGATATGTATAATAATATTTTTATTTCCTTAGAGGATGCATATGAGGTAATGTGATCAACTTGTTTCGAAACATATACCTTGAAGTTTCATTTGGTGTATTATTAACCTTGAGAAAAATTATTGAACCATTAGTTGTAGATGTATGTTGTTTTTTAACCCATGATTTAAATTGAAATTAAATATTTTGAGGCACAAAAATATGGAATGGGAGGTGGAAATATAACTGACATCAACATGTTTAGGATGCTTAATCTATGAAATCTTATCTTCAAGTGATTGAATATTTAGGCACATTTTCTGTTAGAGATTCTTTATGGATTTTCTTATAGTAACCATTTGATATATAATTAATTCATAGGTCCACCCCTTAGGTACTTCTGATTGAATATGCATACAAAGACCATAAGGAGGGTGTGTGGCAAGTTGAGGGAGGTGAGGAGGAAAATTATGATGACATCTAATTTCTTGGGATAATGACTTCCTACACCTCTATAACTGAGGAAGTAACTATCAAAATTTTGAGGTGGACCCAAATAATACATATATAAAAGTACTTGGGACTCCAAATTTATAGAACATGTATTATTAAAGAGATTTAAGAATTGGTCATCATTAATTTCAATATTAAATTAGTTGTACATGATTGTTACCCATTTCATTACATAATTATGAAAGATATTACATAATTTTTGCCAACATGTAATTATAATAGTCATTTATTGTATTAGAAAATATACATTATAAATATCCATTATAGACACCATATAATATTTATAATAAATAACCAACCACCCAAAGAAATCCATGAGGAACTTTTGAAATAAAAAAGAGGGTTTTGATAAAAATCAGTAGATATTTCAAAACACAAATAATTTTGAAAATAGGTACACTATTCATCCTCTAGGTGGAATTAAATTAAATTAATAAATTTTGAATTTCATAAAATCCATAAAGAATTTTGGTAAACAAAAACTTATTTTTTATTCACTTAAATCGACTAGCAAAAACTTGGAGAGTTTTGAAAATAGATCTATTTTTTTCTAAATATAAGTCAATCAAGGAATAACCCTAATAGAGTAAGCCTTAATACGTAAATAATCATGAAACCCTAGAAAAAATAAACAAATAATCATATTAGTATATATAGAGATGGGAAAATTAGGAATAAGGTCTAAAAACCAAACCCTAAGGCTAAAATCTAAAAATCTTAGATAGAAGGATGTAATCCTAAGGGTAAACCACGGTTTGACAATGTTTGAGTAATATTCAGGGTCACCGATATTTTTATCCTAATTTGGAACGTACAATCCTAGTTAAGATAAATTTTTTATTATAATTCATATTGAAAAGTATGATAATTAATCATGAATCTAAATGTAAAATATTGAAACTGATTTGACAAATGACATGTGCTAAATATAAAAATTATTAAAGATATCAAAATACTTAGATTTTTTGATTCATAAATTTATTAGGACTAATTTATAATAGTGGAAAGGGAATGGAAGATGGCTTGGGAGTATTTTGTATGTATAACTAAATGTCTATGCATGTAGGGTCACTAAAGTTAGGTTGGGGTAATAACAACAACACTAGTGATTGAGCCTGACAATACTATCTTGGGATGATTTAGCTCTCTATGATTGTACAATTAGTTGTGCCTACTTACAATACCTATGTGTGTGTGATATTTATGCTTGAATGTGTACACAAACCCAAAAATCACTCTCCTTATTGAAACCCTAGGCTTTCTTGTGAAGGGATAAATTCATAAAAACTTGAGAAGTAATGGGTTGAGTTGATCCTAATCACTCCCGTTGATAATAGACTACTATCTAGTATCTAATACTCCAAAGAGGGAAGTAAATATACATGTAGTTCTTCCACTTAATGTGAATGAGTAATTTCACTCCTTTGCTATATGGATGCACATATATTTGGCTTTCTATACTTTATAATATTTGCTCTTAACTTGGCTTAATGTGCCTTGGATGATGACTGCTCCTAGTGACTAATTTTAAATTTAGGAATAATATGGTATATTTTTTTCAATGTGGATTAGTGTATATATGCTTTATGGATAAGTTCTATGTGAGTACTTACTATGTGTTTGTTTTTTATTTATATGAGTCCATTTGAGTAATTTCTTAGCCACCGATATGCTAGGGAAATGTGTCAACCCATATGAATGATTTAATTTTTAAAAATAATCATTTAAGGGCAAGGGTTAGTAATGTCATCATCAAGTCAGTTTCTTTGATGAAATTATCTAAGTCTAAGATTAGTGTCTAAGATACATGAATGTAAATATGATGATATAAAGATGTATAAGTAAGATATTTAGCTAGTTTGACATCGACTAAAAAATTCATATATGTGATTAATGACAAAATAGGAGGGTTAGACTTATAACAAGCATATGGATGTGAGAGATTAGAGAACAAGAGGCATATATGTGTGCATAGGTCATGTATGTTGAAGGTAGGTCAAAAGTGACATTATCAAGTGTCTAATACTAGATTTTAGTATCCACACTATTTAGTTGGACTTCAAACAAAAATTATAATATTTAAAACATATGTGATGATGAATAAATATTCCAAATTTGAATGTGTTCTCCATTTCAAGATATCATAGTTTTCTCTTTATTAATATATTCATCACTCTCATAAATTTTTACACTAATAGGAGTTTCTTATTTATGAAAGGAAATCTTTAGAATGCATCTAATAAATCGACACTATCCATTTTTTATGAAACTTGACTATCCATTTATCTAAGTATTAATGATATCCTTATTTCTAAAATATGACACCATAATATTTAGACCTACCAACAATAATAAATCATTCAATGGATGAATGAAACAATAAACTTCCTCTAATATCAAAGGTAAAAGGCATGATTATTAAGCTTGATATTAAAAAAGTCTACAACAATGTCAAATTGTGTTTTCTTCTCAAAGTACTAAAACACTTTGGCTTCTCAGAGGAAGGATGCACTCTCATCCACAACTACATCTCAATGACACGCTTATTAGTGTTTGTCAATGTATCCCCTTGTGGGTATTCCCTTACACAATAGGGATCAAGAAAGGTGATTCTATTTCCCCATTTCTATTTATCCTAATTATATAATCTTTGATAACTATCAAAGTGGAGGTTCAAGCTGCCAAATTAATTTGGGTCAAAATTTTAAAAGGTGTCATCCCCATAACTCATCAACTATTTTATTATTACACCCTATTCTTTGGACATTCCTACCCCAAGGAAGTTTGATATTTCAATAATGTACTAAATGATTGCTCTTTCTCCTCATACTGATTTATGAATGAGCTAAAATCAAAGATTTTAATTTTTTAACATGTCTCTAAGATTACAAATTAAACTAGCATAAAAATGGAGTTTTGAAATTGGAAAAATCCATAGTAAATTTCCATGACTTCCCTTATTTCAAGGGGTACAAAATAGATAAATCCCTCCCAACCTACATAATGTCCTAATACCAGTAAATGTCTATAAAGTAATGAATCATAAAATTAGGAACTTGCTTTGGCAAGAAACAACTTAGGAGAGTATAATTTTGCTTATAATCTTGAGCAAGTTATGTAAACCAAATCATGTGAGAGAAGCAAGACTTCTTGATCTTCATCTTCACAACACATCCCTAGGAACTAAATTATTTTTGAGACTCTATAGTTTTCATGAATAACATTGGAGCCATATATTGAAAGAGAAATATTTTGACTCTACCAATATAAATAGGCTTTTCACAATTGAAACACTTTTCAAAGTATCTCACCTATGGAACTTCATTATATCCTACTAGTTAGTACTCTTGGACAATCTCTCATGGAACATTAGCTATCAAAATTCAGCCAATTCAAGGAAGATTATTGGAGGGGTCAACCAGCATTTGGAACTTGCTAAAACCTCTAAGAAATTAAATAACTAGTTAAATATATCTATGTATATTATCTTTTAAATTACTTATTGAAGCACAACATCTACCCCTTATCAAGATGGACTAGGAGAGATTGGTATTCTTTAGGAGAAATAATTGACCAAGAAAGGATAATGGATAACATAACTAAAGGTTTCAAAATATTCCCTACAAGGCACCCAAATAATTTGATATGGGATCCTTCCACTAGTGGCTGCTACTCAGTGAAATTATGTTATTCTTATCTAGTAGATCAAGAATTGACCATGGACTAAAACTATCCAAATTGGAAAATTTGGTTAAAGTGGATCCCACCTAAATATAGAACATTATCCTAGCTGGTGTTACAACACAAAATTATTACCCATTAAAAATTAGAAAAAAGAGAATTCAATAGTCTAAGCTGATGCATTCTATGAAAAAACACATTTGATTCCATTAAAAATATATTATTAAACTGGTTGTGGAGTATAAGGTTTTCATATTGGATCCTTTACAAAATCTATCTCAAATAGGTATTCTCCTTCTTTTTACAGGTTCTTTTCTAAATTTGGCTGGCTCCATCACCATCAACTCTTGTTCCACTATGGATTTTAGCTACAGCAATGAAAATTTAGAACCTTTGGTTAGTGATAATCTCGATATTTTTTCAAGGTATATATTTGAATCGGTAACACTTCACACTTTGACTTGAAGCAAACACCTCATAATGGATTTATTCTAAATAACTTAAAATAAAGAAAACCTTTCTAGCCACTAACCTACTTATTCTATGAAAATGGTCCATAAAATCCATTTACCTTGTTCATGGGGTGTGAGTAAAAAATAATCCTTGTTATAATATCAAATGGAATCCCCTTAACCTAGGTTGGGTGAAGATTGATTTTGATGGTGCCTTAAAAGATAACCCTAGGAGAGTTGGTGCTAGGTGTGTCCTTTGAGATCACGTGGTCATTGTTATAGTAGGTACTTCCTCTCAGCTATTTGAAGCCACCAATAATCAAGATAAATTTTCAACTCTTACTACTGGCCCACAAATAGCTCATGTTTAATAAATCTCTAATTTATAAATTAAAAGAGATTCACAATTAGTCATTAAGGCTTACAAAAAAGGGAAAAATAATAAAATTGGAAACTAAAGCCATTACTAATTCCTACTTTCATTCTCTTCAAACAATTCCCTAAAATAAAAATTATTCATTGTTTTAGAGAGGGAAATGGTGCAACCGATATTTTGGTCAACTTGGGAGTTAGTTTGGATACATTGAATCTCATAAAGATTAATCAATGACTAGATTTTGTAGAACTATGGGATATCATTTTTGAGAGAAGGAAAATCACTCCCCCTCAATAACCATGAAACTCACATTAGTTATTCTCATCCTCTACCACCTCTTGTGTTTAATTCTCAAATGCATCTCTCCCTTTACTTTTCTCTTAAATCATACCTTGCACCATCCCTCCCATATTGACACTTATTTTTTCCCTGTCTTCTTTTGTTCACCTGTATATTTTAATTCTAAGTGGCCTAATGATGGATAAATCTAAGTTATCTTCCTCTCACACTCCCTTGTCACTTGAAGATGTACAAATTTGTTTTATCTATGATGACTCATTGGCATAGTTAATTTGGTTTGCCCCATCTATCTCAGGTGTGAAAACTAGGACCCTTTTCATTGTTGATAATTTAGGTGATGATATCACATCTAGCCTAGCTATGTAATGCCAAATTTTTTTATCTTTTAGTTTATCATTGATAAATATTTTTTGAATAAAATTCCCTATGAGGGTGACATGTTGAAAAAATTTTGGGACCTGTATTGCCTTACCAACATTAACCAAAGTCTCAATCTGAGTACATTGAAGTGGACCAAAGAATACCTAGAAATTTTTTAAAACCTTAGTGTAGGCTCAAAGGAGAACAAAAAATATGAAGAATGAAGGGTCATCAAATGAGAGAATTCTAGAAAAAATTGATGTCCATGAGTTAAGATTCAACAAGTGGCTTGGACCATATTACCCTCACTCAAATACTAGAAAAAGGGGCATGCATCCAATGACTTCATTCTCTCCTTCTCTAACACAATAAACAAAAGTCAAAATAAGCACTAATGGAAAATAAAGTAGAATAAAGAAATTAGTAAGGTATCTTGATTGTAAATTGGTAGACCACTCAGGCTATCACTTAAGTAATCCAATAATAGAAAGCATTCTTGTTGGTCTTGCTTTAACACTGAACCAAATTATATCAAAATACAACTTGTGTACTGCCTTTGCAAAATAAATAAATTGGGAATGACTTCCTGTAACTCACCAATAGTTTTATATAAAATAATGAAGGAATTTATAGACCATTATACAAAAGGAAAATAAATATGAAAGAAATTTGAATGTGTTAATTTTGTTAAATATTGTAACATACAATATCCCCTCCTCTTCCTCTGTGTTTCCTAGTCTTCTTCTTTAATCCTCTTTTCTCTTTTTCTTCTAAACATGAAAATCTATGTAAATATTTATTTCTAAATAGGTGAGGGCCCAAATAGAAACCTATTTTATCAATTAAAAAACAAATAAATTTCATTTAATAAAATTTTGATATTTTACACAACCAATTATAATGGTTATGAAATTCCAATGCAATAGAATCAATGTTAATGATATAAATATATTTTTAAAAATAATTCTACTAGGATTCACACTTTAAGGATAGTTGCCATGTAGTTGCCATTGGATTTATCTACCTCCAATCAGCCATGGACCTAGTGTAAAAAATTAAATAAACATACGATTTTTGGGCTTTGCTAAGGATGATTGGTTATAAGAACAACAGATGGTAGTGGAGCACTAGTTAGTGTGGCAGTTTTCCCTAATGCAATGATGTTCACATATTGTTGATGATAAAGACCCTACCTCATTTAATGAACATGCCCATAATTTTGACACAAGAAATAAAATATGCCATAGATGATGAAGATAAGAGGAATGGTGTCCAAATTTTTATGGGAAGCTCCAGGTTAGTAGGTTCATATATTAGCCCATCGATAAAGGAAATACTTGTTGTTAGGGTTCAAGATAAAGAGATAGAAAAAACAATTTTGCATTTGATATAATGTGCCTTGACCTAAAAATTTATGGGATTTTGGCCAAACACGAGATCTCCAAAGGTGTTTGAGAAAGAACTAGAAAATTAGTTCTATTTTCCAAGTAAAGCTTCTCACCCAAGGATTTTTTCAAGTCATTTTTGGGTCAATGAAATAAAGAAATGACATATTTAGAAATGGATCTTGGTTTATGGTAGCTAGGTTGTATATGAGGCCTTAGAATGTGGGCTTAAATCCAAAGATAGAGGATATAACTTCAATACCCATTTGGATTTGTCTGTATGGTATGCCTTTTGAGTTAAGGAAAGAGGATATATTCAAACAAGTGTGTAGTCAGTTAGGTGAGTAAATATGCATGGAAAAAACAATTGAAGTAGGAATAATGGTAGTTTATGCAAGGATTAATATAATAATAGAATCCATTTCCTTTGGCTATCAAGTTCAAATTGAAATCAAATGGCTTCAAGATTTGGATTATGAAAATTTCCCTTTAAGATACAATTTTTTTCATACTTAGGGACACTTTGTAATGCATTTACCTAATAAAATGCCAAATCTAGATCAAAAATATAGAGGGTTCAAGGAACCAAAAAATAAGAAAAATTTAGAGCAAGACAATGAAGGGTTCATGAAAACAAAAATTAATTAAAGGAGTAGAAAGCAAGAAATTATTTGGAAACCAATGAATTAGGTAAGACTAATAAATTTAATGTTATGAAAGTAGAGGATTCTTCTAAGGATATTATTGATACATAAATTGATAACCCATAAGATAAACAAGACTCAATATCTCTCTTAGAAAAAGAAAAAAATAAGACTCAAAATCTCTCCCAGAAGAAGATAAAGAAGACATTAAAGATGTTGAATAAAAATTAGTTTTTACTTTAAAGGACTATTTAAATATAAGAGACATAATGGATAAGGACAACAAATTTGTGAATCAGGACAACATCTTAAAATTGGCTAAGTTAGGGGGCAAGTATAAACTTAGAATATCACCTCTCTCAAACTTTAGAAATTATGAATATCAAATTAATATAAGTGAGGGAAGCTAGAAGAAATAAAAAATGCTTGCCAAATCTCTTGAGAAAAAGTTAGGGCATGAAAATAATCCTCACTTTGTGCTGGGAAATCACACCACTCCATTTATACACATAATATTTTTAAACTTTACCACTTACTAACACTTTCCATCTTTCAAGAACCCATCATGTCTCAATCTCTCTGAGTGCATGCCCTAAGGGGTGCATTAGGAAAGGGGTGGGCATATCATTGGTGCTTTGCAAGATTATTGTCCCTTTTTTCACTTGATATCTACACACTTATCTCCTAAAAACCATTCCCCTAAGATTTTACTCCTATTTTCACCCTCTTCTAGTTATTTACCACCTTCATTAGCCCTTTCCATAACCTAAACCCATTTTTGATAGTTTACATGACTATGGCAGCCACATTGGCCTTGTATTATTATTTACAAAGCTTACTAAGAACTAGGTCAGCCATGGCCGACATAGTTCATTAACTAGTTAGTTTTTTTTATCAATTTCAATACTACATCGATCGGGCCAACCTTGTCAGCCAAAATTTATAGAAAGGTTTAGGGTTATATCTACCTATATAAACATATTCATTTTTCCATTTCTAATAGAAAAAAAGAAGTAAGATATATTTTGCATATGCTTATCCACCATTCTACTTGAGGATCAAGCTTAGGGTTTCATACTTTATTTGGAGATACAGAGCTTGTCTTGTGGAGAAGTATTTTAGATGCATTGATAGGTTTTGTATCCTAGAGATGATTTATCCTTTTCATCCTTACATACCACAACCACCTCTTGCAAAACACCTTGGCCAAGGGAGAGATTGAGGCTTGATGGGTTTGTCTTTAAAGGTAAGTATTACTAACTTTATTCCTCCTTTGTAAGAGTAGATAGATATGCATTTTTACTTATCTTCCATGCATTAGGATTCCTATACATTGATGTGAGTATATGTCTTCTAATCATGTTTAATTTTATTGTTTATTACTCCTCCACTTTGTGCCACAAGCTTTGGTGAGCCCCATATTAGATTTTGTTTTACTTATTGTGTAGTTTTGCTTGAATAGAATCTTTGAAACCCTCTCTAGTGATTTTATTTTGGTAAAAGATCCCTTGGATAGGTTTAGAGGATCCATATTGCCTATGACCCCAATTATTTAATGTATCCCCAATCAAAAGTGTAAGGAGGATCTATCTTCTCCGAGCTAAGATTGATTTATAGATTTGTTGTATTTTTCATTGCATAAATTTTGGTGAACTTGATGTGAATCTAACCCTTGTGGGTTTTCTTCCATGCTTTCATTTCTATCATTATATTATTTTTCTATATTTGCAATACTATGTCGACTAGGTTGGCATAGTTCTAACTTTTGTGTGTAGTTTTAACACACAATCATGTTAAAATGACTGTTATTTTTGTATAAGTATTCATCAGATATAGGTTACTATATTAGATAAGTCAAAATAGAGTTTTCTTCAGTCCTAGATAACAAACTATGTCAAACAAGTTGACTTAGTCTTTTAGTCAACATCTAGATAACAAACTAAGTCAAACATGTTGACTTAGTCTTCCAATCAACATCCAAAATAATAAACTAAGTCATGAAAATTGACTTAATCATCTTATCTTTCTTCAATAAATAGGGGTTTATAGAATTAGTTTGAACCAGTTGGCTTCAATGAATTAGTTTGAACTGGTTGACTTAGTTTGTAGAACTTGCAAGCAACATTCAAGGCACTATAGCAAAAAAATTGCAATCATCATCATCCTCCAACCCACCAAAGTTCTTATCTTTCTCTCTCTATCAATTCATTACTTCATTACAATTCTATTTTATGCAAGTTTGTAGTCTTTAAAACTACAATCCTACAATAAACTATGTTGACTTGGTTGACTTAGTTCTATATCCTATCTTTTATCTAAAAGACTAAGACAACTTGGTTGACGTAGTTCTTAAAAAATATTGCTTCTACATAATAACAATGACCCAATCAACTCTATTTTATATAGTTTGCATATGGTATCATCTAAACCAAATCTATACCATTCTTAATTTAGGAATTAACAACTATTTGCTAGTAATTAATTCACACTTTCACTTTCAACTGTTTGCATGCTTAGAGTAGATCACATAATCTAATTAGGTGGATTGTTAAATTACCATTTAGCTTTACTATTTTTTCTCTTTTTTCACACACTATGAAATCACACAATATTCAAAATGCATTTAACATTTGTCTTCCCAAGGCTTACCTACTTGGATTTCATCACCAAGGGGAAGTCGACTTGGTTTTCTATCCAAGTATAGACACGTGGTTAATGATATATATTAAAAATGTACCCAACACCCTTATTATTATATGATTATGAAGTGAGGGGGTAGGCCCAAATACCAAACTAGTACCATTGGCAACACATATTCCTTTCATCCTAAACATCTTTAAACCATCCATAGATTGCTTTTCAGTTCCCTATTTTTATCCATATTCCCTATCACACTTAAAACAACACTTTATAATAATCTAACAACACTTAGGATGACCACTTAATTAGCATTTACTTTTTAGTTGACTACTTCCTCTCTAATTATTTTGTGTTGTATTACAAAAAATTGCATTGGATAATGTTGGTGTAAGGTTTTGTGTTGTGTGCCCCAATTGGATCATTTTCATTGATCCAATTATTTGTGTGTTTGCTTCTATTTCTTGCTTCAAATTACATTGAAAATATTTTCCCTATTTTTAGTACACTATTATTCTATTTAACATAGTCTCTTACAGACTATGTTTCCCCTATCTATAATACCAAGTTGACGTAATCGACCTTGTACTATTTTTTGCTAATTAGTTTGCACTACTAAATGAACCTGGTCAACCTTGTACTATTTTTTTTAGTCAGGTTACAGTACTAAATTGACCTGGTCAACCCTGTATCCTTATTAGACTGAGTTTTACCTATTTTACATTACTAAGTTGACCTAGTAAACTCTATACTCTTTTCTACCATAGTTTGCAGTACTAAGTCAACTTGGTCAACCCTATATCCTTATCATGCTTAGTTTCACACCCTATTTGTAGTACTAAGTCAACCTAGTTGACCCTATTATATTTTTGGCTAATTTTATCTTCATTTTGCATCCTTTTATCTAAATAGTACATAGTTGACCTTATCGACTCTATATACCTTGGTTGATGCTATTATTTGTGTGGTTATCTAGTCTTATTTCATAATGGTGTCATATTTTTAGCCTCTGCTTAGTCAAGAATATTTCATAATTAAATATTTAGATTATAACCTCACTTATTTTATTACTTCAGATGAAACTATTCACTTTCTTCCTTCATCTTTTCCTAATCCAAAACCAATCACTACACAATGTAGTACAATTGACGTGTTTCATCCTAATCTTCCTCCAAATACTAATGTTGGGAATCCTACACCCAATACCCTTACTCCCACCAACATTAATAATCCCCCTCCTAGCAAGATTGATACCCCAACTTCAAATACTAATGCACAAATCGACACAACTTAAATTCTTTCTCTAATAGTTTAAAAAATGAACATCATGCAAACAACTAATCATTCTTAAATGATGCAAATGCAACAACATTTATTACACATGACTAGTCAACTACCTCGAGTCATCATATCTCAACCAAATAATTTTTTTTTCATTATCCTCTTAGAGATTTTAATGGGAATATCATCCCTCAACCTCTAATGAATCACAAAATACTTTGACATCTTCAAAATAAACCTTTAGCCCCATTCATTGCATCCATAGATATTGGAAACATTTCTCCAACTATCACATATGATGGGACTAAGGACCCTACTATATTTATTAAGTCTTTTGGTAATCTCTGTAAGGAATGGATCCAAACTAACACCTTTGTCACCACCAATATCTTAGCCAAAACCTTTTTTGATGATGCACTTGAATAGTACAACCAAATTTATAAACATTCCATCTCATAACTAAAATATTTAGTCAATGCTCTAGTGAAAGAATTCTAACATGATGACCTTCCTACAAATTACCTTAAGCCATTTCATCAATGCCAGACAACTTCTTAGTGAACATGCACACACTTTCATCAAATGATGGAAGTCTCTATTTCACAAAGTGAACCATAACATGAATGATGATACTCTTTTAAAACTATTTGTTACTTCTCTTAAAGCTACCCTTCAATATAAAGTTCAAATATTTTCTCCTAAAAATTTAAAAGAAGACTTAGACCATGCAAAAAGGCAAAACATTCTTATGAGTCAATTTGAAACATCTCAAACTACTACTAAAGAACCTTTGCAATCATTTTTTCATAACATTGATTCATCCAAGCCTCCCCAACCTCAAAATTAAGCCTCTAATTAACCAATTTCAACCCAACCGACCGTACCTTGAGTCTAGAATAACTTAAGAAGAAATTTCCACCCTCTAAATCCATGAGCTTTGATCCTTCCAAACCTCCTCCAAAATGGTACAATCCTGATAAGTTTTGTTGGTGGCATGATACTATAGGTCATTCTCATAAGTCTTATTATGATATTCACCAATTTAGTCTTGTTTCCTTGCTTGGTCCATATTTAAATCTTGATACTCTCATACAAAAATGCTATCAAGACCATCTTCAAGCTTCACAACTCCAATCTAAAGAATAATAATCACATCAACATCAACTACCTAATGAACAATAAAAATTATCCCATACCTACACCTCATCCACTAATGTTGTTCAAACCATAGTTGATCCTTATTCCTACACCAATAAGGAAAGGATAACTAACATGAACAACTTTAAACATATCATTTCATCCATTGAACCTCAACCTCTTAGGTCACATGAATCAAAGGAGTACCTAGTTCAAATTCCTACTCCAAAGCATATCATACATAGTCCTAATTTACCTCCTTTACCTCTTCATACCTATCCTACATATTCTATGTAAAATTCAACATCCCTAAAATCTAACAAACCAACACATTTACCTATCTCCAAATGCACCTACTAACCCAATGCAAATCATTTTAGTGGTTCAATGTTACCTCACTCCACCTCACATGTTAGGGCATCTTGTGATGCCCATCCACATGTCCCTTTAGACTTTGGGGAATATTACGATGCCCATCCCTACATCAACTTACCCACTAGGGCATCTTATGATGCCTAATATTATTCTACAATGCATAATAACAAACAAATTTAGCTTTGATAAATATTTTGAGACACATAGGCTTGTATTTCACATGCTCATCTTTGATAAAAATGTTAACATAGATCTTTCTTGTTATTTTTGTATCATGTTTCTTTATTTTTATGCACTTTAATTATTTAAGTTTCATTTTATTTTCACCATTGTTTCCTTTGGATTCTTTGGTTTTTTTCACTTTATAGTTTATGAATTTCATTATAATACCATGGATAGGACCAGATCTTCCTCACAAACACATTTTACTTGCACTATTGTCACCTTTGAGTTATTTGGTTTTCTTACACATTACATTTGGCATTTTATTTCATTTTTTTCTAATATATCTCTTTCATTTTTATCTTTTTATGTCATTCTTTTCCTTATTAGCTTTACGATTATTTTCCCCCCATTATTTAGTATTCACCTCATTGGTGTTTATCTTATGAGTTGTACTATAAGACCATGGATAAGACCAAGGCTTCCTCACAAATTACCACATTAAAACATATTTAAATCACTTTTTGGGATGACTACTACATCCGTTGGTACTTGCTTGTGCTAGATCCATTATAGCTTAGTACGGCTTCTCTTAGTGACATGACTATCATAGCATATCCCCATCCCTTTTATAATAGTATTTTACCTCTTTGTGATCAACTACAAGCATATTAATTATTGTATCATTTATTACATAGACAAATCTCTTATGATCCCCATATTTCCCTTATCTCCTTTCATTTGAGGCTCAGACCAGTTAATTTTGAGATTTGACACTTATGTATGGGCAAGTCTAAGAGTCATTAGACACTTTAATATTTAGGCCCTTTTCTCTAGTGACCAAGTGTAAGATTTCTTGTGTTTGTCACCTATTTCACTCATGTTTGGTTCTTTGAATCTGTCTAGAGGAGGAGGAATAGAAAAATCCAAAACATGTTAAAATCTAAATCATAAAATACAAACAAAGGCAATAATTTAAAGAATAAAACAATCTTAAAAGTCATATCCCACCAAAATATGTGATCTATATTTGACACATCTCCTATCTTAGTCGAAGCTCAAACTCTACAGTTGGCCTCATGATAGAGCTGAGGTCTATTGGGGTGCGGTAGGCTATTAGATTGGTGTAAGAGGTCTTATTATATCATAAACTATCTAGTTCCACCTACTTTCTCACATAAGTACCCAATCTTTATAATAGATCGATGACTCTGTAAGGGGTCATGAGAAATAGAGAACACATTATGAGAAGGTAGGTCCATTTTAATTTTCATGTATATAGCCTTCATGAGTTGATCTATGTACTTCACTTGTTAGACCAAGCTTTGTGCTCATTAATCAAAGTGTCCTAAGTCCTTGGTGTTGATCGTTATTAGCCTTTCTCACTTGCCTAGTGTGTTTCATTCTTATTAAAGATGTTCACATCACCCATGTGGCACCTCACATTCCTTATTTACACCACAATTTCTTTATATTACCCTTGTTGGATATTAATTTTATATGATCTCATCCTTGATGACATCTACCTTATTATGCCTCTTGGTTTATAGTTTGTGAGTTACATTGTAAGACCTTGGATAGGACCAAGCCTTCCTCACAAACACCTTTACACTATTTGTTTACCACACCATCTCATTATCATACTAGTCATGTCATTAGGTGGTTGTGTTTTATCACATTATATCTTAGACCAAACACTAATTTTGAGTTTTCATTCTTTAGAGCTTTTGATTTTCATTTATCCATCATGTTCTTGTTTGATTTTTTTGGACTTCACTTATCTTATATATGACATTTGGAATTCTTACATGTTTCTCTTTATGTATGATTTTTTCATATTTGTTTTGCATCTTAACTTACATTTCATTTTCAATCATTCATGTTTTTCTTTATGTTTGATTCAACATGCCTATCTTACAAGGGGTTACTTGTCACTTATTTACATATCTTTGCTAAAGTTTTCTTGCATTGATATTTAGTTTATCATTCATGTTTTACATGCTTCCCAATGTGATTTAGTATGTTCTACATTAATTTTTTCCATTTATGTTTTACATTCTTTCCAACATGAGTTAGTGTGTTCTACATTCATTTTCCATCATTTTGTCATTTCACTTACCATCAATATTTTAGTTCTAACCTTACCTTAACAATCCTAATTTGCCAAATTTTCTAAGTCACTCATTGCTACTTTAACCATCCTACACATGTACACATTGATTATATCATTAACCTTGTATCCCTAGGGTTTCTCAAATGTAGTTACTACACCTTCCACGATCAAGAATAAGATGTTTGAATGCAATCATTTAACAAAAAGGTAAGTTAAGGTATGTATATGGTATTTTTAGTTACTCTCATTTTATTTTAGCATTACTTTTCATATGTCATTTTTTAGTTATCTTAGTTTCATGTGTTTCTATGTTATTTTTCAAATCACCATCCCCTTTTACACTCATGTCACCCATGATGAGCTTCGAGTAGGGAATATGTATACACATAATATTTTCTAAACTTTACCACTTACTAACACTTTCTATCTTGCAGGAAGCCATCGAGTCTCAATCTCTCTAAGTGCATGCCCTACAAAGTGTGTCAAGAAAGGGGTGGGTATAATATTGGTGATTTTTAGGATTGTTGTCCATTTTTTTACTTGATATCTACACACTTATCTCCTAAAAATCTTTCCCCTAAGCTTTGCCTTCTATTTTTCAACATCCTCTAGTCATTTACCACCTTCATTAGCCCTTTCCATAACCTAAACCCATTTTTGATAGTTTACATGACTATGTTGTTCACATTGAACTTATAATATTATTTACAAAGCTTACTAAGAACTAGGTCGGCCATGGTTGACATAGTTCATTAACTAGTTAGTTTTTTAATCAATTTTAATACTAGGTCGACCTAGTCAACCTTGTTGGTCTAAATTTTTGAGAAGATTTAGGGTTAGATACACCTATATAAACACATCCATTTCATCATTTATAATATAAGAGAAGAAGTAAGATAAATTGCACATTTACATATCCACCATTCTACTTGAGGAACAAGCTTAGGGTTTCCTATTTTCTTTGGAGATACAACTTTTGTCTTATGGAGAAGTCTTTTAGATGCATTGAAAGGTTGTGTATCTGAGAGTTGAATTATCCTTGTCATCCTTACATACCACAAAAACCTCTTGTGAAGCACCTTGTCCAAGGGAGAGATTGAGGCTCAGTGGGTTTGTCTTTAAAGGTAAGTATTCCTAACTTTGTTCCTCCTTTGTAAGAGTAGATATATATGCATTTATACTTCTCTTTGATGCATTAGGATTCGGTATACATTGATGTGAGTATATGTATTCTATGCATGTTTACTTTCATTATTTATTACCCCCCACTTTGTGCCATAAAATTTGGTGAGTACTAGATTAAATTCTGTTTTACTTGTTATTAGTTTAGTGAACATGAAAACATATGACCTAGTTAAGGTTATTGTATAGTTTTGATTGATTGGAGGTTTTGGAACCCTCCTTAGTGATATTATTATGGTAATATATCCCTTGGCTAGATCTAATGGATCCATATTGGTCATAACCTCAATTATATAATGTATCCCCAATCAGAAGTGTAAGTAGGATCTATCTTCTTTGAACTATAATTGATTTGTTGATTAGTTATATTTCCCATTACATACACTCCAAAGTCAAGAAAGAAGCCCATAAATTATAGTGCTAATGTGTTAAAAGGTTAATTCTAGTTTTGGATCCTACTCTCAAGTCTTAAATTTTTTTATTTTTTAAATTAATGTTTGCCTTCATTTGAAAGGCCTTCTTATTATTAATAACTATATGATTTTTATTTGCCACTTTTTATTAGACAAGCTCTATAGTTTTTTCGATTGATATATTTTTTATAATGGTTAGGAAGAATAGTTTACCTTGAATAGATAATGCTATTGACTTATTAAATTAATCAAATATCATTAAATGTTTTCCATACAAAAAAATTATGCTTTGTGAAATCAATCAATTCAAACTCATTGGTTAATCAATGATCATAATTTTTTTTAACTTTTTATTACAATGGTTACATATATTAAAATTTATTTCCTTGTGATGATGTTGTGGTTGGAATAATTGCATTTCATTTATTTACACTATTTGGTTTATGTTGACATCCATTGCCATGGCTAACATTATGTTATATATGTAGGTTTTGTGTTTGTATCTCATGTGTATTTCATATATGATTTGTGAGCTTGTCGGGCTCTATAAAGTATGCATAGTGGTTCATTTAAAAAAAAAAATATCTATATAATATCATGCCTTATTATATAAACAATTAAGCCACCAACTAAGTGATTTGTATTCATAAATATTTTAGTTTGTTTCCTTATTTTATTATTGTATAAAAGAGTGGAGCTATTTCAAATAACTAAGCCATCATTTTAGCTTTTTTTTACCCATATGAAGGTATGCAATTTTTTTAATTATATGCCCGTATGTTTTCATAAATTTAATAATATGTATGTTTAATTTTTTTTATTTGATCAATAAAATAGGCATAAAAGGCCCCTCACCCTTTTCATTAATATCATAAAATATTAAAAAAAATGTCCTTCATGCTAACAAATCCAAATCCAGGCAAGAAAAATATGTACAAAAAACAACCACCCCTAAGGTTAAACAATTGAATCCACCTAAAATTTGGACTACAACACCTATTAAAATTGTAGAAGAGGATATTTCATAGAAATACAAACACCCAACACAAACTTCTGTTGGAATAAAAGTGAAATGAGAAAAGAAAAATTTGTTGCAACTATAAAATGACTTCTATATCATAAGATAGTTTCATGAAGGGGCATTTCTTTCCAATGACATCAACCTTTTAGCATCATAATCCAAAATCTCCAAAAAACTAACCTGCTCACTTGGTTCCCTACTAAATACTATTGTAGCATAGAATTTCAACCTTGTGGGAGAATTTTTTAGGTTCTCCCACTTCCAACTACAATATTGGAACAACCTCAGGCTATGGGTATCCTGTAATGAGGTTGAACCTCTGGAGTAGGTCGGCTTCCTCTTTGATGCTCACCTAAAACTAATGCTAAACTAATGCTTCACATGGAAAATGGTTGGAAAGGGAAAAATGATTCTAAGGAAGTTAACCAGGTTATGCACCAAATAAAAAATAGGGAACTCCCATAAGCTTGAACCCACACTAGATCTACAGAGGACAATACTAGCTCACACAATCTCAAGATCAAGCTGATTGCATAGGTGTTTCATGGAAGAGGTTCAAGAAGCAATGGATAAAAATAAAGAGGAGTTTTAAGACTCATTGAAAGATCATGTTAATGGAAAAAATAACACTAATCCATACCTAAAAACAACATTGAAAACTCCCTAAACAAGGTCAAAAATAAGGACCATGGAGGAGGAATATTCTTCTTTACACAATGTCATAGTGCACAACTCACCAAACACAAATTCAAGGCAAAATATAAGTAAGGAAATTCCTATATTGAATCAAGAGGTAGTTATTATAGATGATTGATAGGTTTGAGCCTAATCAAGAGGAGCAAACTTTACAATATCTCAAAAAGTTCCCCAGTTCCTCTAAAATTTCCAAATCAGAGAAACTAGTTTCTCCAAATTTCAAATTGGAGAACCCTTACCAAATTAAAAAAAGGGATAGATAGAAAGGGAAGAGAAATAGAGAGAGAAAGGAGAGGGGCACATTGTCCATGATCATTTAATGACCTCCACCTTTTAAGGGATGCCCCACCACCCCTTTGTCTAATCAGGACAAGTCCATCATCGACTTTTATCCTTTAATAGCTCCAGTTAGTTCTCAAGTTCTTGTCATTGTCCTAGAAAAGTGTACTAGAGGACAAGAGTTTGTTTTATATGGTGAGTCATGATCCTTTCAAGGAGATAATATCTTTGAAGGTTTTGATCATTATTTAATGCTCCAACTATCTCCAATCTCCCAAATTTGCTCCTTGAATCTCACCATACCTTCCACTTGGTTTCTTTATGAGGACAAGGTCCTCATATCTTTTAAACTGACAGAGCCATGCCATGTGTGCTTTGAGTGGTGATTTGTTGAAAGCATGGTCCAGGCCACTCTTTTCATTAATCACATACTTGTTATATGCTTTGGGACTTGAACTTGAAATAAATATAGGTTGAAAACTAATCTAGATTATTAGTTTTCCTATAGTCATAATAGATGACACTCTACTCGATGCCTGGTATTTTTTCATCTGTTGATCTCTTTGTTAGATATTAACAAGTGTCAAGCTCATGATAATCTTGATGAACCTTTTGAAAACTTGATAAAAACAATGACTAATTATAGGGGCTTAAACTTGAGATTTGTGCAGGCTCATCATTAATTCCTTTAGACTTTTGTTTAGACCACTTCTTTAGACTTTTCCTTTAGAAGAATTTCCTTGGGATATTTATCACAGCCTTTTGTCTTTAGAATTTTTGCTTGGACCCTTAAAAAATTTGAAAATGACCATTTAAAATTCTTGAAATGGTCTTTCAGAAAAAGTGTTTGGCTCTTTGTGAAGTGAGAGTACGCTTTGGATTTTTCTGTTTTGGACCATTTCTCCCAAAAAGTACCCTTTAGAAAAACTATTTGGGCACTTTGCTTTGATGAGATATTTCAGGCCTTTCAAATAGACCCTTCATCTTTTCACAAAGTTATTTTTTTGAATAGGAAAGGATATCTTTTTAAAAAAGTGTTTAACACCATTTCTTTTGAAAAGTGCCCTTCAAAAAAATGTTTTGTCCCTTCGGATATTCAAAAAATACCCTTTCCCCAAGAAAAGAGTCTTGAAAACCTTTCTTTTGGAAAAATTATCTGAAAGAATTCCAACACTTAGTCAAAAACAAAACTATCGAGAGAAGAGAAACACTTAGTCCCATACAAAGTCTAAAAGAATGAACAAGAAAGACTTAGCCAAAAAAGAGACTTTGCACTAATATTTTTAGCTTTCAGGATTATCCTTGAACACTGCGACTAGATCCTTAGAAAAAATTGCTTAGATCCTCTCTATCTGAAAATGTTGGATCCATTTCTATGCCTTTGATCCACTGCTTCATCAAACCATGCAAGAGCTTTATATGTGGACCAAAAATGGCCAACATCTTTGGTGACTCTCAAGGAAACATCCCTGCTATGCAAGAGAACCTAGACCATGCACTTTGTCTAGTCTATTGGGCATGGAGTCATTAGCCTGTACAACTAAGTTGGTCTAAAACTAGATACAAGGCTAAACCTTTTTGGAACTTCCTCTTGAAGCAATAAGGACAACACAAAACAAAGTGCCCAAGGCACCTAGGAAAGGAAAAATAAAACAAAAAGAAAATGTGCACAAGGCACTTGTAGGAAAGCATGAAATCTATCCCAATATATACAAGGTTACAATTTATAAGTATCTCCCTCCTAGATCACATGGGAAACTATGAGTATTATTCACTTGTAACAATCTAAGATGAAAATACCTTGCTTTGGAGGTACCAAAATTGGTGAACTAGGCATCTTTATGGTCAATCATTTTTATGTTCTCATCAATGGATGGAATGGAACAAACATGTCTCTGATGTAGATATACTGGTTCATGTCCTCTAAACTTGGTTCATGTTGGAATGTAGGGGCTCTTTCAATATTTTCATTTGATGGTTCAATTTTGTGCTCTGAATCAAGCACAACATGTGATGGCTCCTTTGAATTGGTGCTTGGTTTACTGTCTAGGCTTAGGCAAAAAAGCTCTAAGTCATCCCAAAAGGCAGCTTCCTCTTGGTTATCCGAGACAATGCCAACTTCAACACCATCTTTGCTCTACTTTCTTTGAGAGGGGCCATATGGTAGTTTGTCAATCCAACTAAGGCCCAACATGTCATATTTTTGTGGCTCTGAATATGACCATTCCCCCTCATTATTGAAGACATCAATACTACCTTCAATAGACATGTTATCAATTAGACCTACACCTTTATGAAGGTAGTTTTAGGCCTTCACAATCTACTGAAACATGGAAACAATCGTAGGTTGTGGGTAACCTAAATAGTGGATTGAATTTCTCGATTCTAAGGGCTAGCTCCCTTTGGTGTATAAATTAAGATCTTACTACTCTACGCTATAAACTGCCTAGGAAAAGGGAAAAATACACTTGAAAGAAAATCATACCTAATGATGGTGATACACCTGAATGATTGGTTGATCCACTCAATTCAAGTTCCTAAAACATTGATCTAGACCAAAAAAAGGCTAAACTTTCAACTCCAATTGATCAATATGCATAAGTATTTCATGAAAATGTTTAATCTATCAATCGAAGTTTGAGGGAAATGATGGAATAGGCCTAATTCAAAGCACTAACCAACCACTTTCATCCATTAAAACTTTAACCAAAAGATTCTAGACATAGAACATGACTTGCATAATTTACCCAGCTAGTAACTAGGTAAGAATCATGACATGGCAAGGAATAAAACTCTATTACTTATGCAAATCAATGACAAAATACACTATACCAGCTTGTTGGAAATTGAAAACAACAATCCTTCTATTAATCTAAAAAAGGTTACAACTCAATCTTTGGTAGAATTTGATCTTGCCAAAATAAGGATTCATTTTAAAGATGAAAATCCAACTTATATAGAAAAATAAACAACAAACAATAGGTTGGCATTGATAATAGAAGAAGAAGACAACTCTTTCATTAGCCCAAGTCCAATTTCTATTATGCCAAGATAACAAAGCCTTATAAATTTGTATTTTCTTGTCTTTTGTCTTGCATGAAAAATTTTAACATTAAAAATGGATGGTGGGCCTATTTTGGACTAATTTGTTCCATACATGGAAAACTATGCCAATATTAAAATAAAGAACTCTACTTGAACTGCTTGAAACAAGAGAATAATCTCCTTTGCATGAAATCAACACTAATGCTAAACTTAGAATTATATTTGAACTAATGAAACTTTGAAATTTTGGATTGCATGAAAACCAAGGAGAAGTGTGATCTTGATAAATAGTCAACTAAAGCTTTGACCAACTAAAAATAGCCTTTCACCGTTATGTTCCTTGAGCCTTTCATGCATTCGAGTCTCTGTTCTAGATCCAAAAGAGTCATGCATGTTTTGGATGATTTGATTTTTTTGTTTATTATTTTTTATTCCTTTTGTTGCAGTCTTAGACTATAGATCTTCCTATAGATATAAAAAATGATATCTTTATTTGTCTTTACATGTTCTTGCATGTACCCTTCCGCATTCATTTTTTGGTTTATTTACTCTGTTTATTCCTATAAACTTTTCCTCTATCTATTTGTCTCGAGCTCCTCTTGGATTTTATTTATTTCTATCTATTTCCTTGGATAAAAGTCCAAAGGAATTCTATTTCCATAGGCTTTTCATTCATCTTTTCCTTCAGCTTATCTCCTTGTCCAAGTCTCCCAAAGGAATTCTTTTGGATAATTTTTTTGAAAGAATTCCTTCAGACTTTTGTCCATGACCTTTCCTCAAGGGAAAAAGCCCTTAAATATTTATAAAGTGTCTCTATTACTCCAAATGACCCTTCATAAATCTATGACTGCCCCTCAGATTTTTTGAAATTGACCTTCCAAAAGGGAAAGTACTCTTCAAGATTTTCTCGATTGGTCTATTTCTAAAGGGAAGAGCCCTTTGAGCTTTTTTTAAGGGTACATATCCTTCAAGATTTTTATAATGTAACTTCCCAAAGGGTAAGTGCGCTTCAGTATTTTGAATGGACTTTTTCCTTTCCTTCGAACAAAATGTCTGAAGGATTTGAACCTTTCTTTCCTGCAAGATTTCTTCCAAAGGAATTATTTCAGACAATTTATTCGAAGGAATTCCTTCAAACTTTTGTAAAGTCCTTTTCCTTTTTGACAAGCCCTTCAGGCCTTCTATAGAGTCCTTTTCTGAAGGGAAGAGCCCATCAAAATTTTTGTTTTGAACTTTCTCAAAGGGCAGATACCCTTTAGGATTTTTGTAATGGTCATTTTTTGAAGGAACTCCTTTAAACAATTTGTCTAAAGGAATTCCTTCAAACTTCTTGCCACAACCTTTATCTTCCTTGTAGTTACTTTTTATCAAAGGGCACATACCCTTCAAGATTTTTATAGTGAACCTTCTCAAAGGGCACATAACCTTCAAAATTCTTGCCAATGTCCTTTTGCCTCCTGAAACTACCCTTTGGGATTTTATAAAAGACCCTTCAGCTGGACATCTCTCTTGTGGACAATTTATTTAGACAAAAAGTCCAAAGGAAATAACCCTTTCAAACTTCTTGTTTTGAACTTTCTCGAAGGGTCGTTACCCTTTAGGATTCTTGTAATTGTCTTTCTACCCTTCAAACTTTGTAAATGACCCTTTTGAGTTTCTTTTGATCAGTGCCATTTCCTTCGGATAAAATGTCTAATGGAATTGAATCTTTAGCTAGTGATTCTTCAAAAAAAATGTCTGAAGGATTCAAACCCTTTGTAACTTCAAAATGATCTTTGCCCCTTTGTAAAACCACAAAAGTTTGCTTTCTTTAGAATCTGTTCCTTCAACTACTTGAATAAATATCTATTTTTTTCCTATAGGACAAAAAATATCAACATTCTAACAACTCAATTGGGAAGCATGCCTACTATGCTTGAGAACTCAGACCATAAACATGATATAAAACTCACAAAAACAATGGTAAATATGGTCCATGACTAAAAATATCATTTGACTGAACATAAAGTAACCTTCATCCTTTAAAATAGAAGGTAAACACAAAATGAGAAAGTTAACTAACAAAGCAAAAGTGCAAAGAAGCACTTATTCAAACAAAATAGAATGAAACTACTATGCTTGAACAACACTTGGAGGAAAGTAAAATAAACTATGTACAAGGAGCTTTGCTCTTCAATAGCAATGTTTCAGATGTATCTCATTGACTAGGATTGGAAGTTCCTGACCATCCAACTTTGCAAGTTAGAAATCATTGTGGGATTTGCAGTTGGAAATTGTGTATGGGCCACTCCAAAGAAAATCAAACTTGGTGTGCCTTCTTGGTTTAGCTCTATCCTCATCCTACTTGAGGACCAAATATTCTTCTTTGAAACTTTATGAAGAAGCTCCTCTATCAAAAGTTCTATTCACCTGTGTTTGATGAATTTCCATGGCTAGCATGGATTGATTTATTATCTCTTCCAGCTCCATAAGTTTAGCATACCTAATTTTCATAGGCTCATTGTCCAACAACTCCAGCTGATGCATTAGTTCAAAAATAAAAAATTCAAGAGAAATGAGTAACCTTGATTCCTTACCATATACCAGCTTGTATGGAGAGTTGGCTATTAATCTTTTGTAGGTGATCCTATCAGCCCATAGAGCTAACTTTAGTTTCAGATTTCATGACCTATGATTATCTTCAATAGTCCTTCTTATGATTCTCAATAGGTTCTTATTCATAGATTCAGTAAGGCCATTAACTTGTGGATAATAGTTTGATGAAGTGCTGAGATAAACTCCATGTTGGACAACCCATTGGTTGATCCTAAATCCTATAAAAGCTATTGTATTATCAGAAATCATAGTAGAAGGAACTCCAAATATAATAAGAAAACCTTCATATAAATAAAGAACATTAGTTTCATTTACTTCTTTCAATGCTATTATTTCTATCCAACATGTGAAGTAATCTGTAGCAGTGAGAATCTATTTATGCCCTGAACTTGAAGGAGGATTAATGAGGCCAATAAATTCTAATCCCCATTGGACAAAGGGCTGATCCACTGCAATTAGCTGAAAGGTAAGGCTACAAGCTTCACTTTTCTTACAAACATAACACACTATTTTCACTTTCTAACCCATGTATGGCAATCACCAAATATGCTAGGCTAATAGTACCCACCTCTCATGATCTTAAGGGATGTAGTTCTTGCAGAAAAATGTCTTCTACCATGCCCATCATGGAATTATTCAAGCAATCTCTGAGTTTGGCTTGGTTCTACACATCTTAGCAACATTCCATTGATATCTTTTTTAAACAAAACACTATCAAAAAGCAAAAAAAGAATTAATTTCAATATGAAATATCTTCTTTTTGAAGCACTTAGATGAGAGAGATAAATTTCATCTTGGAGATAACTTGCCGAATCATGAAACCAACTAGAAGTGAGGTATGACTAGCTACAACTTCTTCATCATTTGACACCAAAACAAGCTCATTATCCTCTTGCAAGTCTTGCGCTAGATGCTCACACAATCCTTTACCTCTAACTAGATTTGTGACCTTAATTTCCACATCATATTCCATTACCTTGGTTATCCAACCAACTCTCTTCTCATTTATGTCTTCATTCAAAAGGAACTCTTTGATTCTTGGATGGGCAACCATTAGGTGTATCTTATTATTAGACAACAAGTATCTAAACTTTTTAAGAGACCTTATGACTAAAATTACATGCTTTTCAACAAAATAATACCTCATTTTAGACTCCTCCAAGCCTTGATTGAAGAAGGCTATTGGCTTCTCTAAGGACTCATGATTCTGTTGAATAAGAATGCCCAAAATAGTGTCCATGTTAGCATCAATGTATAAAATGAAATATTTCATGAAATCTAGATTTATAAGTGTAGGAGCACTAGTTATGGCCTTATTAATATCTTCAAACCCTTTTATTCCTTCTTTGGACTAGTTAAAGTTATGATTTTTCTTTAGCATGACGTAAGTGGCTTAGCTAAAATGGTAAAATATGAAATGTATCTCCTTATGAAATTGATTTTTCCAAAGAAAATTTGTAAAGCCTTTTTGTGCTTAGGTAAGGAGAGTGCAAGAATGGATTGAATCCTTTCAAAATCTATGCTTAAACTATGCTTTGAAACAACATGTCTAAGAAGCTTACCTTCATGAACTAAAAATACACTTTTTATGATTTAAAGATACCCCAAATTGCCTACACCTTTCGAACACTTTCTTGAGATGAACCATGTGATCTTATGCATTCTTTGAAAACGTGGTTATATCATCTAAATAAACAAGTACAAACTTGTTAAGAAGGCCTTGGAATACCATATCCATGGCTCTTTGAAAGGTTGTTCTAGCATTAGATAAATCAAATGACATTTTTCTATATGCAAATGTCCCCCACTTAGTAGTGAAGGCTATCTTAAATTGGTCTTCTTGCTTGACCAATATCTAATTGTAGCCACTATATCCATCCAACAAATAAAACCTCTCTGAACCTACAACAAGCTATAAAATTTGTTCCATTGATGGCAATGGATAGTGATCTTTAAGTGAAGACCTATTCAAATCATGAAAGTTGACACAAATGAATCTCACCTTTTTTCTTTCATATCGGAAAAAGATTTACCACCTAAATTGAGTGCTTGATTGGAAATATAATCACTGATTCTATGAGCTTGTGAAACTTAGCTCTCACCAAAATCTCAAGCTTTGGATTGATGGGCCTTTGTCTTTGTCTCACTGGTTTAGTTTCCTCTTCTAACTCAATAGTGTGTTGAGCCAAACTTAGATTAAAAATTTTGATATCACTATACTGCCATGCAAATGTGTCATCAAAATTTGTGCATAACTCAATGAAAGATTTATTTTTTGAAGGACTGCATACCTTACCCAATTTCAAAATCTTACCAGCTGCAATCTCTACATTGGCATAGTGCTCTTCCTTTGTTGATAAGGATGACTTCTTTTTCCTTAGCTCATCATATCCACTAAAAATGTTCTCAAGTGTGACCAATCCTTTGGGTAGCTTATTCATTTTTAATTGCACAATCTGATCACCATACTACAGTAAGTGCTTTGACTGGTTTCTTGAAGAAAACTTAGCATCTTCTTGCAAGAATCTCATAATTTAATTGTCATCTTTGAACACCTGCCAATTCTCATGATTATTTGGAATAGAAGGCCTTACAACCACCTTTATATGTGACTGATTTTTTTCATTTTTTACATCAACTAAGATACTAAATTGTGCCCTAACAATAGCCAACTTATCATCATGTTTATTCTTATCTTTTGTTATTTCTTGAATACTAACAGCCTAAAAATATTCAAGTAAATCCCAAATTCTATGCTTATAATATTTAAGCAACAAATTTTTACATACATTCAAACTTTTTACTTGGTGGAATACAAGCTCACTATCTCCAAATACTTTCAAAGAATTGACTTTCATCTTCCTAACCCATTGCAAACCGTGAACTAGTGCTTCATACTCAACAATATTGTTTGAAAAACCAAACTAAAATTTAATAGAAGAGAAATACATTTATTTTGTTGGAAAAACCAACATCATTCTAGCTCTGGTTCCATGCTTATTCCTTGATCTATCAAAGTATAATTGCCACAAACCTTCATTAGACTCATCTTCTTTGACCATGGCTAGAATTGGTGCATCATCTCATGAAGGCAATACACACCAAGACCTTCTTCTTCAATCAACTTATAAGGATCATGGTCATACAAGGTAGAAGCCCATGCATAAAGAAACAAATTTAGAACTCCATTAAAGGTGATTCTTTTTCTACATCACTAATTTATAGCACATCATCTGAGATGATATAGTTAGTATTTACAACACTTAACATGTATAGCTCCATATGAAAATGTGAAATAGGCTCAGAATGAATAGTTACCTTGGTACCATACCTGGTTCTAAAAAACAAATAAGTTCAATCAGCTGATAAATATCCCCCAATCTTTGAAGTGAAATCTCTTGAAAGGCACATAACAAAGTAGGGAGGCAAGTCTACCACAACAACATCCTACTGAATAGTAACATTGGGGCATCCATGTAATGTCAATTTCAGATCCTTGATGATGCCAACCATTTTTATTAGTGACCCATCCAACTATAATACTCCTTTAGTGTTTATATCATAAACAAGTCCAAGTTTATCTGTGATCTATTTAGGCATGACCGTATTACTAGCTCCACTATCCACCATACAGTTATGAACTAAAGTATCACCTACTATCAAAGAAAGGTAGAAATGAAGAGTTTACTTTGATTTTACCTCAGTTTTATCAACTTTTTCCATTTTATCTACTTATTGTACCTACTATTTAGTTGATTGATCCAAATTAGCCAACACAACCCCTTTTTTCTCAACCAATTTTGAAAACAATTTGAGAGCTGAAAGCTCTGAAATGAGCTTATCCTTTTATCTTGGAATGGAAAGGGGATCCCACATGCTAATGCTGATGTTAGAATTTTTCATCTATTCTACTATACTAAAATGAGATCCACTAACCTTTGGCTACATCTTTTAAAGCACTGGTTGTTCATGAACTAGAGGTAGTTGATGAACTTTACTAACATTTGTATTCTAATTTTTCTATGTTGTAGGGGAAACAAGCTATTTTTTTTACTCTTATAAATAATCTTAGGATTAATTAAAGCATTTATAATATTTTGACCCTCTTCAATGTCTCATCTTTTAGCTCTAGTTACAACTGCAACTTGACCACTTGATTTGTTAGTTTCAACACCTTGAGTAAAAGCAACTTAATCTTCTACTTGCCAATTTACATTAATGGCATCAAGCTACCCTTGAACATAATGAGTCTCTCCCTGTGATTCCAAACTTGTATCTTGGTACTGACCTCCTTGAAAAGAAAACTCTTCTTGTGTCATTTGTGGCATAGTGATGTTCTGTGATACCAAGGCTTGGTTTTGAGCATCATTGAGATTTGAGGGCTGCCAACTTGATTCCTGCATCATGTTGTTTTGAGGTGGGGTGGAAACAATTGCCTTTTAAGTGGAAGGAACATTAGGATCAAGAGTAGCATATGGCTTAGCAAGAGTTATCACTCCTTGTGCTTTATATGGTGGTCTATTCTTTCTGAAACCTTGATAAGGAGGCCTTTGATCTTTAAAGGGCTGACAGGTGTTCTGATTTTGTTATTGATAAGGCGTATTAGACTGAAATTGTTGCCTCTTGAGCTATACTATTTCATTCTCAAAGGATTGTAGCAAACTTTTCAACTCTCCTATCTCACTAGTTTGACTAGTAGGGGCTGATATTTGAGTTTGAAGTGCTGAAATAGGAGCTAAGGATGGAACTTGAGGAATTTGGGGGGATGGTATAGAACTTAATTATTAAAATATAGGCATTGGAGGTCTTAAAAAAAGATTACCAGCTTGTATCAAACTATTTTTTGTCCTTATTGCAATCTCATAAGCACCTAACAAGGTAATGCCACCCATTGACTATATCATCACACTAATGTCATAATTAAGGGCTTTCAAATAGTATAGAAATGCATATTTAGAGATTGGCCTTACCAACACAGGTATTCTATCCATATCTTTTAGAATATGATGTTAAAATTAGACATGAAATCATGATGAGCCCTTGTTATGGCATTCAATTGCTCAACTAAAGATAGGTGATCATATTTATCTTCAAATTTCTTGACCAAGGCTACACCTAATTCATCCTAGGTAGAGATGGAATTAAGTGGTAGATTTCTATACCACTGCAATGCTTTTCCTTTGAAGGAGGTAGCCAACAATCTAATAACAACATTATCTTCAATCACATTATGGATTGAATAGAGGTTAGCAACATCTTGGATATACTCAATAGGGGTTATTTGATTTTCTCCTGAGAAGAATGGGATACTCTTGAGGGAAGACACTAGAATGTCATCAAATTGGACTAAATTTAGTGGGGTACCTCTATTGAATGGAGCAAACATTTGATTTTTGAGGGCCATTTGGATAGTGGGGATTGTAGTGCTTAGAAAAATAGGCTGACTAGGAAGTAAATACTATTATTTGAGGATATGGTTTTTCCCTCTTAAACCTTTGTCTCTTATATGATAAAAATTCAAAAGGAGTACCTTTAGTTGCTGACCTTGTGGTAAACTTTGGCATGAATGAATTGCATGAAAGATGCTATGAGCTCTACAACTAGATGATATATTTTTATACTACAAAATTTATTTAGATATTTAAAAGATTTCTTTGCTAGTCCCATCAGGTGTGCCAAAAACTATCCTTTTCTGATGGAATTCCTTCAGACAATTTGTTTGAAGGAATTCTTTTGAACTTATTACCACAACCTTTATCTTCCTTGTAGTGACTTTCCCAAAGGGTACATACCCTTTGGGATTTTTGTAGTGAACCTTCTTAAAGGGCACATACCCTTCAATATTCTTTCCAATGTCCTTTCACCTCCTAAAATTACCCTTTGGGATTTTCTAAAAGACCCTTCAGTGGGACATCTCTCTCATGGATAATTTCTTTAGACAAAAAGTCTGAAGGAAATGTCCATTTCAGACTTCCTATTTTGAACTTTCCTAAAGGGTTGTTACCCTTTGGTATTCCTATAATTATATTTCTTTAGAAGGGTATATAACCTTCAAACTTTGCAAATGACCCCTTCAGGTTTCTTTTGATTAGTGTCATTTCCTTCAAACAAAATGTCTAAAGGAATTAAATCTTCAGCTAGTGATTCTTCGATTAAAAAGTCTAAAGGATTCAAACCCTTTATAACTTTGAAATTATCCTTGCCCCTTTGTAAAACCACAAAAGTTTCCTCTCTTTATAATCTACTCCTTCAACTATTTGAATAAACATCTATTCTTTTCTTGTAGGGCAGAAAATTGTCAACATGACAATTCATCTTGAGATTGGTCAGCTTCTTCAACCTGATTCATGAGTTCATATTCATACTTTGGAGGAGGCATAAGATGGTTTATAACCTCTACCTAATCCATGAAGTCATTTTAAAACTATTTCCATACTTCATCTTGATCTTCTTATTCATTCGTGACCTCTTCAACATGGTTGGCTAACTGATTGACTACATCAATCTCTGCACCTTGGTCATCTTCATTTGTAGCCACACCAAATAGAAGCTCTTAGGACAAAATAAATTCCTCTTTAATCTCAAATGCATCATAAATACACACCTCTTTAATTATGAAGGCATCGGTACCTTCTTCAGGCTCTAATTTATCAATGTCAAAGTCATGCCACAATAGCCGATCAAAACCTAATTTCTTCTCCCTTTTCTGAAGTGGACTGCCTATCATGATCTCCTCATCATAGACACTTATTTTTTCCTATTTAGTCTCAAATTTTAATCTAATATCCTCCTCTATTCTTTGCAAAATATGATCTTCCTCCAAAAGGGAGATGGTGGGAGGGTGAAGAAGTTCATTTTGCTTGCAACTTAAGAGAGTGTCTTTCCAACTAGGTACTTTGAGTGGTCTCTTTGGTGGTTCTTGAGGGAGGGAGAAAGAGTCTTGAAACTATTGTAGGGAAAGATCATTGAGCTAATCTAACACCTCTTTTTTATATTCTTCAACCACTAACTCCTCTTAAACTGGCTCTTAGATCACCACAACTGACACCTCTTCCTTCTTCTCTATGCCTTTTTGAACCGATTTCCATGATGAAAATGTGTAGGGAATAACCACCTTTTCTTCCTTTTGAATGAGTATAGGAGAGGATGGTTTCACAATAGAGGGCATGACATAATTAGATTCAAAGGTGTAGGAGAAGATTCATGGTGGGATGGTTTCAAAATCTTGAGTGGGAATGGGCATAGGGGTAGGAGAGGATAAATTCATTGGCTCTTAGAAAGGAGAGGACACAAACGACTAATCTAAATGAGCTTGTTGATTTTTTAAAGATATCAACACACTTTTTGAATCTTGGACAATGCTTCTCAACCACACCTTATTCTCCCTCTCACAAATTGCCCATTGTTCATTCTCACAAATTGACCATCTATCCTTGACCAGCTGAAGAGCATTTCTTGCTTCTTGTTAAACATGAATAGGGATGACTGAAGAAATTTATAAACCCGTACCAGTCTCCCTTATCAACTCAATATAATTTGATAATGCTTGCTTGAATCTTGACAAAAATGTAACATGATAAACATAGTCTTGACAAGGGGAATTATAGGATTGATTTGAACGGTTAGAAGGCTGATCTTGGTCATACACATGGGTGGAAGGGAGGCAAAGCCCATGATAGGGCTGATAGGTTATTTGAGGGCCACTTGGGGAGAACACATAAGCATTATTAGCCTGATAAGTGTGATGCCGAGGTAGAGAATAAACATATTGATCAAAAGATGGTTGATTATACATACCAAATAATGGTGATTAGGCACTTGGACTATTTAAATTAGCTGATAGATGTTCAAAGTTGCCATTGATGTTTTTTGAATGCCTCTAAAGGCTGAGTGGATGAAGAGAACACCAAAACTCTTCACTTAGTGAACAACATAGTCACATAAGACGTGTCAAAAACTATTGTAACATAGAATTGCACCCTTGTGGGAGAATTATTTAAGCTCTCCCACTTCTAGCTAAAATATTGGAACAACCTCAAGCTATGGGTATCTTGTAATGAGGTTGAACCTCCAGAGTAGGTCAGCTTCCTTTTTGATGCTCACCTAAAACTAATGCTTCACAGGGAAAAGGGTTAGAAAGGGAAAATGGCTCTTAAGGAGGTTAACCAAGAGATGTACCAAATAAAAAATGGGGAACTCTCATAAGCTTGAACCCAAAGTAGATTTGCAGAGGATAGTATTAGCTCACACAATCTCAAGTTCAAGATGACTGCATAAGTGTTTCATGGAAGTGGTTCAGGAAGCAATGAATAAAAACAAAAAAGAGTTCTAAGACTCACTAAAAGCTCACATTAATGGTAGAAAGAACACTAATCCAAACATGCAAATAGCATTGAAAACTCCCTAAATAAGGTTAGAAAGAAGGACCATGGATGAAGAAGATTCTTATTCACATAATGCAATAGTGCACAACTCACCAAACACAGATTCAAGGAAAAAGATAGGCAAGAAAACTCCTATATTGCATCAAGAGGTAGTTATTATAGATGCTTGACAAGGTCAAGCCTAATCAAGAGGAGCATACTTTACAATATCTCAAAAAGTTCCCCAATTCCTCTAAAATTTCCAAATTAGAGAGAACTAGTTTCTCTAAATTTCAAATTGGAGAACCCTTAGCAAATAAAAAAATGGGATATATAGAAGAGGGAAGAGAAATCGAGAGAGAAAGGAGAGGGGCACATTGTCCATGATCATTTAATGAGCTCCAACTTGCAATGGATGCCCCACCACCCCTTTGTCCAATTAGGATAAGTCTATCATTGACATTTATCCTTCAATAGCTCCAATTAGTTCTCAAGTTCTTCTCATTGGCCCAAAAAAGTGCACTAGAGGACAAGAGTTTGTTCTATATGGTGAGTCATGATCCTTTCAAGGAGAAAATATCTTTGAAGGATTTGATCATTATTAAATGCTCCAACTGTCTCTCCAATCTCTCAAATTTTTTCCATGAATCTCGCCATACCTTCCACTTTGCTTCATTATGAGGACAAGGTCTTCATATATTTTAAACTGACAGAGCCATGCCATGTGTGCTTTGAGTGATGGTTTGTTGAAAGCATGGCCTAGGTTGCTCTTTTCATTAATCACGTACCTACTCTATGCTTTGGGACTTGAACCTGAAATAACTATAAGTTAAAAACCAATCTAAATTATTAGTTTTCCTATTGTCATAATAGATGACACTCTGCTCGATGCGTAGTCTTTTTTCATCTGTTGATCTCCTTGCTAGATCTTGACAAGTGTAAGCTCACAAAATCTTGATGAACCTTTTAAAAACTTGATCAAAGGCAATGGCTACTTGTAGGGGCTCAAACTTGATGTTTGTGGGTCCATCATTAATTCTTTCAGACTTTTGTTTGGACCACTTCTTTAAAGTTTTCCTTTGGAAGAATTTCCTTGGGCTATTTATTTTAGCCTTTTGTCTTCGGACTTTTTTCTTGGACCCTTCAGAACTTTGAAAATGACCTTTCAGAATTCTTGAAATGGTCTTTCAAAAAAAGTGTTTGGCTCTTTGTGAAGGGAGAGTACCCTTTGAATTTTTCTATTTTAGACCATTTCTCCCAAAAAGTACCCTTTGAAAAAACTGTTTGAGCACTTTGATTTGATGAGATCTTTTGGACCTTTGAAATGGACCCTTTGGCTTTTTGCAAAGTTATTTTTCCAAAGGAAAAGGATATCTTTCAAAAAAAGTGTTTAGCACCATTTCTTTTGACAAATGCCCTTTGAAATGTTTTGTCCCGTCGAATCTTTGAAAAATACCCTTACCCCAAGAAAAGAGTCTTTGGAACCTTTCTTTCGAACAAATTGTCTGAAAGAATTCCAACACTTAGTCAAAAAAAAAAAATTTGAGAGAAGAGAAACACTTAGTCCCATACAAAGGCCGAAAGAATGAACAAGAAAGATTTAACTGAAAAAGAGACTTTGCACTTAGCTTTTTAGCTTGCATGGTTATCTTTGAACACTGCCACTGGATCTTTAGAAAACCTTGCTTGGATCCTCTCTATTTGCAAATGTTGAAACCATTTCTATGCCTTTGATCCATTGCTTCATCAAACCATGCAAAAGCTTTATATGTAGGCCAAAAATGACCAATAAATATTATGAACAAGGGATCGTGATCAACCTCCCATTTTCTAACAAATATATTTCTTTATTACACTCTAATAAATAATGTTGGATTGAATTAAAAGAGAAATGCCCTGCCAATTCCTTAGCACCACAAAGAATTTTTTCCAAATTCCAATTCAATGTCCTACCTTTTCTCATGGCATTAATGATAACTATTGAATCCCCTTATATAATGACATCATGTAAACGTTTATTCTTTGCAATATCAATACCCTCCAACAACACAGTAGACATAGATTCATTATTTGTATGTCTAGTAGAAAAATAGATCCCCAAAAAAAATCCTTGGGAGCAAAAAATTATACATCTTGTATTAATAACCCCACGAATATCCCATGAAACAGCATCAAAATTTATTTTTATAAATCCAATTTTTGGTAGGATTGATCTGACATCTAATATAAATTAATTTCTTACCTTGGGCTATTAAACCATCTACAATATAATCTTGGCACAGTTTATAAATTTTTATCTTTCTTGTATTTAATAGATTTTTATTAATTTTAGTCAAAACAAAGACATTATCAGAAATAACTTTCTCTATATTTGCCCATCAAAAAGTGAAAATAAATGAAATGGTGTTTTTATAACCAATATGTCAGTGCATACTGCTGATGCACAAGATCTAATTTTAATTAATTCAATTTTTGCAATAAAAAAATAAATTTATTATTGCTGCAAGAATCTATAATTGTTGATTAACCAAGCCTAATTTTTTTTCATGGGAAACATTTAATGATATTGGATTAATTGAATACGTCAATAGCATTGTCTAGTCAAGGTAAACAAAATATACCTATCAATTAAAATGGGTTATATAAAATATCAAATTTTATCGAATGAAATTTATTGTTGTGCTAGCTTTATAAATTACATTGAATGAAATTTATTTTTACTGGTAGGTTTAACTGTTGTGGTGTCATATTTTGGAAATATAAACTTTATTAATAATTAAATAAATGGATGGTCAATATTCATAAATTTTGAATTGTTTATATTTCTTGGATGGTCTTTTAAAGAGTTCATTTCATAAATAAAAAACTCGTATCAACATACTTTTTTTTGTGTGTGATGAAATCAGCATTACATGAAAATTTATGATATCTTGAAAGGGGACATCCTTAAAAATCTATAAAATTTAGTCATCACTATAGTTATGTTAAAAATTACTATTGATGTTTAAAGTGCAACTAACTAGTACAACAATGTCTTCTCTAGAATTATCTTGAATGATTTAAATATCAATTTGTTTTTTAATGTTTGCAACATAGTCAAATTTGAATGGATTCAAACGCTTGATATAGGTTTAAAACTATCACCATCTATTTAAAAATAATACACTGGTATTAAGTGTATATATTTTTGAATTACCAAGTTCCAACTACCACCTCTTGTCCATTGGGTTTATAATAATAGACATTAGAGGTGTACTTAGTTTTTTAGTTTCAACACTAAATAATAGTTCAACTTTAACCACATTTGATGATGTTTTGGATAAAATAAAAATAATTATGTTAGTTGCACTCATATCCACAACCAAAAAATTTATCGGTAATTTAAAGTTGATATTATGATAATTGGGTGGTGATCCATAATCATAATGTGACTTTATTGTTATTCATTGTGACCCTATATTAATTTTGTTATAGGGTGGTGAGCTATATTCATAACTTGCCTTAGTTTTTGTGTATCGTGTTCTTAAAATAATTTCATTATGATGTAACAAATCCATCAAAGTATACATCCCCCAACATGTGTCTACCCATTTCCTCCACATCCTTGTTAGTGTGCCGATTACATCTTTGGTGGTAATTTTGAGTTAATAGTCTATCCAAATTCCATCTAAACCATTCAATACATTCATATTGTCTTTAAAATCATTCTAAATACATTTATGGGATGTATGAGATGATTTAAAGAAAATTTGGATGGCCTATTATTATTATTATTATTATTATTATTATTATATATTTTTAGAATGTTAACTTGCAAGATGGATAGTTTTTTCCAATAAAATTAAGTTATTTTTTCAAAAGGAGAAGGATGAATCTTATAAAAAAATAAGCATGTCTTTCAATTATAGTAACATTAGGTAGTCAATGCAACTGTAATAAATCATGGTTCCATTAACCATTAGGTTTCCTGGATGCACTTAAAACCATTTAATTTCAATTGACAAATGGTTTATATGTGCAAAAATTTTAATGTGAATGATTTTTTTAATAAAGTTCAAGAGAAAAGGAGTATATGTCACCAAAATTAATAACAAGGGTGTTTTGTGTGAATTCAAAATTTTGAGGTAAGAGTGCTGCATAAAGTTTGTGGAATATCTATTATTTTTTTATGTTGGATTTTATATTATAAATATTTTCAAAAAAATCACTTCTTTTTCCAGTTTAACCTCTTCAAATAAGATGATCACAGTGTTAAATTTCAAACTACCACCATATTTATGCTTGCTAGAGTTCTTTGGTCCTATAGATGATAAAATGTCTATTCTCATGAAATTTATTACAAAATATTTTGATTCATTCATTCATAATTGGTACCAAATTGGGCATTCATAAGGTCTTATTTTAAATTTTAAAAAAATCTCAAATTTTACATATAGCATTATGAAATTTGACATATTGATGGAAATAATAACTTATGGAGTGCCTATCACGTATATTTGTCATGTATTATGGTTAAAAGCCTTTGTATTTGGTGTATTATCATTGTTCACAAGGCATCTATGTGAAAAAATTACATTTATTAGGCATTTAATTATTTATAGTGCAAACTCCTACTCTTTTGGGGATGTTATCTTATTTAATGAGCTCCCTATGAGAGTTGGCATCTTTTAATGTTAGTCAAGATAATTGAGGAGAAAATGGTGCCCAAGAAGGTCAATAAGTTTTTACCAAATATGTTCCATTAGGTAATGAATCCCTTCCTTATGATAACCCTATATTATTTTTCAAATTCCTAGAGTTAGAATATGCTAATAATCTCTTGTGTAATTTCTCATTGTAAGTGAATCTTATTGATTTTATATTTATAGATAGTTAAATTAAAATTAGAGTTGTGTTATAAGGAAAAAATACAAGACTAAAGATGTGAGTGTACTTTGACGTAGGTGATTGTTGTAAAAAAATAATCTATTATTGGTTGTTTTCCTTTATCTTCAATTTTTACGGCCTTTGTGCTTGTTGGATAAAAATTTGGATTTCCATAAACTTAAGTTGTATAAATAATACCAAAACCAAATATAATCATACATGATATATATTCTATAGGATATATTGGGAGAAAGCTTATCTTAGTTTAATTTTTACCATTTTCATCAACTTTATATAATCATTATCCTCGCCATCTTTTATAGTGTTTCTACGTTCTCCAAGCTCAAATGTTGCACTATTTATTGCACTGGAATAAATTTTTTAAATCCTATTATAGTTTTAATCATTATTTATATGAGCCATTGAGTTATCTCTAGGCTTAATAATTTTACAAAATCTAAAAGGCATGTCATGTTTTGGAAGTATATGAATAACTCCTTTATACAAAAAACTTGAATATTTATGCAAGGTAAAGGGTAAACATCCACATAATGAATCCAAGGTCTTCTGAGCAAGATATCATACCTTACATAGTTATATGTGTCATAATCACTTAATTTATAGTGTTTTTGACCTAAAAATTAGATCCAATGCAATTTTAGCAAGGGTGTTTTGTTATTGACTATTAAATTGCATTATACTCATGTTTGGACAAGTTAAGGCCTCTCTATCAATACTTAATTTTAAAATAAATCCCCACTATAAATATTTAATCCGAAAATGTTATCAACAAGCATGTATTTAATCTATATACCACCAATAATAACTTTAATGTGTATTCAGGGTACTTGTGTTGATTAACATTTCCTTGAGTTATCTCAACATCTTCAAAAGTTATTTTAATGTATTTTAAATATATAATGTTTAATAGAAGCAAAATGAGATAGTTTTGTATTAATTAGCAAAGTAATCTCCAAGGTTTATAAAATATATTTTTAAAACATTTGATCTTATGAGTAACAATAGGATATATATCTTTGTTTGGGTGTTTGAAGTGGTTCAATAATATCTTAATATTTTACTACTTACAACCCATAGGTATTTGAGGAATGTTTTAGTTTTTCATTTCTTAAAGAGTGACTATTGCTTTTTTGGGCTCTATCCCTCCTTTTCCCTCACAATATGTCATCACACATTAAAAAAATTATAAATTAGAAAAAGACTTAATGTTTCTCCTATTATTTGAGTCCTTTTTAAAGGAACTAGGGCATGAATAACAAACACATAAAACACTCAAGCAATGAGTACATGAAACCATAACATCAATTAAAAAATATTTAGGGAAAAACTTACTTAGGGTTTGAAATTTATAAGAGGAATTTTAAGTTGAAATACTAAACCATCCAAGGGCACACATCTAACAAACTCTTAGGAAATAATTTCATAAATATTGCATCATCATGAATATCATTATGACATGAAACATATAATGAACACAAGTGAAAACAAGGGTTAATGCTTATATTATACAATTTAAATTTAGGTATTTATATGGCATTGTAATTGAATTCAAGTTTTTTATATTGAAGACATAATGACGCATACTTGGTCATAAAATATATTATTTTCTGAAATAATAAGAACATTAGAAATAATACTATGTTGATAAAAATGAAAATGTTAGGGTCTTGCACTATGGGCTTATAGGCAATTTGCTAAAAATGACACAAAGGGAGGGATTCCTAAATCATAATTTTCCTAAGGGTTTTTCCTATCCATTATATAAGAGATTTTACACAATTGAAGCTTAGATGGACAATTAACAAGAATTCCTATGGTCAATGCCTAGGGTTTGGAAAATATAAAACTAAAATTTACAATGAAACCCTAGAGAGATGGCATAATTATGGGAAATAAGGAAGGACATTAGGGTTTAAATGTTTAAAAAAAGCATATGGCTTCAGATCAAAGGAATCAAGAAAAAATGAAGCTATGGATTTATATCTAGGAGCATGCAATGTGACCAACTCTATAAAATATGATAAAATTTGAGATCTAACACAATATAGGGTAGATATTACCCTAGGAGGTGTAAGATAAATGTAGGTTTTCCAAAAGATGAAACCCTAAGGAGATTTTAAGAAAATAAATTCACAAAAATGAAAGAAAATAAATGGATTACAACTGAATGTAACACAAATAAATCAATTTAGACTTTATTATACATCAAAACACGTGCAATATAGTAATGATTCCTATTTAATATTTTCAAATCAATTAGTACATAGGACACATATGGTTTTGATACTTATATTGAATAAAAATAAATATGTAAGTGATTATATACATATGTATGGATTAATATGAGTGCTTTAGATAAGTACACAGTGATAGGTATGCTTAAGATAGTTGACATATAGGATCTGAAACAAATTGAAAAATGGATTTATTTGGTTGTGATCTCATGTTTCCCAAATTTAATTTGTGTGATGTGACACTTGGATACATATAAAATATAATTTACTTGTTTACCTTAGACTGGATCCAATGCACCTAAAATTATATGAAAAAAAAAACATGACTTTAATTTTACGTATTAAATCACATGAATATAAAAACTATCTTAGTATTTATTAGGCCTTTAAAGGGTGGGAACTATGATATAATATTATGAAATAAATCTTAATTTGTATAAATGTAAATATCTTTAGAAATATATAAAACCTTAGTTTGTGTTATTAAATTGTTTCACAAGAAATATTAGTTTAAGAAAATAATAAATGATTTAAATATTGTTTGATCTCTCGATAATCCATGTGTGTGCTTAAAAAAATGCTAATAATCTTTTATGTAATGTCTTTTTGTAAATAAACTTTAATGCTTGTGTAATTATAAAATTTAAGTTTAAATTAGGACCCTATTAGGACATAAATTTACATCCAACTATTGGAAGTGAAAAGGGTTAGACCAAGGGGAAAGTACACCTTAAATTAGCTGAGACCAAAGTAAAAGACTGGGAGCATTGAGAATGCTCTAGATAGGACCAGGAATGCTTCAGACATAGAGCTAAAATAATGAGAGATAAATGGATCAAGAAAGAAAGAGAGGGTGAAATGTCAGGAAGAAGAAATGGAGATCATTGAAAGTAAAAAAATAGATCAATAACATGCCCAAGTTAGACATGTAATTAAAAAATAAACAAGTACAATACACATTCAAATTAATAAATAATAAGTTCCCCAAGGCCATTTTTAAGTATCCACATATTCAAACCCCATAAGCGAAAGAAGAGGAAAAAAATTATTATAATGTCCATGAATGACCATAATAGCTCAAGGGGAGTGTAAACCTAAAACTAAATTATAATATTTAAAAGGATCCATTTGTTCATTGGGAGTGTAAAAGTACAACTAACTTGTAATATACAAGAGAAACCATGTCTCTAAATAATAATATAATATAAGAAAAATATATCCATACACTACTTAGGAGAATGGGAAAATTTTGATAGAACACTGATAATCCTATAGTAATATTAGAATCACCATTTGCATTATAAATTTCAATAATGTCCCTAAGAAAAAGTATTAAAATGCCAGTTGGAAGATGGATTTTACAAAGGGAAATCAATTATGTTGCACTTGGGGGTTTGATATCAATAATACTCATGATTGAAGTCATAAAATCACTATTGGAGTGGATGAAATGTGTAATTTGGTAGAAATGAAAATTTTAAAGTTTTTTTTATGGGTTTGATATGTTTTCTATTTATGATGATGATTATCTTGAAGATTACAACACTACATATGTCAGGTATCACATTTTTTTCCTAGTAATATATCCCCCATCTATAAAATATCATGCTTAATGTTTTATAGTACTTGATTCACATAAAGATCAAAATAAGGAGAATAATACTTGATTCACATAAAGATCAGAATAAGGAGAACATGAAGTGGATCCACTTAGACAAATGTATTATAAATGTCATTTCCCAAAGGGAAATATCTAAACACCCATTGTGAGGATAGTAGAAAAAGTAGATAAGTTATCTTAAACATTATTATGAGTTTTTAATACCTTGATCTAGAATTTTAATATAGTAGATACTGCACCAAAAAGTAAATTACTCATTAGAGAGTAAACATAACATGAAAAACCAATCATCACTAGAGATTTGATGGTTGGTCACATTTCTAGTATGGTGGGATTAGACTCATAGTTACACAATGGAAATTTACCACATAATAAGACCATTATTATTATATGTACCCTACCTAAAACAGTAATTCCCTATGAAAATTTTAAGAAAAGTCTATTATCAAAGGCCAACATGGGCATGAGTGGCAGGAGGGATGAATTTAACGTTGCTTAAATTATGAGTTTTTTTTACACATCATCTTCAACAACATGGTTTTAGACATAAAGGAACATTCCTAAAATAATAAAAGGTAGGAAACAATCAAGAAAAAATGTAAACTTTAACTTTTTTGTAATTTTCATACCTCTTAATACAATCAAGACTTCATCAATGTATCTTTAGAAGTATCTAAAACAATATCTTGGGAATATCCAAGAACCTAAGTGGGAAATAAATTTTATTTAGAGATTGAAACATTAAGAGACTTGAGGCTAAGTGGTTTTCAAGTAGGAAGGGCCTCTAAGATATGTATGATAGCCCTAACCTAACATAAACAATATAACATATCTAACTACATTCATTTACATGCAACAAGTGTAACGCTCTCTCAAAACACATGGCCTAATAGGATAAAACAAGTATTTTATTTATAAAAGGTTATCATCAATATCTTCACATTATGAAATCCATGCATATGACTTGCCATGCAAGACTACAACTAGAAAACCTTCTGTCACAAGCAAAAAAGTTAACGATAAGGTAGGTAGTTGATGTGACAAACATAATTCCCGTAAGCAATGGGTTAAAGATTCCATTTTTAATATTAATTTATATCTCAAATCACCTCCCAAGGTATTATCACAATTATGCTAAGGTGTCATTGCCCTTTGATAGAATAATTAAAAGGATGAGCTTAAACAAAGGCTATACCATGGTTTTTTATAAATCAAAGTGTTATATAATATAATTTCAAGATAATGTTTACAGTTTAGGAATCCAATTAATTAATTTTTAAATACAAGCTATCATGGTAATTCACTTGGATAATTCAAATAATTATTATTACCAATTAATAAATAATTAATTCATCTACGTAAAATCTTTTACTAATAATAATAACATAATGCATATTTAAAACAAATTGGGTTAAGTAAGTAAAACTCAAATTATATCACAACCATTTGATCAAAAAGATTTGGGACCTCCATTCAACAACCCTAAAATATCCCTATAATCATTATAAGATTTTATAGAAAGAGTTCCTTAGCACCATATATTCATTTTATGCATCACATGATTTAATATTTTTGTCTGCAAGTGAAAGGGAATGAATGATGTATGCCCTACCTCTTCTCTTACATATACCTTGCCTCATGGATTAAAAGTTTTCATTTCTTATGTAGTTACACGTACATTTTGTATCCACCTTGCCTCTCATAGCTTCTAGGTTTTCATTCTTATATATTTACATTTGCATCTTGTATCCGCCTGGCCTCTCATGGATTCGAGGTTTTTCATTTGTTTTGTATTTACATTTACATGTTTGGAGCCTAGAGTCAAGGGTTGCACATATTTTCACATATTCACAACATTTAAGGTTTCAATACAATAATAATTTATTTAATTTTTGCACGTGGGTTTCTTGTTTATAGTCTAAACTATCCCTTAGCTTACATTGCTCCCTAAAGGGTTAGGACCTATGTATTGTTTAATATTAGGGAAGATATGTTTTAATATTTAAGGGCAGGTTCAATAGAGGGTGGTTAGGGAGTTACATCTCAACCATGACTATGTTTGATTTAGGGTGGTTGAGGAATGACATATTAGCCACCACATTCCATATAGCATGGCAGATGCAGCATTGCCACCACTAAACTTTTGATTGGTATTGCCACAGTGGAGGGGTGTTGAGGCAACAAATCTACTCAAGCACTGTGTGCCTTACCTTTTTGTTTTGTTTTATGATTTCATAATGCAAGTTAGAAGGGTTTAGTTCAACCCATCCATATATATATATATATATATATATATTCAGTGTATTATCCTAATATATATTTTTACAAATGCATATCTTGTATAAATAACAATATGACAAGCTCTCTTTTTCTTGTGTTAGTGTGGAGGTGGGTTCCAAGTTAAGGAAAATGCATATATTCATAAGGCTTTATCCATTTTTGTCTAAATCAGTATTTTGTTAGTGTAATTTATTTTTGGATATATTTTAAGTCTCACTTGGAACCATGCATTTATAGCTGGGATTTAATCATTTTTTCCATAAAGATTTATCATCATTTCTAAAATTAATCTATTTTGAAAAACATTCATTTATTTTCAATAAATAAATTACCATATTTCCTAAAAGCATTTTGCTTGAACAATATTCATTTCTTTTCAACAAAGAAGTTACCAATAAAATATCATATCAATATATATTTAGAAAAAGAAGTATATAATTATATAGTAATCCATGGACTAAATCCCTATTTTAGTATGTAAAAAACTAAGTACAACTATATTTCATAAATTCACACATCTCACACAATACAATAGTTTTTAGAATAACAACTCAAGGTTAAAATCCATGACTATAATAATCAAAATAACAATATGTTTTAGTTATAGAAACTCATGAGTATGTAAATATGCAAGGACCTAAACCCTAATTAGGAATAAAATGAAATTTTTAGCAATAATAACATGTATAACAAACAAATTTACCAAAATACATCCTCTACTTCTCAAAACTTTAAAACAAATTAGCACAAAACCTTATTTTCAACATCTCCAATAAGTGAGAAAAGTAAAACATCTGTGTTAGTACTTCAATAAGTAAAACATAAATTAAGCCTTTTTTCCACTTCTTCTAAAATTTATACTTCTTTAATTTTTTAACAAAAAGGGTAGTGCTCATCTCCTATCCATATGATTTCATCAGGTATCTATGACCCTCACTAAGCCCTAAGCTAAAGAGGTTTTCAAAAGATTGAATACTCAGACATTTTGGTCATAGACATAATGAAAACATTATATAATGATAATCTCACATACAGAAAAAATCAATGAAGATAAAACATATCCATAGCCACAAACAAGAATTCAATGTGGTAAGTTACAATTAGGGGTGAATAGGGTGAAACAAAAACAATATAATGTATAACTCCTATAATTTTGAGTGTAAACAATATGCATATTTCCTTAAGAATGTGAGAGAAGAGTCAACATTGTCCTCATAAATATTTTTTGTCCTCTATCTCCTATAAGAACCAATACAACCCTTAGGCCCTAAGTTGCTATGAAGCTTCCTCCATTTCCCAAGGCTTAAAAAATTACAACATAGGCCTGCATGCCCAACATTTCTCAAAATACCAACACATAATTATAGGCATAAATAAGGTATAAATCATACCTAAAACTCTTGAAAGGGTAAGGTAGAACCTTCCTTCTATTATTCTCTTTTGATTTATGCAATATCTACTATGTAATCTCCTACTTTATACTACAGTTAAAATGAGGAGATGCATACAAAAAATGGTTACAAAAGGGAAGCATGTTGATGTATCTTATAGCCATCCATAAAGGGATATGAGTCCTCTCCAGGCATGTATATCAACTTATCCTAAACAACATAGATAAGAAAAAACTATTGGATATAGAGTTATCTATAGTGGTTAAATGTTACACATACAAAGGCACTTGAATTCGGGCCAATAAAAATGCATGATAGATTTGAGGATCGACATTTTTTGGGCTTCTAATGAAATTTCAAATTCCATACTTCTTGGAATGGGTCTGATAAATGGTACATTCACACATAGGTTAGATGAATAACAAAGAATGTATTCTTAAGGTAATATGTGGTGTACACACACATAGGTTATATAAAACATGTTTAGGCTAGGCACAGGATCCCCGCATCATGTCTTAGATTAGAGGATCATTGGGTCTATGGTCAACCTCTTGATCCCATTTTGGCCTTTGAACACTTGTCACCTGAAAATTCATTGTATTGGTTGAAATTTACATATATATAATAATATAATAATGATAAAACATCCACAATATCATAATATTGCCACATAATTTCATGAATCCCTCACGATCACATAGTCCATGATACATCCATCCTGATCTATTTCAATAATTAAAATATCTCATTTCAAATCCATCATATAGTTATACTCACTAAAAGTAAATAATAATCCCACATGCCACATAATTTAGTCTAACATAAATGGATAATTCTTATCATTCACTTGGCATGATCACATAGTACCAATCTCACAAAATGACATGGTGGCAACTAGTGATGGTCATCAAATTTAATTTGATGTGGACATTTGACATGTAATTTCACGTCAAATTTATCCCAATCATAATGAAGTGAAATCATTGATGGATTTCTTTGAAAGTTTGTCTTTGTGGCTTTTCCTTTTGCATCCAATGGAATCATGACATGTGGTAGGGTCTGATTGGTCACAAAGTCATGCGGTCATATCACTCACTATGATTGCTTATGACCTATGTAGACCTATTACTTTATCAAATACACTTTATTTTATAATGCTATCTGCATATAAAAAGTGTGTGTAGTTAGATCCAACACATAATAGAGGGACTATAATCATATTGATTAAGACATATTTATAAAATATATACACAACAAATATTCAAATAGCTTTGTGATAAAAAATAAGATATGTGGTGACTATTGGGTGACCACAGGGTTATTAATATCCATGGGATCCCATGGAGAAGTCCATGAACCCATTATTTTATCTAATTTAATTGGATATGCAGTTAAGTTCAAAAATTACTCTTAGGTCACAATATATAAATGGGTCGTGATTTAAATGTTTATATATGGCCACACAAATTTATGTTTTTATTAAAGTGGTCATGGTGGAAAGTGAATTGTAGACGATAGTTTATGACTATATATCACCTCAGTATTATACACTTGGAAAACTCAGACCTTGGTTAATCCTCTCAATTATTTACCTTTCTTATTTCCACAAGTCTTGCATCTGCTCTATTTTTGTGCCCTATGGGCTATATCTCTTAGTTTGATCAGTCTTATATTGATGACCTAGGTCTTTTATCTTACCCAAAATACTTAAAATGTACTTATTTTCCATCTCTATAAGTTCTAAAATTGAACCTACTTTCCTTCTCCTTAGACATTAACATTCAAGATAGATACTAGTGTTGACGCTACTGTCCTATCCTAATGCAAGTGTCTAGTGCCCTAAATTCATCTAATTTACAAATTAAATATATCCTAATTGTCAGCCTAGTGATTTAATGAGTTATTATTTCAAATAAATTGATATAAATACAATATCAACCCTCATTCATTCCTCACCTAACATTCAGACAAAAGAGATTAAAAGAACATTCAATTAAACAAAGATTCTCTATTTATTCATATTTACATACTAGTCATAGGGAATGCACATCTATAGGTCTAAATTACTAAAAGAGAAACCCAAGAGTCTGATTTTCCAAGTCACAATTTTGGTCAATGTTGTACTTACTTTTCACATATTATATGATTCACACATAATCCAACAAATAGGGGAGAACTACATGAGCCTGAGGCCCTCTTTTAGAGTATTGGATATGTAGGTAGCACCCTTTGACAATGGGGTCTTTGGGTTTAAATCGATACTATGTGTCCACTAAATTATTTTTCCCCAAGGTCATTATGCAAAAAACTCAGACAATAACATCGATGCAACCATCCTAAGCTGATGTTACTATCTAGAGTACCAAAAGCATTAGATCCATAATCTAATGACTATTCTAAAATCTCATTCTAGCCTATTTTTTTCTATTCCAAATCTAAAACTGCATATGCATCATAACAATCTAAGTATAACACTTCTTTGTCATTTCTATATCTAACATAGTTATATTTTCTATATTTAGACTATCTCAGTAGAATAACTTTAGTGTATGTTTACATTTGAGTTTAGCATCTAATTGGTATACTATAGATATGATTATCACCCTCATGCCATTTCATTTTTATATACCCCTTTAATTCAAAATATAAGGTTAATGATAATATCACCTTAGATCAAACATTTTAGGGTTAAACATTTGGTGAACTCAATTCATTTGAATGTATTTTTCTTGATTCTTAGGGGTTTAAACCAACTATGATTTTAGATTGTCGTACTTTTCAATTTCCTATTTTTACTATTTTGCATAAAACCTAGGTGTAACCCTAGATGGGAGGTGTGCCTATTGAACATATTGAGCTTCCCTTCCAACCAGCTAGGATGTCTCAAACTAATGAGGGATCTCATACCTTGGATCATGATGATACCCATGTTGACAATGAAAAATAGGATTATCATAGAAAAATATTCTAATAATGAAAACCATGAAATAAATGAAAATGAACACATATACCATGATTAATTGAATACAGTCACATTATTTTAGGAGCGTATTCAACAAAAACTTAAAGATCTTGACGAGATCTTAAAAACTATACTCGAATTTTTTTTTTCCAAAACTATAGCGAAAACATCCTTCCCCTTGAACACACTAAAACCAAATACATCTAGTGGGTGCATGGGTTATGTGTTTGAACCTTTTTTCCTTGAATCTAATATTGATACATCTATCATGGGATTACCCATTATTTGAACACACATATCAGTTTCAATGGCTATTAATACTCAAGACATTTTTTTCCCCTTTGGTGACTACTCAATTTGGTAATCTAAATCCCACTAGGCCTACAATTTAATCACTCCTTCAAGTTATAAAGACCTCAGAGGATGAGGTTAAAAACATTGAATAAAATGCTTTAAAAATCCCTTCATGTTATTGATTCACAAGATGTATTGCATAGCCCCCTTGTACTTGAGATCTCTTTGCACTCTTTGCCAACAAGCTTTGTTGCACCTAAGTTCACATTTTATGATGGCAAAGGTGATCTTAAAAAACATATTTGAACCTTTTATTGGCATGCCTTAACTATGCCTCCAATGATAAAATTTTGACCAAATTATTTCAAAAAAGCCTCAAGGACTGTGCTTTGAGGTGTTTCTATGATTTACCTCTACAAATTGTAAAAGCATTCAAACCTCTTGCAGACCAATTTTTAACACATTTTTCCATATATATTCTTGAAAAGGTTTTCTATTCCCAAATTATAAAAATCAAATAAGGAATCAATGATATCTAAAATATATCTAAAGTAAGGAACCAATGATATCAAGCTTGCTTTCTATTCTTGAAAAGGTTTTCTATTTTGTAGATAAATAGTTTCAAGATATATCCAAGTAAAGCTTGCTTTCTCCTTTACATGAGTCTATTATTTTTAAAAATTTAAAATATTTTAATGACTAATGCCATATTGTATAGGATCGTGAAATGAAGCTTATGTCACCGAATAAGCTCAAGTATGTAGCAAACACACCAGATACATCTACATCTAGTACCAAGTTTACAATCAACCTAAGTTATAAGGTAAAACCTCTTGAGCCTAAAAAATAAACCACCACCATGGTTGAAATAGTTTCACAATAGCCTAATTGACTTGTCTTATCTAATACACCAAGGAGACAATTTTTTCATTTACCTAAGTCCCTAAATTCATTACTCCCATGGTTACTAGAGTGTCAACTTATATCTCTCCTTCATCCTATCGAGGTTGATATGAGTTATATTCTACCTAAAGGATATGATACAAATAATTATTGTGATTATCATCAAGGACTAAGACATTACAAAATAAGGTGTTTTACCTTAAAACACAAGATCCAAGATCTTATCAATGACCAAAAACTTATATTTGAGAATCCTCAAAAGGAATTAGGCTCATAACCTAGGGATCACCATAAACATAAAATATTTAAAAATCCTTTGTAAGACCATTCTAAAAAGGAACCAAAAGTGCAAATGGTATATAATGCACATCCTCCTCCATCACATTATGGGCACCCACTAGATGGGATTATCGGTACTTACACTTGAGATATACCTCCCATGGTTCAAAGACCTTCTATTTCATTTGATGACAATGAAATTAAGGATGATGACTTTGATCTTCATTTTATATTAATTTGAGAATATCTTAATAAACACCTCATATGTAGTGTTATGATTGATAATGATGCAAGAAAAAAAATTTGGACTGTGACATTACTTACGCACTTGGGTTATACTCATCATGATTTACATCCTTGTATTATATCAGTTAGAGCATTCAATGGGAATTCTCAAAAGGTTCTTGGTAAGATTGGCTTACTTTTATATGTCAGTCCTGCACATGTGGTTACCACCTTTTTAGTTATACCTTCCACAAACATATATGATATGCTATTAGGAAGACCTTGGATACATAATCTTCAAGTAGTACCATCTGTAGTGCATGGGAGTATTAAATACATTCATACCAATCGGGTAATTATAGTTTTCAAAATTACATATGAGCATTCTCTTGAATAATAAAAACTTATACCCAGACAACTAGTTATCAAGACTACTAAAGCTCATTCACCATAAAAGTGTAAGAAATGATAAATCCCTTTTACTAGGTGGCTAGTACTTGAGAGACCATCACATCAGAGACATATAATAGATTCTAAGGAATCTTCATTTTCTACTAAACACCATAATCAAATATTTAGAGCACCTTCAAGTGTAAATATTAATGCTATGCCAAAAAAATAAACACTCAATGATGGGTTCCAAGAACCCTTACTCCCCTTACTCCTACTATTGCTTCACAACCATAGAGTCCTATTATACATACATAGAACACCATTGATACCAAAATGATAGATATTACATGTATACATGCTCATTGATAATTTAATTGGGGTATTACACAAGATTCATACTGGGGAAATATATATAACCATCTATTAGATGGCATCATAGGATAATTCCTCTTAAAAATTCCAAAAATACCAAAAAATAAAAAACATTCAAAACTCCAAAAACATTTTCAAAACCTACATATTCTATTGGCTCCTTGACATATATATGTTAGTTTCATGTTGATGGATGGCATATTCAGTTACTCCTACATACACATATGTGTTAAAATTATACTTGAATGAGATACTAACATACACATATACATGATAGATTCCTATTTTAGATGTTGAGCTTTCTCTCTACTCATGTCATATGTACATTCATCCACTTCTTTGATCTTGATACACACATATTATATTATTCGATGATCACTCTACATTATCATGTTTGAATTTATATATATACTTACACATACCTTTATCCATGATTATATCTTAGATAGGGTACTTGATATGCTATATACTTAACATTTTTTCATAATATATTTGATCTATGGGTTACTATGACATGTTTATGTTGGTTGCTTATGCTTTATTTTATACATTTCTTTGAGTGTCTTGCATTGATATTGTATTCATTATTCGTGCATTTGAATATGATCATTTAATTATGACCCCCATACTTATGTATGATTTCATTGAGATTTTCATATGTCATTCTTGCTTTTATGGGCATTTGACTAAGTCATGTCCCTTCGACTATGTGGCATTTGAACTTGCCCCTTGTTTGGATTCTCCTTAGACCATTGCCTTTTGACTTACTTTTGAATGCTTTTGTGTGTGTACTTGATTTTATTATTAATGTTATAATATCACTATCTATATGTTTACATGATCTTTATCATGCATCTTAGGCCTACATGTGATCACATTGGTTCAATGTGCTTCAATGCTATATCTACTTAGACACATTCCTTTTATACGTCACATATTTACATTCACAAATTATAGACTTGTCTTATCATTTTGAGGTGAGGTAACTACCTGTTCCTATCTTTCCCTCACCTCAAAAAGGGGCATATTAGTGGGGGAATGTCATAGAGACACGTTCTCCACACTTGGCATAATTTATAGATTTAATGGGGCCATGCTTTGTAATCATGTTCTCCACATTTATCTAGTGTATGGTACTTATATCAATTTCCAGATTCAGTGGGGGCATGCTTTGAAAGTATGTTATCCACACTCATTCAGTATATGGTACTTATATCAATTTATAGATTCATTGGGTGCATGCTTTAGAAGTATGATATCCATACTCATTTAGTATATGGTACTTATATTAATTTTTATATTTAGTGGGGGCATGCTTTGGAAGCATATTATACATACTCATTTAGTATATGGTACTTATATCAGTTCCTAAATTTAGTGGAAACATGCTTTAGAAGCATGTTATCCACACTCATTCAGTATATGTTACTTATATAATTTTTTAGATTTAGTGGATTCATGCCATATGGTCATGTCTTTCACACGTTAACAATTATCAGATTCAATGGGGGCATGTTCTGGAAGCATATTCTTCACATGTATTTAGTATTCAACATCTCCAGTTTATAGTGGGGGCATGTTTTAAAAATATATCCTCCATATTGGTACTTATATTAGTTTGAAAAATTTCTCCATATATAGTGGGTTCATGCTTTGGAAGCATATTCTGCACACTTACATAGTTTTGTAAATTGGTCAAAACACATAGTTATATGGTTCAAATTCATAGTTGTGAAAAAATTCTATACATTGGTACTATTTTTATACATAGTTTTAGAATGAGACATATCTAAAGTGCATATGTTATGCAACATGTACGTAATATTACAAAATATAAATTATTTTTTCACTCCAAAACTCTTTTATATATTGTTACCATATCACAAACTTTTTCCTATTGACACTCCATGGACTTTTACGAACTTTATTGAGCCAATCTATTGTAGTAGTTGGTTCAACTTTTAGTATGGTTTAGGTGATCAAATAAATCAATCTTTTCAAATTTTTAGGTTGGAATTGATCATCCAACCTCATTAAGTTATAAGTATCATTAGGATGCATGATTGAGCTAATTTCAACTACTAGGTGGCAACTCACTTTTGCTCTAAAGTTGGAGACGTGCCTTCAAATATCTTTCTCTCCTTATCTCTGTTGGATATATGTACTTTCAAGATTTATCTATATTTTTATTAATCTCAATTTCAAAGCCTTACAATGATATATATTTTTCAAAATAACTTGTCAATAAGTAAGGTAGTTACGCCGACACACAAGTGTATGCCTAAACCTTGCTCTTTTAATTTTAATATATTTTAAGTAATTTCAACCTAGATTATATGCATTGATTTTATATTGTAACATGCTCTTGGTTGTAGGTTAGTCACCAACAAATCACTCAAGTTGGGCACATAAAAAGTCAAGGTGTGCATAAACACCTAGGTACACATTCCTTTCTTTCAAACTATCAATTAAATTATTAGATTAGTATGGCAAATATAGATGATATTTTATGATTATATAGCACCTTAATCTTGTACACTTAAAAAAATCAGACCTTAGTTGTTACTCTTAATTTTTTACGTTTCTTATTTTCAAAAGTCTCACATTTGCTCTATCTTTGTGCCATTTGGCCTATATCTCTAAGTCTAAATAGTCTTATGTTGATGACCTAGGTCTTCTATCTTGCCCATAATGTTTAAAATGTATTTTTTCCATCTTTATAAGTTTCAAACTTATACATGTTTTTCTACTTCTTAGACAGTAACGTCTAAAACAAATAGTAATATCAACACTATTGTCTTGTCCTGACATAAGTGTCTAGTGCCTTAAAGTCATCTTATTTACAAATGAAACATATCTTAATGGTCAACCTAAGTGATTTATGTGAGTTATTACTCCAAATGGATTGATATAAATACAAGATCAACCCTCATTCATTCCTCACCTAGCATTAAAAAAAAAAGCATTCAAATAGCATTAAATTGAATAAGGCTTCCCTATTTATTCCTATTTCCATACCAATCATAAGGACTGCACATCTATAGGTCTAAATTACTAAAGGAGCAACCCAATAGCTTCATTTTCAAAATTATAAGCTAGGTCATTACTGTACTTGCTTTACACATATTATATAATTCATACAAACCAACATATAGGGAAGAGGTACATGAGTTTGAGGCCCTCTTATAGAGTATTAACTATGTAGGCAATGTTATCTAACAATAAGGTATTTGGGATGAGCTCAAACCATGTGCCTACTAACTCATTTTTCCTAAGGTTACTATGAAGATGAAAAAATAGGGTTTTGACATTGCATAAAGAGTGACAATCTATGACCTATATTTGAATGCATCAAAGTGAAGGCAAAGTAAAAAACCATAAGCATCTAGGTGGTCACATTTTGTTCCAGTAGGTATTCCATATCAGACACTAGCATTGAACCCAGACAGTAGCATCAATGCAACTATCCCAAACTAATGTTACTATCCAGAGTGATAGAAATGTTAGATCTAAAATTTGATGACTGCTATAAAATCTCCTTCCAACCTACTTTCTATTTATTCTAAATACATAATTTCATTAGCATCAAAATAAACTAAGTACATCACTTCTTTATCATTTCTATATCTAGCATAGTTATATTTTTCATATTTAGACTATCTCAACACAATAAATTCAATGTATACTTATATTTGAGTTTAACATCTAATTGACCTACTATAGGTTTGATTATAACCCTTGTGCCATTTCATTTCTATATACCCATTTAATACAAAATCTAGGGTTAATGATAAGATCACCTTAGAGCAAACATTTTAGGGCTAAACAAAAACCTTAGGCCTTGGGATATGTAAATATGGGGCCATAGTGAACTTAAGTAGCATGAGTGGGGAGGCCACCAAGTATAATGTTAGGCTTATATGAATGGAGTTCTGAATTATTAAAGTGTGAATGCTAGACTCGGGTAAAATTAAAGTGACCATGGTATAACTTGAAATTTTGTAAGAGTATTTTGTGATCAATTCAAATTTTAAATTATAGCTTGGACTATTTTTAAAGCCTAAACTAGGCCTCTAATGCATCATGAAAATGAACTTATGTTATATGTTTAGGATGAAAGAGGGTCCCTATTTCTTATGAATAAATGAGGATGTGTTGGTGATTAAAAATGATGACATCTACAAGGTAAAACTATTGGTGTTTATGATATAAAATTTATGGTTTTAACTTTAAAGTGGAAACTAAGTAATCAATGCAAAAAAATTTCAATTTATGATACAATGTAAGAGCAATGACTTGATTAAAAATTACAATGGGTATATATATATATATATATATATATATATATATATATATATATATATATATATAGTTTGGGGAGAAGGTTAGGTATTGCTCTGCTACTAGCCAAAAATATATAGGCTTGACATTGTTACCTTTGGCTCCAATCTAGGCCTTGATCCGCTACTAACTAAGCATCGATAACCCTGATAGAGATTTCTTGAATCATGTTTGTAGAAGATTCTTTTTTAAATTTTCATTGAGAATTTCATGTTCTCCCTTTTTGGAATTATTTTTATAAATTTATCAAGGGTTGAAAACCAATACAACTAAGGTGAGGGGAAATTAAAAAAAGCTTAGTTACAAGTACTATTTTCATTATTTTCTAATATTCCTTGAGTCAATATTTACTATTATAACATGTAGTTATGAATCTTCATCAATGCATAAAATATTCTTAATTTATATGAAAATTATGAAATAAGCCTATATTTATTTATATTAAAATTTCACCCAAATTTCACCATTTTTATTGGATTTAAACATATTTTCACAGTAATCCCATCTCTTTGGTCAATTTGAATATGACCATAGACTCTATGTATTTCTACACAATGAAAATATAGAAGTGATTTGATTTCTCATTGGTGGATTCCAAGAAAATATATCCTCAATTTCTCTTTTATTTTGTCTAACATTAGACTTATTGAACTACCAACTATTGAAAGCAAACTTATATAATAAAACAATGAAAAACAAGATAAAACTATGAAATCCAAAACAAAAAATTAAAATTAATCTAAACTACTTTTACCTTAAACTAACAATTTATAATCAAAGTGCCAGGGAGAATTTGGAAACTTTATATGAAATAGATCCCATTTCTTGGTAAAATAAAATATTTCCCATTCATAGTTCTCAAATTTTCAAAAACATCATTGTATTTGCTAAATAATTGAATCAATGTTCTTAATTCCAATTCAAAATAATCAAGTATTTGTTTTCAGCATGGTGATTCTCTTTAAACATGAAATCAAAATGAATATTGGTTTTGGGTAGAATTACCTCAAAACTAACCCAAAAAAACACATGAGATTATTTCATCTAAAGATCATTGAAAGGTTCAACAAATACCATTTCTTTGAAATCTGGATCAACTACTAAACAATCTTATTCTTTCACTTTTTCTTGCATGTATCTATTATGCTCTTTTGAATTTGAGATTTCCTGGCTTTCATGATTATTTTAAATATCTTATTCTTCCTTAATTAGTTGGTCTTCTTCAAGAATTAAAACTTATGGATCTTTAAAAATTAGAAAAAAAACATAACTTACCTATGTAAATATTAAAATATAGTTTTCAATACTTGATAATGACAATCTTGACAAACATTTACTAAACATTAATTGAGCACTAAAACAAGGTCTAAATCCACTATCCTATCACATTTACATGTTATCTTATGTGTCAACACTTACATTCTATTGTTACACACCTATAAGAACCTCATTATGTATTTAAAATGTGTTAAATATCCTGCATAGACATCTATAGAATCTCAGATTAGTTTACATGTACATGGGTTAGTTATGATCATTATTACGAGTCGATAATGACATGTCTTTGTCAAAGCCAACCTTCTTCTAGTAAAAACTATTTTATAAAGTGAAACTCATCTTTAGGGTTGACCATCAACCTAACATGTGGGTGGAGTGAGGAATATTTAATTATATCCATATATAAAAAAATCAAGGTCTCATTCAAAAAGGACTTGGAACTTATTTGTTATACATTTATACATTATTGCATAATTAGCAAATCTATCCTATTATTTTTAATTTGCATACCTGTCACTAACATCTATCACAAGCCAAGTCTAAATCACTTAAAATATAATTAAAATCAACCATTGTTAAGTACCAAATTTAATTATTAATTGCATACATATAGCGAAGGAATATATAATTACACGATCATACTAGGTGGGAGAACTATGTGTGGTGTAATTTCCATCTTTGGAGTATTAGACACGTAGGTAACAATAAAACATTAGACGAGGGTTATTGAGTTTAGATCAACCCATTAAAATTTCTCATATTTTTTCAAGTTAATAGCCCTCACAATCACATCTAAGGTTTCAAGGCTAAGGAGTGTGATTAAAGGATTTGTGCATAAGAGTTCAAGATTGTAAACATATAACAATTAAAGACAATCACAGGTGACTATACAACCACTATACACTATTTTAATGCAAGTCAATATTAACAAGTTATTTTGACTTAGATTCACATAAATGACCCAACACATGTAGGAATCTAGTTATAGAACCAAAAAAATCACATACTTTCTTTACCCTAATTTTTACTTTCATAATATAGTTACAATTAGATAGTCAACTAGAAAATTTAAATATCATGATCTATTTAGTACATTTCATATTTAGCATATGCTCTCATCAAATTAGAATAATCAATTATTGATCTCTTATATTTAGATGTGTGCTTGAATGCCATATCTATTGATCTAAATTACATTTAAAACTTTTATCTTAATTATATTAATCTAACCCATTAATCCAAATTAGTGTAAAACCTATTAGTGAAACCATACACATATTGAAAAATATAAAGCCCCAAATTTCCCCTTAAGGTTTCATCTTTATAGGGTTTTAGATTTTTATCTTAGAGTTTCAAATTTGGTTTCAAAATTTTCCCTAACAATACACACTAATCATGACCATGTTTAACAAAGTTAATGAAATTACTCTATTTGTATTTCTCTACATAGATAGGATATATTCTTTGGATCAATTATATAAGCAAATCAGTAGCAAAGATCAAATCTAAATTCACTAATAAGACTTAATTTAAAAATGAACCATCCAAAGCCTTCGTCCAATGCTATTATTTTAACATCCAATCTGAGTTGCCTATTATTATTAAATAACACCAAAGGGCTTGCATGTCTCCCTTTTTTCTCCCTGCTACAAATTATACAACATATCATGTCCACTCTATCGATAGACTTAACATGAATATTTAGGTTGAGGATACAAACACTAACTATCAACAAAAGGCCTTGAAGGATGAAAAATTCATTAAATATATTCACATGAATCCACATTATATTGATGCAATTTTATATATAATAAGTGATAAATTAAAAAAATTGGCTCAAGCTTCTATATCAAGCACTCAAAACACTACTACTGGCACTATCCCTATGCTTACACCTTCAATGACCTCTATAACATCCATCCAAACTCTAGGGGAAACACGAGGCATTTTATAAATCAAAAGGCCTATCCCTACATAGGCAACCTTCACTCCTCCCATGGTAACTACACATAGTCCATTTCTAACCTCACTTAATGCACATTCCCTTGAAAAAGTTGTTACAACTATACATACCAAGATGTTTCAATTAGAGAGAGGTGCATCAAAAGATAGCCATACCATGGATTCACATGCCTTACTTTATAAACCATTATCCCTTAAGATAAAAACCTACATTTTACTAATAATAACTATAACTCCCAAGTTCCCATTATATGAAGGTAAAGGTGATCCCAAAAAAAAACTTTGATCATTCCATGTAGCATGCTTAGAATGTGCATATTTTTAAAAACTATTGACCAAGTTATTTATAATAAGTATTGAGGACCATGAATTGATATGGTTCTATGATATCCCTATCTAATCTATAGGCATATTCAATCCCTTGGCCAACCGATTCCTAGCACATTTTTCCATCAACATTGATGAGATATTATTCCAAGTACATATTGTTAAGTTAAATCAAGGATATAATAAACTAATTAGTGACTATGTGATTCGATATAAGACCATGCCAGCTAAGATAACCAATGTTATGGCTAATAATTAATTACAATATATATTCAAATAAAGTTTGGTAGTGCTGCTCCATGAGTAAATTATATTCAAGAGATTCCAATTATTTGATGAGTTATGCCATACAATAAGGGATAAATAAATTAAGTTAATTACTTTGAAAAAACTCCAATATAAAAAAACTCCTATGCTTACTTCAACAATAAAGTTTCAAATCAAACCAAATTATAAGGCCAGTTTAAATGATAATAAGAACGAGGCAAAGATTATAATCAATGTAGTGACACAACCTATAAACCAATTACAATTGAAAAATCCACCAAAGAGATAATTTTCATGATTATCATCACTTCCTCATGTGTTAATAATTTTCTTAAGAGTAACCTTATCACACTCCTCCTCCTCCACAAGAGTCCAATCCAAGCAGGCCTAGACTAAGTAATTGTGACAATAATGTATAGTGTGAGTATCACTAGTTTATAAGACATTCAATGAAAATATGTTTCAAGCTAAGACATAAGATAAAAAATATTTTAGACACTTAAATTTGACACAAGCTAATATTTTATGTCATTTATTGTAGCTTTGTATATATGGACTATTGATGATGAATAATGTATATATTGACATAATTTACTTGGGTATTTTTCATTTTGGCGTTAAACATGAAATATACTGAGAGGGGGGGAGTGAATCAATATATTATATATCTTTTACTTAATCTGATTTCTTTTTTTTAACCACTTAATCACGCATTCAAAATATGCAATAAAACTTGAAACAATAATATGCACCACACAGAGAGAGAGAGAGAGAGAGAGAGAGAGAGAGAGAGAGAGAGAGAGAGAGAGAGAGAGAGAGAGAGAGAGAGAGAGAGAGACCAGATTTTTACATGGAAACCCAAAGTGAAAAACACCATGGAGAATAATCTCAAGTATATGAATGAGCACCAACTCAAATTACAAAGTTTTCAAGCACCCACTTGCAAGCGCACCAACCCCTTTGCTGAGCACCAACACAAAAACTATTTGTGAACACCAACCCACAGGAGCACCAACCCATCTTGTGTATAAAAAATAATTCTCTTAATGTTGCTTACTCAACAAATGATAGAACTCTACAATATCTCTTGATTTTATCTCTTCGAAAACAAATACAAACCATGCACACTCTTGCATATTACAAATGACTTCTCAAGCCTTTATTTATAGATTTCTAAATGACCTTTGGCATTCACCCTTTGTGACCCTTCAATCCTCACAGAAAGTGGCATCGAACTTGCATGACCCTCTGTATCCTTGCATTTGAAAAGTCATATGGTGACCCTTCATAAGCAAATGCATCATTTTCTCTTTTGTCTTTATCTTGGTGACTTTTCATATTCCTCAAAGTGTCCATTCATAGAAAAATGCACCATACCCCTTTTTGTCTTCACATGGTGACTCTTGGAATTACTCAAGATGACTCTTCATGAAGAAATGTGTTCCATTCCTCTTTTGTCTTATATGCAACCAAAAATATATTCATTAATATTAAATAAATATTAACACACATTAGCCAAGATATGAATATTAAAAACATCATTAAATTAACTGGGGCCTTTATCACTAATAATGCTAGACCTTTGACATCAATGACAATATTTCCAATATTTGGTTTGTGCTTTTGTCTATTTGATAGTTATATTCCCATTTTGTCATTGGGATCCTCAATCCTGATTTCTTTTCCCTTTGGACAAGTTCATTGTTGATGGAAAAGAATGCTCCTATAGTTTTGTCTACAAGGAACAAGCTTGTCCAACATAATTTTTGGACCTTCTTTCGAGTCACGTCTCATTTTTGTTTGTTGGATTTTATCTCGAGTTGGATTTTTTGCTCTAATATGTCCCCAATTTTATAATCAGAACATATATAAATACAAGGATACTCTAAGGCATTAAGGACAACTCTCCTCACTCTCAAAAGCTCTTCAAGAATTTTCATATTATATCCATAGATTTTACAAATCTAGATTCAAAGTTTTCAAAGGTTGAATTCACATTTGCAAGCTTGTATCAAAGGTAAAATAGGAGAAATAACATCTATAATTATATTCACATTTTTACATATATACATAAATGAGAAAATTACATTTGAATATGATCCCTCTTCAGAGAATAGGCAATGTAGTGTAGTACTTCATCATTCAAAAATTAGTCTAACTTTAATCATTTTGGCCAACACCTGCCATTTTATATTGTATTGGTTTGTGTGTAGTAAACTATGATTTTGTTGTGTAGATATTTCATGTGATATTCTAGGTCTAAAAATATGTCAACATCCCTAATTAATCCATATGAAAGTGATGAAATAGTCAAGTTTTTATCACAATAATCAAGAAAAGTTTGTGGTCAATAGACTTGAGCGACCTACACTATTGTCCACTTACAACGGTCATGTTTAGAAATACTTTTTGATTTAGCTTTTGATTTACCATCATCAATGTTATGTTTTTGTTTATATTTTACTGTCAGTCATTAATCATAGTCAAATATAACAAGTTTGTGGTCAATGAACATGAACATTGATGTGCTCTTATCTGCCTACAATGGTATTATCTAGAAGTAATTTCATATTTTATTCTTGATACAAAAATATCCAGTCACATCTTTTATTGATTTCTACTTTCAAATATTTGAAACAATCAAAATAAATGTGTGTGAGCTAAGTATATTTATTATTTATATTTTTAAAAAATAAAAGTTCTTCATATTTAATAAATATTAAAACTCAAAATTGTTGATTATTATACATCTTTAGTATTTTGATATCTATCTGGTTTTACACCTATTAGCATTACAACATTTATTGATGTAGATACCTATCTTTCAAAGCCATAACTTTTGATAAATTAACCTAATTGATGTATCTTTCATGATAAAATGAAGATAAAGGAAATAAGTATGCATCAATAACCAATTATAAGATATTTGGAGAGCTATATGAGATCATCTAAGGGTCCAAAATTATATTGTAGTATTTTTAGTCATGCTTAAAATAGTAGAAATCAGATAACTTTGTAACTAGACATGAACTTAGGTTGAAACTTATATAACATAATTGATTTAGTATTTATATGATATATTTAAAATTTTAGGTCCATGTGAACTTGCATGCAAAAGTTATTATGAAAATCTAGTTGTTATTTATAATAGGAGTAGTAAACTCTAGGTAGTTTATTATATTTTTAAATTTTTTAATTTTGCATGTCAACTCCAATTTTGAGTTGAGGTTATTTTAAGACTTTTATGTAATATTTTTATTTATTCAAGGTTAATAAATAAATTTAATGGTTTTACAAAAAAATTGAGTATTGTGTTTATTATTACATTTTTGTTTTGCTAGTCTTTGGTTCCATCATTTGGCATTAGAGCAAGTTTGAATCTTGGAGGTAATATTTTTGTGAATTTGTATTAGGTTTTGAAATTATATTATGGGAGAGTATTATATGATTTAATAATATGTGTAAATATGTCAATATGATGAAGATGGATTGCATATATGAATATGACTATGCAACAACTATAGAGTCAAGTGGAATAATTAACAGATCGTGTCACAAATGAAATCAACAAATGTCACAAATCAAAGGCAAAGACAAGAGGGAGATGAAATATAAAAAGAAATAGATAATGAATAAGAATTTTATAAAAATGAGGAAGAACATGAAAAAACACCATCAATAGAAGAGATTGTGGTTTGGGCTTTAGAGAGAAGAAACAAATGAATCAAGGTTGAAGTTTTAGAGTATGGAAGCAGTTTAAAACTAGAGGAGTTAATAGACTAGTTAAATGTCATGGATAAGTTTTTTAAATGGAAAAGTATGAGAAAAGATAAAAAAGTAAAGTTTTCATGAACAAAATTAAAATGTCTTGCAACTATTTGGTGGGATCACCTGTAGAAAGAGAGGCAGAGAAAGGGTAAATAAAAGATCAACACTTGGAGCAAGATGGAGAAGACAATGAGGAAGAAATTTCTTTCTTGTAAATTATGCATAGACCCTATACAAAAGATTGTAGAATTTAAGCCAAAATAATCATAATATAAAAAAATATACTGATGAGATTTACAAGCTTTTCATACAAGTGAAACATGATAAAACATAAGAACATATGGCCACAAAGTATGCAAACTATTTGAAGTTTTTTATTCAAGATGAATTAAATATGCATAGAATAATTTTCATGGAGGAGACTTATCAATTAACTTTGAAGGCATACTAAAAAAAAATAGAAAAGGTTTTAGAATATCATTTGAGCCAAAAAGAGGACAATCATCCCTAGTAAGTGGGTGAGTTGGGTTTAATTCAACTAGAGGAGGATTACGCTATGGTACAAAGAAACAAGAGGATAATAAACAAAGGTTTAAATATCAACAAAGAGGAAGAGGATTTCATATAAGTAGAGGCTATGGTGGTAGTAGATGGAATAGTCTATGCAGACCTTATCTTTGTTACAAATGTGGAGAAAGACACAAAACACTGATTATCCACACTATCATAAACAAGAAAGGAGGAAAGAATATTGTCCAAGAGTGAATTTAGTTGAGGATGAAACAAAAGAAGAAAATACAAAAGTTGCATCAACAAACATAGAAGAAAATCTCATGATGAGGTGCATAATAAATAAGGTGATGATTAATTGTTATGTATAATTTTTTTGAACAAAGTGCACTTTAAGAGGTAAGATATACAAAGTAATTATTGATAGTGATAGTTGTGACTATATAGTTTTAAATAAATGGTAGAGAAATTAGGCTTACAATGTAAAAAACATCCTTATTCTTATCATATTTAATGGTTTAGTAAAGGAAGTAAAGTTATAGTAGATAAAAGGTGTTTAATCAAGTTTTCTATAGGGAACACTTATAGAGATGAAATATGACATGATGTTATTCCAATGGATGCCATGTGTTATTGGAAAGGCTATGGTAATATAACAAAAAGATAATTCATGATAAAACAAAGAATACATATACTTTTTAGAAAGGTGGTACAAAGGTAGTTTTACTACCTCTAAATAAAAAGGGTGTGCATAAAGTATATTGTCCACGAAAGAATTATCAAAGACCTAAAGATGACATGTTATTATACATTGATACCAATGAAAGAAGCCAAAAAATTAGTAAAAATATGGAAAAAAAATAGAAATGTTAAAATAATATGTAGATATTATACCTGATGAGTTACCATATGATTTATCACTAGAGAGAGACATTTAACATCATATTGATTTGATTCTAGGATCAAATTTACCCAATCAAATGACTTATAAAATGAGTCTAATAAAACATGTAGAATTGAATAAACAAGGTAATGGATTGATGTGAAAGGGTGTAATAAAGGAGAGCATGAGTCCATGTGCAACATTGGCATTGATAACTCCATAAAAATATGAGACATGGTGGATACGTGTGGATAGTAGAGTAATCAATAAAATTGCCATCAAATATAGATTTCATATATCTTATTTAGATGATATGATGGATGTGATTATAGGAGAAAAATACTTTACTAATATTTATATACGGAGTGGATACTATCAAATATAGATTCGTAAAGGAGATTAATGGAAAACAAAAATAAAGACTAGGGATGAATTATATGAATGGATGGTGATGACATTCAGATTATCTAATGCTACATACACACTTATGAGGTTGATGAACATAGTGTTACAAGATTACATTGATAAGTTTGTAGTGGTTTATTTTGATGATATTGTTATATTCAGTAAGATTAAACAAGAGCACTTAAGGCCTTTAAGAATGGTATTAGAATTATTAAGAAATAAAAAAATATGCTTTTCTAAAGAAATGTAAATTTATACAAAATAATTTAATATTTTTTGGGTTTGTAGTTTCATCAGATGGTATAGGAATGCATGAAGAAAAGGTAAAAGGAATTGTTGAGTGGCTTATTCCAAATAACATCACAAAGGTAAGAAGTTTTCATGGTTTATAAATTTTTTAAAAGAAGTTCATTAAGAATTTTATTATTAATGTTGCAACAATAACATATTGCATGGGAGAAAAAAAATTTATGGACAAAGGCAAAAATATAAAGTTTTCAATCATTAAAGAAGTAGATTAAAAAAAGTCAGATTTTAGCATTACCTTAATAGAGTGTTTGAAGTGGATTTTGATGTTTCACATGTGGGAATTGGCATTGCATTGAGTCAAGAGGGAAGGTCAATAACATATTTCAATGACAAATTTAATGAGGTAAGAAATAAGTGTTCTATATATGACATTGAATTTTATTTCACTGTACAAGTATTAAGACATTGGAGATATTACCTAGTGTCTAAGGAGTTTATCCTATTAAGATATCATGAGGCTTTGAAGTATGTGAACACTCAAAATAAGTTAACTAGTAGAAAAGAAAAGTGGGTGTATTTTTGTAGGTATATACTTTTATTTTGAAGCATAAATCAAGAAAACATAACCAGGTAGTTGATGCTCTGAGCGAGAGAGTGGAATTGTTGACTACTATGGTGAGTGAAGTAGTTGGATTTGAAGTTAAAAAATTATATGATATTGATCCAAATTTTGGCAAGATAGCTAAGAAATGCATGGATCCACTAACAATTGAGACGAGTAATATTTATGATGAGTACTTTATACAAGATAGTTATTTATTTAAATAAAAATAACTATGTATGCTAGTTGGGTCTCTAAGAGACAATATTATAAGAGAGTTTCATAGTGATGGTTTGGGTGGACAATTTAGTAATACTAAGAATAGATTTGGTAGAGGAGAAGTTTTTTTGTCTAAAGATGATTATATATGTGACAAGGCATGTTTCAAGATGTAGGATATGTCAAGTGGCTAAAGTCCATATACAAAATATAGGGTTGTACATGCCATTACCAGTTCCAAGAGGACCATGGACATATTTAAGTATGAATTTTTTATTGAGGTTACCAAACACACAAAGAGGTAAGGATTTAATTTTTGTTATTATAAATAACTTTTCTAAAATTGTTCATTTTATTACACGTAGGAAAACAAATGATGCCATTAGAGTAGTATAACTATTTTTCAAGAATATTTTGAGATTGCATGGTGTTTCAAAAACTATTACATCATATAGGGACACCTTTTTGGAGGACTCTTTGGAATAAACTAGGAAAGAAACTACAATTTAGTAGTACATACCACCCAAAAATATAATAACAAACAAAAGTCATAAATAGGAGCTTGGAAAATTTGTTGAGATGCATAGTTGGAGAGAAGCCAAAACAATGGGACTTAGATTTACCACAAGCTAAGTTTGTCTATAATAGTTTAGTGAATAGATCAACAGAGAAATCACTATTTCATATTATTTATGGAAGAAATACTACTGGTATTTTAGATTTGGTGTATTTATCAATTACAAAATGAGTTAGCGATGATGTAAAAGTATTTGCAAAACATATACAATAGTTACAAGAAGTAAGAAGAAAGCTATAGGAAAGTAATGAAAAGTATAAATTAACAACAAATGTAACAAGAAGGTCAAATGTATTTCAATAAGTATATTTTTTGATACTGTTTTTGATAAAATAAAGATCTCCCAAAAGAACATACAATAAGTTGAAGTAGAATAAAATTGGTTCATGCATAATTGTAAGGAAAATCAATAACAATGCTTATGATGTGAGTTTGCCACACAATTTTGATATCTCTCTAGTATTTAATGTTTTAAAATTTTATGATTTTTATGAATAATATGGTGAAGGAAAAAAAGATGAAGATGAAGAAGTGGATTAAAGTAACACGTACCAATGAACAAGGTAAATTTTAGTGGCAATTATTCATTAATTCATGAATATTTAGTTTTTGAAAAATTATATTTAGTGATTTTGGAAAAGTAGTACATAGGACTCAATCACCTAAAATTTTAGGATGTAAAATTTTGTATGGGTCAGTTCACCAATCATTTACAATAATTTTATGGGCAACCATGTAATATACCTTATATATATAGTACATATGTTCTAATGGGTTACCATATAACTCTAATTCGAATTCTTTACCTCATTATCAAGTTAAATCTTGAGGGTTGCCTACTACATCTTTGCATCTACATGATTTCCACCACCCAACATTATCCCTTACAACTACCTAACTCTGTCTGTCGCTCTACTACTACCACTTGATTGTGTATTCTATCACCCAACCTATGTTACCCAACTACATATTTTTGCCACCTGATATTTGTTGCCTAACTACATCTTTCTACCACCTGACTGTTTTCACATGATAGTGCCTTACTACCACCCAACTGTAGTTTCTTGACTACATCTTGTATTTTGCTACTACCAACTTCATTCACCACCCAGTTGACTCCTCCCACCACCTGGTTACATATTTTTTATGTTAGAATATCATTAGGTGGTAATGGTAAAACAACACATCAATTATCAGTAAAATTGAGTATATTATCTTATTTTAAAAACCTAGGAAAGATGACCATGCAAATGACAAGCACTAAAAATAAAAGTACTTATTAACTATTTTTTTAAAAAATAAATAATTTTATTTTTACTTATGGAATAATTTTAAAACTCTGTTATATGCAAAAATTTATACTGATAATAATTCTATTTCATTAGAGATGATTAATCACAATAACTGTCACCACTTGAAGATTTTATTAATGACATGCCACTCCTACAAGACACTCCTCTAACTCTAGATGACAATGATAAAGAAATTCATCTACTATAAGAGATTTGTAGTCTCATCAAACACCAAATTCAATTGAAATTTTCACTCATAAATATCAATGGAGAAAGAGAAGTGCATGCATAATTAGAAGGTATTTTTAGGTTGACTAAGAACAAAATATCCCTTTATTGAACCTATAAAACCAAAAAATGGTAATAAGACTCCAACAAAATGCAAATGTATAATATGTAGTTAAAAACTTAAAAAAGAACATAGAATGAAACTTAAATTTTACACAATTGAGAAACATTGTAAAAAAATATATGTATCCATGAAGCACCTAGATGGATAGACAACAAGAACATAGATAAAAAATGTAGAAGAATGCATGCATGTAAGATATGCACGTGATTATGAAAATGATCAAAAAAGACAAAAATATCTTGTTGAGAAAGGGGGAACAATAAAAGTTCAATTTGAAAAAGTTATGCAATCTAATTTAAAGGCAAAATATATACAGTTCTCTACTATTTACCACATTTTAAAAAAGAGCAGACCTATTTTTAATTTTTTAGATTATAAGATTTTGTTTCAACATATTCAATTTCTTGATATTTCATAATAATATTGGTTGGATATCAGTTCTCGATAAATGGCATAATGTCTAGTAATGGTTGAGAAGAAAGATTTAAAAAAAAGTTAAGAAATCACTATTTATCTCACTATCCATTAATGAGGTCACCACAATTGACAACACATCATGGGTTTGTATACGTGTTTATATTTTTAAAAATTATTCAAAGAAACCTCATCTATTAGTTGTTCATAAAATGATAGAAAATTGTAATGCAAAAATCCTTCACAAATTAGTTGTATCTAATTTGAGAGATAAAGGTGGGATGAATCACTATGCAATAACTACAAAGTTGGTGTGTATAAGCACTAATGGTGCATCAATAATGCAGGGGCATATAAGTAGTCTTTATGTTCAACTTCAAACAATAATCACCCCATTTATGATTTCAATTCATTGTATGGCTCATCATCTTGCATGCAAAATTATTAGCACATTTAGCAATATGACAAAAGTGGAAGAGCTCATTCATAACTTGCATGTTTATATGTCAAGAAAATCAGAATTTTTTTTAGAGTTTCATAATTTTTTAGTTAGGGTGACTGATTGTAAAAAACTATTGAAATACATTGATACAAGTTGGATTTCCATATATGAACCTACATGCAATTTTTTTGAAGAATATCCATTTTTTGTAGCTTTTATGTATAAATATCATAAAAAAGTTGACAAAGTAAAAGATCTGTTGCACCATTTAATATATTTATAAATATTACCGACATTATGTAGTATTCTACCAATTTTGAAGGAAATCAATTGTTTAATGAAACATGCCTAAAAGAGATCTATATATATTGTTGACTTCATACATTCGATAAAATGAGTATGTCAATCTTTAGATATATTATACACATTGAATGAAAGCTTTCAGACCTATTTTTAAAACTTGACAAATTTTGATAAATTTTAAGAATCCTGAGAGTTATTTGAAATTCAATATCAATAATCATATTTGTATTGTGGTAAATGACAAGGAGACCCCAATGCACACTTTTTATATAAGACTTGAAGTTGTGGGAGCTCAAATTAAAGATGTACCTATAACACATCTTCTATATGATATTGTTATATTTGAAACACAAATTAAATTAAATAGAATCTTGCAAAGCTTATCTACTGATATCAAATAAAATTTTCAAAGGGATAAATTGTTAGAGGGCATGGGAGTTGTGAATCCCATTTTTTGGAACAATGTTAACGGTCAAAAATAGATTATCACTTTATTTCACAAATACATAGGTTCCCTTATTAAGCATTTTTGTAAATCTATAGAGGTGAATGAAGTTAAAATTAAAGGTATTTTGTAAAAAAATTTACTGATGTCTCAGTCAATACATTTTATATTTACAATGATGGATCAATTTTAGTGTCTATGTGATCCAACTGAAAATGGATAAATTCACTAGGCTATGAAAAAAACTTTATATTAATAACATCTTACATGAAAGTATTAGTGAGTATTTCATATTATATTAAATTTTTTAAACAATGATTTTGGATTCTATGGAAGATGAACGAGTATTTAGTGCATTATCTTTCATGAAGTCAAAACTTTAAAATAAATTAGATAAAAATATAGAAACTTGCTTAAGATTGTATGTTTCACGTTATCATGTGGCCAAGTTTATTTATGAAAGAGCACTAGCAACATAGAGTTCTCTTACTGAAAGATGATGTGCCATTAATACAGTGACCAATATAGAGGATGTAAACACTGAGACTGAATATGAAACTAACATGGTAGATGTAAATATCACTTACAATAAACAAGTTTCTTGAGGATTGTTTTAGCTATCCAAGCTTTAGTTTGATATGTATAACAATTATTATTTTCTAAAATATATCATATTTTTTGCTTTTGTAAAATATTTGAAAGATTGAGTTCATTAAAACTGTTGATAGCCTTATGATTGACTTAATAGATGTTTTTATCACTAGTTCAAAATTTTAAAGTTATTTCATGCATGTAAACAACTTACAATTTTTTAAAACTCTCTCTATGGATTAATTATGACTCAATTAGAACTAATGTCTTTAATTTCATAGAAAAATTATGAAACACCTTTGAGACTGTCAGAAATGTAGTAATACTTCTTTAATAGAGAGACTAAAATTTAACACTTCATTTTTTGGCCTATTACAATTTTGTGTACACAGTCCACTTTTATGAGCTTCAATAGCTTCAACAAGAGTTTTAAGATTATATTTTATATTAAAATAAACATTAAAGAACATTTAAAAATCACCCTAAAGACTCCTTTTGACACCATGAAATTGGGTGGCACCTATTGCTATTATCGTCTGGTTACAACATGCAACCAAGCAATACCTATTATCACCTGACTGCATGATGCAAGTGGATAGGGTGGCCCCATTACATTGTACAATTGGATGCTAGTAGAAATATAGGTACCACTTAGCTACATAATATATCCCTAAATATTAGATCCATGTATATTCTTTCATTTTTAATGATAAAAATTATATTCATATCATAGTTTAAATAGAGAAACCATAGTCATGATAATAAAATTTACAAGACTAATCTATTTTGACATGCCATATTAATATGGATGCATTATGCAAGGAGAAGCCTTAAGTCAAAGTTCACTTTTTATAATGAAATGCTAAGTGGGAATGAAATTCATGTAACACACAACCAGATCAAGTATAGAGACAATTTACTATCAATACAATATTATAAATGAAAACAAAGCTCTGATGTTAGTACTAGATGATAACATATTATAATCATATAGGCTCCATAATTATATAAAAAAAAAAAACTTGGATCCTTAGTGTCATATTAAAGGATGTAAAACAAACATCAATATAACTAGGTATTCTTTTATGTGAACTGAGATATACAGTCCAATTAAAAATACATTCAACCTTAAAATATAGACTACAATCTAGTTCATTTAGTTCATAAAATTAATAATCACCAAAGTATTAATTAAACACTACACTACAATATATCTATATAATATTTAAGCTTGATCACAATACATTTAAGATCTTAAAATTACATAGAAATCTATCATGATTGTACCAATAGAATAATCAACAAACATTAGTCATATATTATATAACTCAGGTAAATTGTATTGAATAAAAAAAGAGTATTTCAAACATAATAAAGTGTTTAATACATATCATTGTCATATTAAACATTATAAAATAGTTTTGAAACATAATCTATCAATTTTATAGAACATACTCTATAGCCACTTGATCTGTGCCACTGCCCTCCCTTGAAACCCCAATATCCTCTTGCCCTACCTGTGCACCATCCTTGGAAACTCCTTCCTTAAAAATATCCTATGTAGCAGAATTTATATTGGTAAGATTTTCTCTCTTCATTCACTACATCGCCTACTGAAAGTAGACTTGGATCTGTGTTTGTTTTCTACTTTAATAATTTTTTTGGGTCCATCCCATGCTCTTTAATAATTTTATTCAATTTTTTGTTTTGTTTATTTAACAAAACAAACTTTTACTTGAATGAAATAAATAAAGTTATACTTTTTGTACATTTTTCAAATGCACATTAAGTAGTTGTGCTTCTTTCTTTAAATTTTTATATTTTTCTTGTAATTGAAAAATAAAATATAATTAGATACAAATTATAATAAAAAGAATATATATGTTAAAAATGATAAAAATTTACCAAAGCTTTTTCCTTATCCACTTGGGTGATGATGACAAGGTATATATCTCTTGCCTATTTGTTGAAATAAGCCTAGGCTTCTGCATTCAAATTTTCCAACCTATTTATCATAATACCCAAAACATTGTCATTGTAAACATTATTCACTAAAATTAACTCAGATTGAGCTTGATTGAATAAAGGGTCAATATTTTAAGGTTCATTTTGAACTAGTGAAAACAAATTCACTTTTTGGAAGTGATTGTGAAAATAGGCATTAATTTCTTTTATCAGTGCTTTTGCCCTTATTTTTCATTGTTTTAAAGCATTGATCTCATCGATAACACCCTCAAGATTGGAAATTAGATTTTCTAACATTAAATTATCCAATAAAAAATAAGTGATAACATTATCAGACATGTTTAAATTATTATTAATGGGTGAGGTAGCAGGGGAAGAAGAAGAAGACACATCTATAGTAAGCACATTATAAATTTGAATAAAATTATGTGGATTGAAATCACTACCATTTAGAGCCCCACTTTCAATCCCAAGATACTCTTCATCAAAATTCAATATGTTGCAAACATGTAACTCCCTATGCACTAGAAACACTACCAAAAGAGAATTTGGAGAATTTGGACCATACAAATTATAGGGTTCTTCTATTTTATGCAGGAAGGAAGATATTATTTCATGTTATTTTAATTTGGATAGGTGGTAAGGATGGTGGAAATTTTTTTCTTATAGATCTAGGGTGACCTATATAACAAAAAATATATTGAAAATGGTAAATTTAAAAACATAAATTAATGCTAATTCAAATTTTTAATAGTTATTACATGTAGTTGGGGAGATTGTCTCTTCTACTCTATATGTTCAAATCGAAGTGAGAGTGGTGGTTTCAAATGCAAAAGAGGCAATTATGTAGTCAATAAATTATCCAATAGAATAAACTTCAATTCAAAAAGCAAAATTTGTAAAGTGGCAAACATTGTGAAAATGTTGTCGAGAATAGTCTTCAACGGCAATGGCTCCAAAGTCCACTGAAAAAAGTAAACAAACAAACAATAATAATATAAAAAATAATTTTTCATAAAATAATACAAAAATTAAATAATCATTGAAATTTGGAAGAAAGATAACCTACAATGGGAGATGATATTGAAGAACACCTTGGGCATTTAAAAATTCTAAATGAATTAAACGATGACTCCGTAGACTCAGTATCACCAGAGCCCTTAGGGGCATGATGACCTTTTGATGTTTCATGTCTTCTTATGCCAAATGCATGCATTTTTATCTGTAACAAGCCAAGAAATATTAAAATTTAAAATTATAAAAATTTATAATGTAATAATCGACTGATTAATTTCAAGGCTAAACTAACCTCGTATTCATCGAGGGATAAATAATTAGTGGTCATTTTTGTATGAAGTGCAATTGAAATCATTATTTTCTACAGATCATATAAGGCCTCATAATAGAACGCTGGAATAAATTTGAGTGTGAAATAGTGGAAGTCTCATTAGTAAAAGCATAATTTAACTCTCTGCTAATCCTACTTGATATATAGGTGCACTAATCATATTTTAACCCCATAAGAAAATGAAGAATATAGTAAATATCTCAATAGGGAAGGCCCTGTGGTCTTCCCAATAAAATAATTTTGGCTTGGAAGAAATGGACAATGGCTTTCTGAAATGGATTGGATATTTTATCCAATTGGATTCCTCTGATAAGTTGACAATCTACAATGAAATTGAAAAACGTGCAATTGGGACATTAGTAATATAGAATAATGAATTATAAAAAAAATATTAATATCAATAATAAATTTAACACTTCTTAGCTAGGTCGATGGCCAAGTTGTACATATATTCTAAATAATTTTTGTTTTCATCAGATAAGAGGGTTTTGGTGGTAACAAAGTTTACGTTGCAGTGTGAAAGTCATGTTAAATTATAGATATCTAAAGGAGAGGTACTAAAGGAAATCAATTTGGTATTGATATACACATGGAATCTGGTCTTGTTACTATCATACCAAGACATTAGATACCTGAGTAGGTGTGTGTCAATATCATACTGAGGCATGTCAATGATGCCTCAAAAATTACATGTATTAATTCGATCAACATATGTGTCATACTACTCCACCATTCTAAGGAAGTCTAGAAATGATAAATTCTTTAAAATATATTTTTGGATGATACTTATGTTTATGGGTGATGTTTTTATTGAAGCCATTTAGATGTCATAGTTTCCCTGTTCATTAAAAGTGCAACTAGAGAGCACAGAATAATAAAAACCAGTGAATAAAATGTTAAAATGAGATCAAAAGGGGTTTTTATATGCTCATAGTGTAATAAAGATAGTTGGTAGATGCGATCAATAGTAACCGGCCATGCATACAACACATATGGGTAGTGTTCAGTGTCAACCAGTTATAACATGTAATTGAGCACTCCCTATTATTATCCAACCAAATTATTCAATTGAGTGACACCTATTGTCATCTAACTACACCATGCAATTAGGAGACACCTATTGCTACCTAGTAGCACCATGCAATTGGGTGGCAATATATGTCACCCAACTGCATGACATAATCAGGGGATAATAATTTTTGCCTGACTACATGTTATAGCCAGGAGTCTAGGTGTTATCTACTACATGATGTAACTAGGCAACAACATGTATTGCCTGACAACATTATATAATTGGGTTGATAGCATTCTAAAATTGGGAGGCAACCCAAGTCATCCAGTTGCACTACGCAGATGGAAAATTATATAAATAAAAAAAAGCTTTCGAAACTTACAAATTCACTAAGGCTGTGAATCAGATTCACCTAAACAAACATAAAGAAGTTTTGGATATGGGCTCTTAAAATTTACCTTACTAAGGAAGAATAAATAAAATCAAGTACACATTCTTGATAAGAAGATAATGAACAAAAGATAAGAAAGTTATAACATGTATTTGATATAGTGGGAAGGATTACACGAAGAAAATAACACTTGAATTTTAGAATGTGAGCTAAAAAATATTGACAAGGATAAATTGTAGGAATATAATTGGGGTAACTCATAAGGGTTAAGTTGTTTTCAACCAAAGGAGAATGGTGTAAAAACCTATCTTCCGAAGGCCATAAATTTTGACTCATTAAACTGATTGAAAACTCCTTTACGAAAAAAACAAAGAGAAAGGAAAGAAGCATGCAATTATAATTGACTTCACTAGTTAGGGCCAATTCTAATATATTGACAGATCTATATGAAATCATTTAAGGGTTTGAAATTATATTCTAGTATTTTTAATTATGCTAAAAATAATAGAAATAAGATAACTTTGTAACTAAACTTGAATTTGGGTTAAAACTCATCCAACATCATGATTTTAGTATTTAGAGGATATGTTTAAAATTTTAGGCCCATCCGAGCTTGCATATAAAATTTATTATGAAAATCAAGTTTTTATTTATAATAAGGGCAAACTAACTCAAGGTAGTTTTTATTTTTATTATTATTATTATTTTGTATGTCAACTCTAATTTTGAGTTGAGGTTTATTTAAAGACTTTTGTGTAATACTTTTATTCATTCAAGGTGTATTAATAAATATTATGGTTTCACAAAATTCTAAGTATTGTGCTTATTGATATATTTTTACTTTGCTAGTATTTCATTTCATCATTTATTAATCTATAGAAAATATGATTAAACATATTGGTGAATCTGTACAATTATTATGAACATTGCTTGCAATTTTTATTTTTGTTCTAAATTTTTATTTGAATTTCTAGTTTATAAAAACTAAAGAGAATTACTCTTTGATCTCGGGGCTTCAAAATTCCTATCATCATTGCATAATAATCTTTGTTTATAGTTTGTTTTCAATTTTTTATTTGTTTGCCAGAAATCATGTTTTGACAGTTTTAAATTTCATAAGAGTTAAAAACTTAGGTAAAATGATCTTCAATTTTACTTAAGTCATGGTGTGAGAGGTATTACCATAATACTTAATGCACTAAATAACACTATATACAAATTTTAATTTTCACATACCTCATGATATATCATAAATACTTAAGTTTTATTTTTATCCATAATAAGCTTTCAATAGTTTGTTCTTGTAGTGCATCAGTAAAAAATTAGCTCTAAAAAATTACTCTCAACATATCCTAAAGATGGGATAGTGCAGTTATTGGATGGTGAAATTCTCTGTAGTTAGTGTTATTTTGGGTGTGTTCACTATATATAAATGGGATCAATATATATGAGAACCCACATAAAAAATAAACATTGCCTTATTACACACATCAATATCTTTTCTTTTGTGGTATGACTGATTGTTTGTTAGCATTAAACTTGGTGTTTGTAATGTTTGTTATATTGTGGATTAACAAATATAAAATGGCTTCTAAATATGAAATGCCTAGTGGTGTTCACCCTTTAGATTTATTCTTCTCAAAAAATGTTAAACCTTATGTTTATGTTGAAGAATTGACTAATGATTACAATTGTACAATTTTTGATATCTTTTACATCAATAAAGAATATGATTGTGATAGATATGACTATGATTTTAAAAATCAAGATGATTGGTATAATAGTGAAAAATATAATGAACAAAAAAGTGAGAATACCAATTCATAAGTTGATAACCCAATTTCCTTTTTTCCTTCATTGTATTCCCCTTTTCATACAGTGGAATAAAAATAAAATATTGATAATGAGGATATCATTTCTTTTAATCTCTCACAAAGATCAAAATGTGAAGAATCAATAATTAGTGCACCTTGTTTACCTCTTAAGTTTGTTATTACATTACATCATATCAATCAATATAAGATATAAAAGCATAGTCCTTACATAGAAATGGAAAATGATACAAATTAATTTGTTAGTCTCTCTCTCTCTAGAAAAGGTAGATGATATGAATGCATATGATTTCTCAAACTCTCCTTTAAGAATGGTTAATGACATATAATATTATGATAATATTTCTCCTCCCTTGGAAGTTGAAAATAATGCTATGACATTTAATTATAAAATAAAAAAGGATATAAATGAATGTAAAATGCAAAAAAATAGTGAGACTCTTGTTTTAGATTTACAAAGTGATGATCATGGCCTATTTTTCAAAAATACTCAGGTAAGTATTTATATATACATAGAATGCAAGTATCATGATAATATTAATTATGATGAATCCCTCTTGTTGGAAGTACAACTACTAAGAGGGGGGGTGAATAATTTGTATTAAAGCAATATTTCACTTTTTATTAACATCCATGAAGCATTCATATACATACATACATTAACCAATGCATATACAAGTATTTATGAAAGAAAACACTCATAAGAACACATGATATATGTGGGAAACCCTCTTGAAAAATAAAACCTATTGATAAAAATTTTGGACTATAGTCCTATAAGAAATGAATAAAACTTTTAGTGAGGCATCAACCTCACAAGAAGCACCAACCCCTCACTAGTTAAGCACTAACTCAACTAGTCTTTTAGCAAGCACCAACTTGCAAGGAGGACCCAACCACCTAGGTAACTCAGCACCACCTCAGATACCTTAAAGCTTTGATCACCATTGAAAAAATATTTCTCACTTAAATGAAGATGACCTCTTTATTTTTATCTTCTCACTCATCTATCTTTCTCAAATAGCTTGTTAGGCCTTCTCACTCAGCTAGCCCTTCCCTTGGCGAAATTAGATCAAATGATCTTGCTCATCACCTATAGAAAAATAGTTAGATATTCATGACATATTAATCACACCTCTCTAATTATATTTAATCCCTTTACCTAATTTTTAAAACTATATATCATTCACTCATATGCTCAATACTCTAACTAGTCAAATTAGGTTTATTAAACTTTTTTTTATACTTGACTCTTACTCTTACCCATCTTGGTCAGCCAAGAATCTCACCATACTTGGATCACCTTTGGAATAGATAAAAAAATATGTTTCATAAGTGGAAAAAATATTACATATGTCATTCATTACCCTTAAGGGCAAAACCACCATTAGGCTTAATAGAGACCTAATGCAATTAGGCCTTCTTTAAGCATGTGTTTCACTTAGGTCTCCTTAGAACACCTTGAGCCTACAAAAATAGATGAAACACTTCATAAATTCTTAAATTATACCCTTGATAATCTCACCTTATGTCTCAAACACCATATATCTCATTTCACTCTTTAAACCACATAATTAGGTCTACTCATCATTAGGCCTTCTTACTGCCAGAATGTCTATCTTAAAAATATGAATCATACACTCAACTTTGTCATATAACCATACTTAAAAATTGCATGTATAGAATCTACATGACCTTAGGTTAAATACCATGTTAATTATAATTCATCAAATATGGAAAAATATATGTAACTGATCAATAACATATGCTAACTGAGAACTGCACACAGTCTTTAAGGAATTAGTAAAAAACCTTTGACTTTTCACACCTTCATAAAAAAAATTCATGAAAAAAATGTGTTAAAATGAACCTATGAGACCTTAGGATAAAATTCATGTGCATTGGATTCATTAAATCTAAGCAAAAAGACTTTGGAATAACATTTTCACTCATACATATGAAACTATCTGTAGCACCAAAAACATAGTCAAGAAGATCAAGTTTTAAAACACCTATGGGAAATTTTTTGTGATATTACAATGGATTTAAATTAACATTAAACATCCTTATATCATCTTTAAAAATATATATTACAATGTTTAATATCAATATTGGTCTTACAGACCAATCTCACATCTTCACTTTACATAGACTTCACTGTGTTAGACAGATCACTTTGAGAATAACTTTTAGCATGTTTGTGTGCATCACCAAAAATTATAAATAAAGGGAATACCAGTTATAGGTCTTGAAAAAAAACCCTATACATTTGGATTCATACCTACCTCTCTGAAACCAATCCCTAGTCTCTTTCTCACTACTGCCTAGTTTTCTCATTGTCTTGCTTATTAGGCCCTTTTAGTGATAGGCCAACTTCCATGACTAGTTTAGCATATTTTAGTTCTAAAACATAATTATAAAATTATGTGAGCACAAACTAAAAAAATTACACATCATACTCCATCCATTTTCATTCTTTGACTTGGACAACCCTATCTATTACATCAAAATTTTGAGAAATAAGGGGTTTTTTGTAGCTTGTACTCATTCTTTTGACAAACCAAAACCACTTGGAAAAATATAGAGGAGTCATTTACATATTAAAACATCAAAATACGTAAAAAAATCATTTTGAACCATAACCGACAAGATATTTTTTATCAGGTCATTATGAGGGTTTTGATTGGTTTCCCTTCTTAGCAATCATTCATAAAGGATTGCCCCTCAACTATAAAATTAATGCCAATAAATTCAAGATATGAACCTTCCCCAACTTCCATGAGATTCTTAGGATCTCATGTAAAGGTTTCATGTGCCAACAAGCATAAAAAATTCTTTCTCAGGTCAGTAACACCCCATTTTTTGCACAGAAAATATTAACACTAATTTTCATGCTTTATCCTTTAGGCTATGACCTCAAAAATTTTCAACACACTTAAAATAACTTCTCAAATATATATATCAATGAAATTAAGAGACTTATCACCTTGGAAAATTATCTTGACCAATCATTAGGTCACATTAGATCACTTTGCACACTAGGCCTTGAACTGCCAGTCATACTTGGACCATGATCATACCTTAAAACCTCCTGTACTATTCTTAAAACCTCATTCTCATTTCAAATTAACTCATATTTTTCTCACACACTGACACCCATTAACTATTAGGTCTCATACATCTCAATTCATTATGCTACCAAGCCTATGCCTTCTTACTAGGTCTCTCAAGTAAGGACTAAGCCTCAAAACTTGACCTTAGAAATCATCTAAAAGTTTTTTTGCCTCTTACTCATGTTTTAAAAGATTTTAACACTCTCTCATGCCTATATAACACAACTCATCAATATTTAATGTGTTTAATGCATATACCTTCTTTCAAGGCTAGATTAGGCTTCTCAAGACACCTAGTACACAACAATAGCTTACCTTATACCATGATCTTGACTTTGGCATGCCATCAAACTCATAAATATTATAAAATTGAATTCAAATTATCTTAGTAGAGATACAATATTTTTCCTTAAAATTTTCTCTTATCATGAGACTTCAAAATTTATTGTCATCTTTAGACTAGCAGTCATAATCTCAAGTTGAGTCTTCACCTATTTGACTATTTCCTCTTGTTCTTTGGAATTGTTACTTAGTCTAGATTAAAATAATTTGATTTAATCTTAATATTATTTGATAAGAGACCTCATCACCCTATTCTTCTTATTTAACATCTTCAGTTCTTCTAGAGTATTCATTAACTTTACCTCAAAGTCTACCTCATCATCTTCTTTATTTGAATCACTAATAGCACCTCCAATCCATATGGACTCTTCTTGATTTGAACAACTTTCTTCCTCAACCATGAAGAGAAATTCATTGACATCAAGGCCATCATCTTCATGGTTACTCTTAGAATCACTTCTCTCACTCTCATCAAATCAGCTACAATCTTACTTAGTGTAGAAACTTCTTTTGTTTTTAAAAAACTTCTTATCATCATACCTTCTAAAATGTTTTTTGCTTTTATTAAACTTATAGGGCCTTTTATCATCATCATCACCTTCATCATGATCTCCATCATCTTTTTCCTTATAATTATGAGGACACTTGTTAGAAAAATGTCCAATCTCTCCATAATTGAAACATTTAAAGGGTAGTTTACCCTTGTATTTACATGAGTCTATCTTCAAATTTATTACAAACATAGCTATCAACTCATCTTCATTAATATAATATTCATCATTATCTTTGATTTTTTTACCTTGTGTCTTATCCTCCTTTGGATTATTTTTTTCTTTGAATGCAACTTCCTTCTTTGCAACTCTTCTTTCACTTGTCCTCATCTCATAGGTTGTTAGGGTGCTATAAAGTCCATCCATCTCTAGCTTGTCTAGCTATTGCATCTCTTCAACAATAGATACCTTAGAATCAAATTTGAGAATTAAATATCTCAATTTTTTAAAATAGTAATATACTCTTTTAATTCTTCATCTATGCCTCTTATGATGTTAACCACTTCATCAACCCTCAATAGGTAGGCTGCAATAGTCTCATCTTCATTCATTTTTAGGATTTCAAATTATCTTCTATGGGTTTGAAACTTGGCCAACTTAACCTTTTAGTCTCCCTCATCAGTAGCCTTCAACTTGTTCCACATTTATTTATTATACATACAGTGCATCACTTTCACAATTTTTACCTATGATAGGCCACACATAATATCATCCATTACTTTTGAATTATTGTCACTAGTCTTCTTGCTTATTGAAACTATAGGAGGATTAAGGGGTGCAGTATATCCATCCAATAATGATTTCCAATCATGATGAATTTGAGACATCAAATATTTTCTCATATTGACACTCCAAAAATCATAATTGGATCCATTAAACAACAAAGCCTTGCTTGTAAAAAACCACCTTATGTTTGACTATCCATCTTCACTTGCTTAGAATATCCTTTAGGTTAATATACCTCCTTCAAATGACCTGATCTAATACCTAATTTTAAAAGTAAAACTACTAAGAGGGGAGGTGAATCAGTTGTCTTAAAACAATCTTTCAATTTTACTTAACGTCTATGAATCACTCATATACATACATACATTAACCAATGCATATACAAACATCTATGAAAGCAAGAAATCATAAAAACATTGGATATGTGTGATAAACCCTCTTGAAGAACAAAAATCACTGATTTATAGTTTGGATTACAATATTATAAGCAATTAATCAAACTTTTAGTGAGGCACCAACCCCTCACTAGTTAAGCACCAATTCAACTAGTCTTTTAGTAGGCACCAACTTGCAAGGAGACTCCAACCCCCTAGGTAACTAAGCACCAATTAGATACCTTGAATTTATGATAAAATTTGAACACCTATTTATCACCCAACTAAATATTATCTCCTTATTTTTCTCTTCTCAATCTTCTCTCTCTCTCAAATAGCTTGTTAGGCTTTCTCTCTCAACTAGTCCTTCCCTTGACAGAATTAGGTCAAATGACCTTGATTATCACCTATAGAAACATATTTATATATTTATGGAATACTCATCACACCTATTTTATTATCTTCAATCCCTTTACCTAGTTTTTAAAACTCTATATCATTTTCTCATATGCTCAATATTCTAACTAGTCAAATTAGGCCTATTAGATCTTTTCTTTATACTTGACTCTTAATCTTACCCATCTTGGTTGGAAAAAAACATAACCATACTTGGATCACATTTATAATATATAAACAAACATGTTTCATAAGTTTAAAAACCATTACATAGGTCGTTCATTACTCTTAAGGACCAAAACCATCATTAGGCCTAATAGAGACCTAATGTAATTAGGCATTTTCTAAGCACATGTTTCACTTAGGCCTCCTTGAAATACATTGAGCCTAAAAAATAGATGAAAAACTTCATACATGATTATATTAGACCCATTTTAAGATCAAATTATGTTTGAAACACTATTTATCTCATTTCACTCTTTGAACCACACATTTAGGTATACTCGTCATTAGGCCTTCTTACTGCTAGAAAGTTTGTCTTTAAAATATGAATCATACACTCAACTTTGACATATAAACATATTAAAAAATCACATATATAAAATATTTATGATGTAATGTTCAACATAATGTTCATTAAAATTCATAAAATATGGCAAGATACCTCTAATTGATCAATTACATATGCTCACTCAAAACTACACACAGGCCTTAAGAACCTAGAGAAAAGCCTTTGACTTTTCACACCTTCATAGAAGTTTATCATGAATAAAAATGTGTTAAAAAAACCTATGAGACATTAGGAAAAACTTAATGTGAATTATATTCATCAAATCTAAGCAAAAAAACTCAGGAACAACATTCTCACTCATACACATGAAACTACCTGTAGCACCAAAAACATAGTCAAGAAGATCAAGTCTTAAAACACATGTGGGAACAATTTTGTGATCTTCCAATGGGTTTAAATTAACCTTTATAATATTTATATCATATTTTAAAAGGTATATTATAAGGTTTAATATTAATATTAGTTTTATAGACCAATCTCACATCTTCACTCCACACAAGCTTCACTGTGTTAGATCACTTTAAGAATAAATTTTAGCATGTTTGTATGCATCACCATAACTTATAAACAAATGGGATATGAGTTATAGGTATTTAAATATGACCCAATGCATTTGGATTCATCCTTAATACTCTGTAACCAATCCCTAATCTCTTTCTCACTACTGCCTAATTTTTTCATTATTTTGCTCATTAGGCCCTTTTAGTGATATGCCAAATTACATGAATAGTTTAGCACATTTTAGATTTAAAACTTGATCAAAAAAATACATGGGCACAACATAAAAGTCTCACACATCATCTTTTATCCATTTGCATACTCTGATTTGGTCAACCCTATCTGTTACATCAAAATATTGAGAAATAAGGGGTTTCCTATAGCTTCTACTCACTCTGATGATAAACCAAAACCACCTAGAGAAACATGGAGGAGTCCTTTACATGTTTCAAATATAAAATTGGTTTAAAAAAACCATTCTAAGCCATAACCGATAAGATCTTTCCTATCAGGTCATTATGAGGGTTTTATGAAGGTTTTGATTGGTTTCCCTTCTTAGCAATTATTCATAAAGGATTTCCACTCAACTCCAAAACTAATGCCAGTAAATTCAAGATAGGAACCTCCCCCAACTTACATGAATTTCTCAGGTTCTCATTAAAATTTTGCATGTGCCAATGATCATAATAAATTCCTTCTTGGGTCTGTAACACCCCATTTTGTGCACATAGAAAACCTTAACACCAATTTTAATACTTTCTCCTTTAGGATATGAACTAAAACCTAGTAAAAACACTTAAAATAACCTCTCACACCTATGTAAATGATATCAAGATATATGGCACCTTGGGAAATGATATTGACCCCTCATTAGGCCACATTAGGTCACTTTGCACACTAGGCCTTGAACTGCCAGTCCTTGGACCAAGATCATATTTTGAAACCTATTTTACTATTCTAAAAACCTAATTATCATGTCAAATGACCTCATACATTACTCACACACTACCATCTATCAAATCCCAAGTCTCATACTGCTCAACTCATTATGCTACTAGGCCTATGCCTTCTTACTAGGTCTCTCAAGTAAGGACTAAGCCTCAAAACTTGACCTTAGAACTCATTTGAAGGATTATTTACCTCTTGATCATGTTTACACAACCTTTTACACTCTCTCATGTCTATAATGACACAACTAACCAATATTTACTATGCTTCATCTATACACCTTCTTTCAGGGCTAGACTAGGCTTCTCAAAACACCTAGTACATAATAGTAGATTACCTTGTACCATGATCTTGACTTTAACATGCCATCAACCTTAGAAGGATTACTATGTTGACTTCAAATTATCTATCAGCAAAGAGATAAGAGGTTTCCTTCAAATTTTCTCTTGTCATGAGACTTCTTTGACATATATCATCACACCATGCATGGCCTCAACTCTGACCTTGATATTAATGACATATGTCTTGACTTTGGCATTAATGACATCAAAAATACTTCAACATCAACAATAAAAATGTACCTCAACACCTCTCATCTTCTAATTTATTAAAATCTAATGAAGAGCAATGTGACGTTTCTACTCTAAAAATTCAATGTGATAAGATAAGCAATGATTCCAAAGTTCATACTAACTTTGTCTTCGAAATCACTCTTAAGCTATGCAATGACATTTTCTATGATCCTTTCATAAAATTGTTTAAAATAGATGTTTAATTATAACCCATATGTGAGCCTTTCCAAATCACCACTATTCTTATTAGCCATATTGTATCCATGATGCATTCTATTGGTGATCTCCAGAATCAAGTATTCAATCTCAGTTTATAAACTAAATCATGTTGTGTGAATATCAAATATAATGTTATCTTAGATAACCCCATTACATGAACTATATATGAATAACATATTCAAAATATTTTTTATGCGTACACTACCCTTGTTCGATGGTTGTGGATATTTTTGTATCCATTTAACTCAATATACACTTTCTTTAGGAGAATGGGGAAATGATATATATATATATATATATATATATATATATATATATATATATATATATATATATATATATATAATGCTAAAATATTCCCATAGAAGTCTCACAAGAAATTTTTCATAGTGGTTTTACAATTTACCTAGTAGCTCCTTACCTAATTTCAAAAAGTTAGAAGATGATTTTTTATCAAATTATCATAAACACACAATACTTAAGTTTACATTGGAACATTTACAAGGTTTGCAACATAGTCATGATGAGCATATTGAAGATTACATGTTATGATTCAAAAATACTTTGCATTCTCTAAATTATCAACCCTCTAATTTGGAAAAGAAATTTATCTTCAGTGGGGGTCTCTTATCTCCATCTTTAGCCATGGGTGAAATTTATATTTATTTTAAGAAATTATACATAGATGTGTTAAAATATGCATGTGATCTCAATTCTAAAACACAAAAGGCTAATGAGTCAAGATCATCTTCACACAAGTAGGAAGTTGCTAATAAAAAGTTGAATTTAGATTTAACATCTAAAATAAAGAATCTAGTTAAAGTCCTTAATAATATAGATGAGTTAGTGAAAATAAATATAATAAAGGAAGAAAAAGTTAGGGTTCTCAATAAAGGGAACCAGTTTACAAAGCACCAACTAAAGTGACTAAATCTACTTTTAGTATGAGGCAACCACTTTAGTCTAAAAAATTTAGAGAACAACCACATGATATTATACACACATTGTTGGATAAAATGTTAATCACTCTTCCTCCAAATTACTATTCTCTTCCTCATCTTATTGAATATATAAAAGGCAAACCATTTTGCATTTATCATGATATAAACAGACACCAAGAGAATAATTGTTATGCATTATGTGAAAATATATCACAAGTTGCATATAAAGGGATCATCACATTTTCAAAATTAGACAACAGGATAATAGAATTAATTCCTACATCTTCCTTTACGAAGACAATGATATCTAAAAAGAGCCAATGATCATTTGAGCACTTTTCATTAGTACACATTAATAAACATGTCAACAATACACAACATAATACATGTATAATATAATCTATTCAAAATGTGGGATACAATGTGCAAGATTTACAATAAACACATGGATCCAATATAGGTCATATTATCTTACCAATCACTTTGGGACTGATTATAGTGGGCACTTTATTGGTTTTACAACATATTACTCCACATGGAAATACAATTTTGGGACAACCTTGATTATAAAAAATAATACAACAGTGAATAAAGATACTACCTATTTATCTTTCACTTTCAAATGTGGTTTGTTACCATTCAATAGTAGTAGATCAAACCTAAAGGATACCATGGTCCATGATAATAATACATATTTAATTATACTAACAAGGATACCAAACAAAAGCATCAAAGTTTAGATTATAAATATGAACATGTAATGTGTTATGCCCTTAACTTATAGTGCATTTGGAGAGACATGTGGCCAACTTATGGCTTACATACCTTTCATCTTATCTTATTGCATTTATCTATGATCTTAGTTTGGTTGGCTAATGGAATAACCATGGCTAAGTAGATTATATATATAAGGTATTGGTTTATCTTTTATCATTATACTGTGAATTTTGATCTTATTGCATTAGTGTGGAGGTTGTTTTGTCAAAATGGCTCAGTCATAATTATCAAGTAATCTACTCTTTTATCAATTATTTTTGTGGGTTTCATTATTTTGATCTTAATTATGTGATATTATTTATTTATTGTGAAAAATCTAAGGAATTTAATTAAAAGTGGTATCAGAGGATCGATTTAAGCAAGTTTATAAGGTGTTTTTTTTTCGACTTGGTGTTGCACTAATATGAAGAGATGAAGGATTGAAAAAACATAACTTGTGATCTGTGAATAATTTAATTTTTCAATCATTGTAATATTTTTCAAAGTTTTTTTTTAATAGAAAAAAATCTATTTTTTTTCATACCCTTGTGCAAATTAGCAGTCATTAGATTCATTTTGACAAGACAATCACAATAGTATAATCTACTAGTACACATTTTTTGGGGCCAAAACCCTCCATATGGTTTATGCATAGTTGGTCCTAACACTCACAGAAGCAAGAAATGTTAATACACTCTAAAAACTCCTCACAAGGATAACATGGAGTCCATAACTTCAAATTCATTAGTTTTTGAGACAGTTCAATAAATTCAATCAAATATACAAAGCATGGTGAAGAATAATGATATTAATGTAGTGAAATGGATTCTATGAAGGATCAATTATCAATTATGATTGATCATTTGACCACTATTGTGGCTAAAATTTTGTAAAATAATCCTCCATCACTCTAATCAAGTTCTGCCACTCTGAACAATCATAACTCTAATATTGGTTTAAAACACATGCTACCAAAAGTGGAAGTTCACAAGTTTGATGATAACGATCCACTTACTTGGATCAATCAGATAGAAAATTTATTTGAGATCTACATCAAACCCCATGTGTGTAAAAGGTGATCATGACATCTCTCTATCTAAAACTTGAGTAATTCATTTGGTATATGTGGTTGTGTGATAAAAAGAAAAATAAGGGTGCTCCTGTTACCTAGTCAATGTTTACTAAGGAGTTACATATGCATTATTGCAACATCTCATAAAACTACTTCTGTCAGCTAACAAATTTATGACAAAAAGGTATTTTTAAGGATTATATTTAACAATTCCATAATCTATCCTTATGTGTGGATGACACTAATGAGAACAACATGATTGACCTATTTTTTCAGGGATCAAGGATAACATCCAACTTGAGGTTCACATTTTTAATCCAATGTCTATTTTTGAAGCCATAACATTCACACTAGGTAGAAGAAAACTATTTAGTCAAAATAACAGATTTCACTCATGGTCACAAATGTAATTTCATAGCACAATCATTTTTGCAACCTACAAGATTGACCCCTCAATAAATTGAATAGAAGTGTGCCAAAGGGTTATGTTTTTGTTATGACAAAAAGTGGATCAAAAGACATAAATGCATCAAAAATAATATGTTATACATTGAAGGAGCCAATAAATATGAAAATGATGATGATGCCTCAAGTGAGGGTATGGAAGAGTCATATGAGGAATATGAATATTCTCACCCCAATTTGTCATGTCATGACCTTTTAGGTATAAATACTCTTCAAACCCTTAAAGTGGTGGGATTTCTCAAGAAATAGAAAGTGGTGGTGTTGATTGACTCAAGAAGTACACATAATTTCATCAATAGTAAATTGGACACTCATTTTAACTATTTTATTTATCCACCTCTAGAATTTTAAATCATGATTGTAGATGGTGGCACAATCAACTATTCTGAAAAATACCATAATATTAAGATTACCATGGGGGACTATCTGTATAATTCTCCTATGTTTTCTATTCCTATGGGTGGGGCTAACATTATTTTAGGAGTACAATAGCCCATGAATTTGGACATAATGGAGATAAATTTCTAAGAACTATTCATGCACTTTCCTTCTGAAGGTAGGATATTTAAACTATGTAGATTATGTGAAAAGTATCTTGAATTAGTTAGTTCACATCAAATGACAAAGATTCTTAAAAAGGGGGCTAAAGTATTTGTAGGATGATTTTTTTATAGAAGTTGAGCTAATAAATATGTCTACACATCATTATTTATAAATGATTCTTGATGACCACCCAACAATATTTAACGTAATGCCAAAGGGCCCACCACCAAGCAGAGAATATGATCATGGAATAAGACCAATTCTAGGTAGTACACCACTAAACATTAGACTATACAAGTATCAATATTTCCACAAAGTGAAATTGAAAAAATAGTACATAAGATGTTGGAGGTAAGTATTATCTGACAAAATGAAAGTGAATAATCATCCCTAGTGGTCATGGTGCAAAATAAGGATGACACTTGGAGGACATATCCTAACTATAGAGAACTGAATAAGTACATCATTAGATATAAGTTTCCTATTACAATTATTGATTATTTGTTAGATAAATTACATGGCATTGTTTATTTTATCAAATTAGATCTTCATTATGGGTATCATCAAATTCAGATTAGAGATGAGGATATCTATAAAATAGGATTTATAACTCATGAAGACCATTATGAGTCTATGGTCATGCCTTTTGGTCTCACAAATGAACCATCTACATTTTAGAGTTTGATGAATATTGTTTTTAGGTATTTCTAAAGGAAGTTTGTGAAGGTGTTTTTTATGACATCCTAATCTATATCAAAACTTGGGAAGAACATTTGAAGCATGTGAAATAGGTAGTATTAATTCTAAAATAATGTCAATTTTATGTGAAACCTTCCAAATATGATTTTGGCATCCATGAGGTGGAGTACTTGGGTCATATTGTTTCACATGAAGAAGTCAAATTCAACCTTAATAATCTATAAGATATGATGGAGTGCATGTGCCAAACACCTTTAAGAACCTTTGTGGATTTTTTGGGGCTAAGAAAGTGCTTTCATAAATTTGTAAAAAAACTATGGTAGCATAGTAGCTCCACTCACAACCTTTTTGAATAAATATTCCTTCCGTTGAATTGAACCAACTACTAAGACATTTGAGAAGCTGAAAGAGGCTATGAGTACCACTCTAGTTTTGAAGACCCATTATTTTTCCAAAACATTTGTTGTTGAATGTGATGCATCAATAAATGGCATGGGGGCAGTACTCATATAATAAGGAAGAATCATTGCATTTGAAATTCATCAACTCAAAGGAAAAACCAAGCTCAAGCCAATCTATGAGAAAAATATGATGGCTATTATTCAAGTATTCAAACAAAGGAGACCATATTTGATGGGTACACTTTTAGGTAAATATTGAGCATGACAGTTTGAAATACTTTTTATCACAATGATTTTCAATATAAGACTAAAAAAAATGGGTAACTAAAATGTTGGGGTATGACTTTGAAATAGTCTATAAGAAAGGAAATAGAATATGGTAGTAAATGCACTTTCTAAGAGGAATGAATAAGTTGAGTCATTGTTATGTGTAATGACATTTGAAAAGTAGATTGGTTATAAGAAGCAAGATCATAATGGGAAAATGACATGGATACAAAGGTCTTGATTCAAAATCTTTAACATGGTTTGGGTGTTTATAAAAATGTTGATGAAAGGGAACACATTATGGTATAAAAATAGATTGTATCTATGTAAAGAATTTGTCCTCAAACACAAGATCATTCAAGAGCTTCATGCATATCCAATAGGTGACACCTAAGGTTTTTGAATGTATATCATTGAATCAAGAGAGATTTACTTTGGAAATAACTCAAGGAGGATATATAAAAATTTGTGGTAGAATGAATGGTTTTTCAATAGAACAAAGGAGAAACAATTAAGACAAGGGGGATATATAAAAATTTGTGGTAGAATGAATGGTTTTTTCTTGTATTGCTTAAGAACCCTAGGAACAAAGGAGAAACTTGAATATGACCATTAAGGGTATATTTTACACACCTCATTGAGTGTCTCTAACTCAAGCCAAGCATTGTTACTCCTTTTGTAATTATATCTAAATATGATTCACCAATTAATTATGATATAAATTCATAACTATGATCAAGTTGGATGATGTTTCAATATTTCTAATTCATCTTATTCAAATATGGTTTCACATATTTATTGATTTCATAGGTATTTTTATTTACTAAAATTACTTATATGTTTACTTATATTCAGAATGGTCTATTTATAGGTGGTTTCCATGGATTTCATTAATCAGGTCTGTAAAATCAGTAATTGATTATGATCCTATATTCACCAATAACTTTTGGACTAATTTATTTGCATGTTTGAGTACTTATTTGGATCATGGCTTGCCTTATCATCCTTAATCTGATGGGGAAATAGAGGTTGTCAATAAATGTTGAGAAGGGTATCTTCATAATTTTGCATCAAATAAATAGGAACATTGGATCCATTGGTTGCCACTAGTGAAATGGTAGTACAACACTTCTTTCCATACCTCTTCTAAAATGTCTCCCTTTGTGGCATTTTATCGATATCATCCCCCATCCATCACTTCATATTTAAAGGTGTAACCCAAGATTCGAGTTGTTGAGGAACACATTCGACATCAACATAAGGTATTAGCTAGTCTAAGGAAAAACTTAGCAATGATATAGAATAGAATTAAGCAACAAGTTGATTAACACTATAGTGAGAGGTATTTTGATATCAATAATTGGGTCTTTGTGGGCTTGTATCCATTGTATTATATAGAATTTGAACCAATGGATTAATAACATATAGTAGAGCTCAAACCAATAAAAAATCTAATATAATCATAAAAAACTTGGGTAATAAAAGAAAATAAAAGCAAGAAATAAGCTCAAAATGGAATGATTATACCTGAATTATACAAGAATTTGATTCCCAAGTAGATCAATATCATGCTCTAAGACCAAAATATTAGTGCTTGATGGATTACTTATAGACTCAGATTTAGGGATAGCTTGTTGTTGGCTTCAATTACATGATAAGAGACTAAGTTTAACATTAGAATCTCAAGGTTTTTCCTCTCATTATTTAGTTTGCCTCTCACATACTCCTTTGATTTTGCATGAGGAATGAGTTGCTTATATATAGAGGGAGGAGATGAATTTTCAAGGAATATAAAATTCCTTGGAGGATTCTAGAATTGAAATACTCTAGAATCTCTTTGAAAGACTTAAGTGAGAGTATGATGAGATTAGACAAGATTAAGACATGATTTGTGGGAGATAGTGAAGGTAGGTAGGAGTTAGTGGCTAGGTTTGTAGGAAAACCTAGTATTAGGTAGATTGGGGGTACTGAAGGAATTTTAAATTCCCAAATATTGCCCAAGACATGATTTAGGACAAATGACATTAGATAATGAGGAATTAATTGAGATGTGGGAGTTATAAGGCTAATTTATGGATGTAGAGTGAAATGGGGTGTTAGACAAATGACTAAAAGGGGATTAATGATAGAATGTTAAGATGAATTAAATGAAATTAGATGAGATAAATGATTATTAGATGAAATTCATGTCAAATAATAATAATAATAATAATAATAATAATAATAATAATAATAATAATAATAATAATAATAATAATAATAATAATAATAATAATGGCGAGGGATGAGGTGAGAAAATTTAAGTGTATATATTTTCCCCCTCTTTGAAAGGGCATTGTGAGTGGATGAAGTGGAAAGAGTAATAGTTTTTCAAAAAAGAAAGACATTCATGGATGTTAGTAATATTAGTGGACACAGGATGCCCCCTTGAGGGGACATACTGGGAGGAAAGAAATAGATTTCCACTTGAAATAAGACATGAGGGGTGGGATGTGTTAATAGAGAAAGGGGGTGTTGATGTGACGAAGATGATGAATGATGAAGAATGAAACTAACATCAGCTATGAGGTACAAATGGATAATGCCCTAAACAAGGACACATGTAAGTGGACAAAGATGACATCATGGTTATAGACATGTCCTAGATGGGGAAAAATCGTAATGGGATGAGGAGAAATAAGGACACAACTTTAGTCATTTCTAAGGCAAGGACACATACCAAGAAGAGTTGCGGACTAGTCTGATGAATGGGCTTCCAAAGTTTGACATATCCTAGGCAAAGACACATGCCAGGGAGAGATGTATACCATGATGATTGATAAATAAGGACATCAAATTTTGATGTGTCCCAATCAAAGATGTATGCAAGGGATAGTTTTAGGCCAAGATATAATGGAAATAAATTTACGGCCCTGGTTATGCCCCAATTGAGGAAGGGAATTGTAAATTGGAATGACTAAAAGATTTGCAAGTTTGAGACATATCCCAAGCAAGGACACATGTCTGGGAGAGCTATAGTTCTCAAATTAGACTAAGATATTAGATCAATCAATGATGATGGATGATCAGTGAAGAAAAGATGGAGGTAATGAGTGTTGGCCATTTTTTGGCCTATGTACATAGCTTTTAAATACTAAGCAATGTTCTTGATTTAGGGAAAGACCCAATGATAAAAGAAGATCATTTTGCTTACAAACCTTTTGAAACACTTTAAATCCACTTAAAGTGTAATTTGTCATCTTCTAAGTTCAAGTCCAGAGTTGCAGAGCCCCCATAAGGTGTCAAAAGTTCTTGAAATGGATATGGAAGTGCATGGAGTTCATTCAGTTCTTCATTGAGTCCAGTGGCATAAAGTCCAAGTAGGCAGTTATCGATGTTATATCTTACACATGTGGTAGCTACATGGAAAAAGTGATCACATGGGTTTATTCATCTTGGCCCCTAGTTATTATGCACTAAGTTTCAAATCATCCATCGAAGCACGATAAAAGTTGTACATGTTCAAAGTTGGCTCCTCCATCAAATTTTACTAAGTTTCCTATACTTAGCCAAATGAACTAGACTATCATCAAGACATCATGGGAGAATGAATATATCAGTCAACTTAATCATTTTATATCTTCATGCAGAAGGCTTTTGGGACTAATGGATCAATTGGTTTGTTCCTTTTAACCTCAAAAACATCTCCAACAAATTAGGCCCTTTCATGATTCCTGTGTTTCAAGATATATTATCAAAGTTGATCAAATAATGAATGACAGTCACATGAGATTCAAAATAAAGACACTACAAAAATCCATATGAGCTTAAATTTTATGGTCTATGAAATGTCGAAAATGTTTGTGTAAACATCAAATGACGTTAGTGCGAACATCAATTTTAATCAAGGTAAGTAACTGTTTGGGTTCAAAAGGTCCTTAAAAGCTTTAAAGTTGGTCAAGATCTAATGGTCTATGGGAATCCTCATACTGACACAAGATCTAATGATCTGCATTGAGTCAACCAGGTCAAAAGGTCTCCAGCTTAAAACCTTTAAAGATATATAAGTTAGACATAATCCAACAATGTGAAATAATCAAGATAATCTCTAATGGAGTGTAAGAACTGACAAAAAAGTGAGACCAAGGAGATCTATGGTGCATGTAAAATCATACATCTTGATCAGATAATGCATGTGAGTCAAATTGGTCAACAAATCTAAAGAGATAATGAGTTAAGGACAAGTGGTACAAATGCATTCACCTGGTAGAAGATCGATGACTCACAGGCATCCATGCACAGGTAGATCAACAAAACGAATAGGGTCAAAGAAGTCAAGGGTCTAAGTCAACATTCGATAACCAATGAGAATAATCGAGCCCTGGGACATTTTAATAGAAGTTGAAGAGATAGTTTTTTTGACTTGGGTAAGCTATTACAAAGGAAACAGAGATCGATCATGATCTAGGTTGAGTCGAGCTAAATATTTTAGGACCAAGCATCATCAATAGAGCTCCTTGAAGATAGGATTGGTCTTTTAGACCTATTTTAGTTGAAGGTCAACATTTGGTTTTCAAAATGAGACCAAGTATTAAGCTATAGGAAAACCAATAATATGATTGATTTTCAATCTATAAAGTGATTTGTGCTCATCCATCCAGTCAAAATAGACCAATCGAGAATCTCTTTTAGTTCCAAGGTATGAAGGGTTGGTCCTCATTAGTAAATTAGGTGAAAATATCATGAAACCCTGATATGATGACCTGGTGGCTAGGTAAGGATCAATGGAGCATTAAATTATTTTTGCAAGCCTTTGAAATTGTGCCTTCTTGATAAGATCTTGACTCAATAGCATCCTTGAATTGGTGATAATCCATCAAAAGTAGTTGGTCCTTTTCCAACACACGGTTCCCTCTCTCTCATTGTTTTTTTATAAATATATGCTTCTAAGCCTTGAAAATAACTTGATAATCCCTCTCTTGGGAATGACTAGACTCTACCCAGATTTGATCTTTGTAACATCTTGAGATAAATAAAAGACTCTTTTTTAGATTTCATGATTATGATATAGTGTGTCAATGTCAGACTGATTTGCATATGTGGTATAAATCTCTTCCTTATTAAATCTTGATATCCCTTGTTTTGAAGGGCATGTTTAGTGTTTAATGTCATTTGATTAAAGCTAATAAGTGGATACATTGATTGGTTAGTGCCTTGAATCAGGTCTCTCCATCAATTCCTTTAAGTTTTGATCATTTAGTTGACCTTTACATGAAATACTAATGCATATACAACCATTTGGAGTTGTAGATCCGATCTCATTAGTGTTTGTTAGAAGTTCAAATAGAGTGGATGAATAATCACATTACTAGTGCATCACCTCCTTTACATGTTTTCATACTTTGTTACCCATTTTTCTCTCCCTTTTCCCAGTAAATTTTAATTTAGGTGATAAATCCAAAAGGAAGTAAACCTCCTCTAGAGTTCTTATCCTAAGATAGGTGAACCACAGTCTAGGATCAGTCCCATGTTGGTCTAGATTTGAACAGGGACCTAAACAATTCCCTTACTCAACTAGGGTGCAATCTAGAACCCCTATAGTTTTGGCATGCCTAGTGGGGACCTATTGGAGCTTGTCTTGGTGAAATTGTAGTTGCAACAGTGTTCTTCATAAATAATTTGGATATTCCAAGCTCAAACAATTGCTTCTAAAGTCCAAGTAGTTTCCAAGTAAGTTCATTTTCATTGCACTATCCTGATGTTATTTTCATGGTTATGTATGAAGAAAATCCCTATGTTATACCTCCTTATCATCCCTATGATGGATCATAACAGCCTTATAATGATCCATATGAGCCTTGTTATGATCCAAATCAATCTTACCAAGAGATTTATCCAAGTTATGATGATCCTTATCAATTTTCCCATGATCCTTATTACCAAGAGCATGCTCTTGCCTTCCTTATGACCCATATCAGTCTCAAGACTAGTTTCCACCTTTCTCATATGGATATGATGTTGCATATGAGTATCCTTGTCTCCAAGACATAATGGATAAAATATATCTTAAATTTCTTGCATATGTAAGAAAAGTATGTTCAGATTCCCAATATGAGGAAGTGAATCAGCAGTTTTTTTCAAAATGTGTCTATTGATCTAGAAGAGAGGCTTAAGTCTTATAGCTTTGTATTAAAAAAAGTAGAGGCTTGTGAGAGGCATCAAATTTAGTTAGATCATTTGTCTCAAGAACCCTCTTGTATTCCTTACCATCTTTTTTATGTTCTTTATTCTCATAAAGTTCTTGACCATGTTCAGTGTGAGCCAATGGAGATTCCTAGTTGGAGTCAAGAACAAATTCAAGAAGATATTTATATGCCTATTCAGGAGCTTATTCAAGAGGCTAAACCTATTTATTGTTCCCTTTCTTCACCCCTTACCCCTCAAGCTCAAGTTGTCCATGAGGACAAAAAGGTTTCAGACCTTGATGAAGTAATAGCTAAGTGAAAAGAGCAAAATGTGGAAGTTCTCAAAAGTTTCTCTTTCTCTCCTCTTCAAGATCCCCTATACGACTCCATTGCCCCAAAGATCCCAAAATATAATCGTGATCAACATCCCATGCTTCATACCCTCTCTCAAATAAATGAATTTCATCACCCTCCCACCATCTCCTTTCTTCAATAGGACCTTGTTTTATGGGAAATAGAGAAAGAGTTTACATCTATAAATCAAGTTCTTGAAGAATGTGAAGAAGATGCTTCAAGTGTGTATGATGAAAAGACCTTCATTGATACTTCAATTGAAATCCAAGTTGAAATTGATATTGTAGCTGATATTAAAGAAGTTATCTCAAGTATGCAGTAGAAGAATGGTCTTGATTTGGAAGAAATCCATGAGGAATTGATGCAGGTTGATGTCATAAATGGTGTTGAGATATCTCCACTAGAGTAAGATCAAGATACCTTTCAAAATTATCTTATTTAGGTTGATCAAAGTGAAGAACAAAAAGATGATTGGTAGTTATATTTTGAATTTCTACAAGAGATTGAAGAACTTTGTAAAGATATGTTACCCATTAGAGAGCATGATATTAAAATTTTTGATCAAGAAACACCTATTCAAGATCATGATGCAGCTTGGTTTGACTATTTAGAGCTCCTTGAATAGTTGGATGAACTTGCAACAATTGATAAGAAGGATAAGCTCATCCAAAAATCATGCATAGATGAGATGTCACTTGACAAGGTTGTAGTTGACAAGTAGCATAAAGAAAATTCAAAAGGGCAAGATGAGTTTGTATTTATTAGTGATTGGTTTACTATCAATGGCTTATTATAGGACATGTTAAGAGAAATAATTGGAAAAAAGAGTGCCTCTTCAAAGGTCACATTTAATAAACCCCCTAATTTGCAACTTGTACCATCTTTTGTAATGAGCAAACTCATCAATTTCCCTTTTAATCCTAGTGGATCATGTTTTGTCATGGTTAATTAGATTAGTTTGTTTAGATTTTGTCTTAGATAAGTGATTTATTTACACATTTGCTTTTGTTAGGTTAGTTTCCCTACTTTATTTTGTTTTCTTCCCTATTTTAGTGGAGTCTATTATCTTTGCCAATTAAGAGGTTTTTTGCAGTCATGGAACATATGTGTTCTCTATTATAAGTCAAAGTTCATGTACATGGTCTGAATTCGATCATAGTAGGCATGCTGCCCAACCAAGTCACCAAAGATGTTGGCCATTTTTTGGCCTACGTACAGAGCTTTCAAATATTGAACAATGTTCTTGATTGAGAGGACCCAATGATAAAAGAAGATCATTTTGCTTGCAAACCTTTTGAAACACCTTAAGTCCACTTATAGTGTAATTGGACATCTACTAAGGATAAGTCCAAAGTTGTAGAGCCCCTATAAGGTGTCAAAAGTTCTTGAAATAGATATTAAAGTACATGGAATTCATTTGATTCTTCATTGGGTCCATCTTGACATTTGATTCCAATGGCAGAAATTCAAAGAAGGTAATTTACCGATGATATATCTTGCATGTGTGGTAGTTACATGGAAAAGTGATCACATGGGTTTGTCCATTTTGGTCCCTGGCTGCTATGCACTAAGTTTTAGATCATCTATCAAAGCACGGTAGAAGTTGTACATGTTCAAAGTTGGCTCTTCAGTCAAATTTCACTAAGTTTCCCATACTTAGCCAAATGAACTAGATCATCATTAGGACGTCATGTGGGAATGAATATATTAGTCAGCTTGATCATTTTATATCTTCACTCAGAAGGCTCCCAAGACTAGCAGATCAATTGGGTTTATTCTTTTTAACCTCAAAAACATCTCCAAAAAATTTGGCCCCTCCATGATTCTTGCATTTAAAGATATAAATTATCAAAGTTGATCAAATAATGAATGATAGTCATGTGAGAGTCAAAATAAAGACACTGCGGAAATCCACATGAGCTTAAATTTGACAGTCTATGGAATGCCAAATATGTATGTGTAGATGTCAAATGATGTTAGTGTGAACATCAATTTTAATCAAGGCAAGTAACCATTTGGGTTTAAAAAGTCTTTTAAAGGTTTGAAGTTGGTCGAGATCTAACGGTCTGTGGGAATCCTCATACTAATACATAAGATCTAATGATCTACACTAAGTCAAATAGGTCAAAAGGTCTCCAAGTTAAAGCCTTTAAATATCTACAAGTTGGACATAATCCAACAGTGCAAAATAATCAAGTGAAAATCCGACGGAGTGAAAGAATTGACATAAAAGTGGGACCAAGGAGATCTATGGTGCACATGAACTTGTACATCTTGATTGGATGGCACACATGAGTCAAACTAGTCAATGAATCCAAAGAGATAATGAGTCAAGGACATGTGGCACAAGCACATTTACCTAGCAAAACATTGATGGCTCACAGGCATCTGTGCATAGGCAAATCAATATAGTGAATACAGTCAAAGAAGTCAAGGGTCTGAGTCAACATTCGACAACCAATGAGATGAATTGAGCCTTGGGAAATTTCAATAGAGGTTGAAGAGATAGTTTTTTTACCCAGGTTAGCTAATACAAAGGAAATGGAGCTTGAGTATGATGTAGGTCGAGTCAAGGTGAATATTTTAGGACCAAGAATCATCAATAGAGCTCCTTAAATATAGGATTGGTATTTTACACCTATTTCAATCGAAGGTCAACATTTGTTTTTCAAAATGAGAACATGTATTGAGCTATAGGAAAACCAATAATATGATTGGTTACCAATCTATAAAGTGATATGTGCTCTTCCAGCGACTCAAAACAGACTAAGTGAGAATATATTTTAGTTCCAAGGTATGAAGGGTTTGTCCTCATTAGCAGATCAGGTGAAAATAGCATGGAATCCTAAGATGATGACCTAGTGGCTAGATAAGGATCAATGGAACATTAAATTATTTTTGCAAGCCTTTGAAATTGTGCCTTCTTGATAAGATCCTGACTCAATAGCATCCTTGAATTGATGTTAATCCATCAGAGGTAGTTGGTCCTTTTTCAATGCATAGTTCCCTCTATCTCATTCTTTTTCTATGAATACATACTTTTAAGCCTTGAAAATAGCTTGATAATCCCTCTCTTAAGCATAACTAGACTTTGCCTAGATTTGATCTTTGTAACCTTTTGAGATAAATAAATGACTCTTTATTAGATTTCATGATTCTGGTATAGTGTGTCAATGTTAGATTGATTTGTATATGTGGTAGTAATCTCTCCCTTGTCAAATATTGATTTCACCTAGCTACTAGATTATATTATTTTGTAGGTCATGTTTAGTGTCTAATGTCATTTGATTAAAGCTAATAAGTGGATTCATTGACTTGTTAGTGCCTTGAGTTAGGCCTCTCTGTCAATTCCCTTAGGTTTTTATCATTTGGTAAACATTTGCATGAAATACTAATACATATATAGCCATTTGGAGTTGTAGATCCAATCTCATAAGTGTTTGTTAGAAGTTCAAATAGAATGGATGAACAATCACATTATTGGTGCATCACATCCTTTACATGTTTTCATTGTTTGTTATCCATTTCTCTCTCCCTTTTCCCAATCAATTTTAGTTTAGGTGATAAATCTAGAAGGAAGTCAGCATTTTCTAGAGGTCTGATCCTAAGATAGGTGACCCATAGCCTAGGATCAATCCCATGTTGGTCTAGATTTGAGCAGAGGACCTGAACAATCCCCTTGCTCAACTAGGGTGTAATCTAGAACCCCAATAATGAGTATGTTGAGTCTAATCGATAAGTGTGGGTGGTTGATGAAAAGATGAAGGAGACAATTATGGAGATGGTGATTGATCAATAGATGACTTGATTATTAATTTATATTGTAGCTCATGGATTGGACTTGAGGGATTGATGAGGATGAAAATATTCGAGGACAAGATGAAGTGTGATGGATAGAAAAGTGAATAGCTATTAGAAGAGGCTAGTGAATGATGAAGGATTGATCATGGTGGCATTCAAGATAGATGAATAAGAGATAATTTGAGTGACCAAGGGTTAAAATAAGATGAATGGGTTAGTATGGGGAATTGGGAGGCTGAGATATCCTTGGGAACTTGAAAAGGTATCCAAAAGCTACCTACATAGTCTATAAAGACCTCAAGCCAATGTAGTTCTGACTACAAGATGATGATGACAAGTGGTTAGAGATATTAGTTAGTAGACAAATGAGAGGAATTAGAGGTTAGATATGATGATAGATGACATGGAGGAATGATCTAACTTAGATGATCGACTTGATTATGGGACGAAGATGATTAGACAGATGATAAAGGGGTTAGAAAAAATGATGAATTATGTCTATTGTCAAGCCATCATTGTTATGACAAGTCACATCATAGTCTATGTAATCTAATTAATTATAGAACTAGGAAGTATGCACCAGGATATGTATATTACCATGATGTCATCATTCCAAAGTACATTAGTATAAAAAGGGGCAAAGGATGAACTCTATACAAGGCACTTAAAGGCTTTAATGTGGATTTGGTGTCATTATAGCATAATTGTTCATCACACCCTTGACAAAAGAGACATGATGATAGACTAACTAAAAGACTAGTATTAAAATAAGACAATCATAGATAAGCATACAAACATATTTAGATATATACATGATAAAGACATACAAATAAGTAAAAAAAAAAAAAAAAAAATACAAGTAACACACATAAGGATCTACATACATATGTATAATGCATCAATATCTTGTTTGTTATCCTGATGAGAGTTGATGAGATGAGTGATTAGGGGATGAGTTGGACTGAATCAGTCATGTTGATTATGATGCAAATTTATATTAATGACTTTCATTAGGGTATGGGCTTGGAGTAGACTAGGGACTTGGGTTAGGAGAAGGTTATGGATTTGGATGTCAAAATTAGGAAATGGAATGAGACAAGATGTCAAAATGATAAGACCACTAGGACATGAAACAAGGCAGGATAATATGGATAAATTTGGGACATAGGATAAAATGACTGGGATGCTTAGGACATAAGATAAGACGATTTAAGTTTTTTGGGTTTTATGTGATAATATAACTTTTAGAGGTTTTTTTTTTATATGTATGTACACTATATAAAGGGGGTTACTAATAAAGGGAATACCAAACCTAGAAATTAGGATAAGAATGGATGGAATGTTGGAGGGCATGATAAAATGATATATATAATGTCGAAAATAAGATGAGGACCAAGGAAGAATGGACTAGGGATCACCAATGACCACATCGTGAAGGAACCACATATCTATTTTTTTTAGTATCCATTGGAAGATATAACACGATGATTCCATAAAATTTCTCAATACATCTTTCACTCCCTTATGAAGGTCAAAACTGGAGGAAAGAATGGACATAATAATAGGATGTAAAACATTATGGATAAAGATCTTTAGGATGAAAGATGAATAAGATAAACAAAGATGCTTGGAAGGTGATGCAGATAGGGTTGACAAGGGGTATGACATGGATGAAATGGACTTTTTTCCCCAAGTGTTGAGGTACCTACATACAACAGATTATTTTACCATGATGCCAAAGATCGGTTTTCATCATGGTACTTGCCCATGGCACCGAATTTGTTTTTTTCACCATTAGATGAATGATGATTTTATTCATTTATTTTTTTTATTATTATTTTTATTTTATTTTTTTACTTTTTGATTTTTTATTGGCATATTGAATTATTAAAGGTATGCAAGATGTAGTGATGCAAACATTATCATGATCTTGAGCCAACACTTGTTCTAGAGATATGGGATACTAAGATCATGTTTTCATTAGACATACTAATGTCTTTATGACCTTCATTGACTTTTGAGTTAGATCCCTTTGGACGTCTAGACTAAGTGTCTTCATAGTATCTATGAGAGATGATTTTGCCTAGGAAGGTGGTGTTGGATATGGATTGGATTAGTTATTGATGCTGATGGTGGTGTATGTGACTTGGATGGATGATAGGATAATAATGGGGAGGTGTGATGGGTGATTGTGAAGTGGAACTCATTGTCGCACACATCATTAGAGATGTTGAACATTCCACATTCAATTGATGCCTTTTGACAAAAATTTGCAGGAGATCCAAGAGATTTTGACTTTGTTTCTTTTTATTGATCTAACTATTTGAAAGATTTTCAACCATATTGATAGTGCTTTTGACAATGATTTGATTTCTATTGACCCTTAATGCCTGATTTTGGGCTTCACCAAAGGAATTTGACATTTGATTTGATATATAATTATTATTTTGAATTGTATGGTCCCCTAGCACCTCAAAAATTTTTTCACTAGGGGAAGATTTTTCTTGACTAGGCTAATATTTTGACTATTCTTGATTTTTTATTAGATCAAAGGTGATTTCTACATGATGTGTGATATGATTTTAGGATTTTATGAGTTTGGAACACGATATATTACTCAAATATGGGTCCAACAATGTGTGATACTATTTATACATATGCAGGGAGGTGAGTAAATGATTATTGATGGGTAGGAAAGGGTTTATGATGGATGAAGGTAGGGGATATGGTTTAATGAGATCAATAAGTGGTAGTTTGGAAGCATGGTCCTCATTGAGGTTCCTAGGAGACCTAACTTTGACATTAGATAAAATATCCTCAAGATGCACAAAAGGATCACTAAGACTAGTTGTAGGACACACATGTGTAGTGGGATCAAATTCACTATGACAATCATAGATTGATAATGCTTGTAATAACTCTGTTATGATTGCATCATATTAAATTGGATCAAGGGACATGCCTTATAAATAGTTGACATTTGAATTAGAAACATCCTCAAAGAGACAAGGAATTTGATTCGGCTATTAGTGTTGAACATGATCCTAATGTAGACAAGACCAGTGTTGACTCTAATGTTGACATTGATGTAAATGTTGTTGGAAGATGAGATTTTGATTGAGGCCATAGATAGGGCCTCTTGGATGACATTATTGCCTATAAGTACCATTCGCACTTTGTATTTGGTAATGGAGGCTTTAGGACAAAGGGACTTATAGAAATAATGGACTTAGATGATTGGGTACAAGGAAGACGATGGAGAAACAATGGGTTCATAAAAGTTATATTGATGAAAGAAAGACACATTAGAGGAGGGAGGACTAAACTGATCATAAATGGGCTCATCATTAGAAAGGGGTTTGTCAAAGATAGGTGAACCATGGAAGATGGGCTCAGTGTCTTCACTTTGTCTTGGAAGTGGAAGGGCTTGATCATGATCAAGAAAGGAATCTTGGCATACCCCTTCTTGGTCACCCTTGGACATAGAATTATATGGTTTCCCCTTAATTTCAAGTTCACCAGGGTCAATGAGGTCTTGGACAAAATTTTGTAAATTTAAGCATCGATCAATGGTATGCCCCTAAGTTCTATGATATTATCAGTATTGATTTGTTCTATATTAGGAGGGATTACGCTTGTTTGGATTAAAATGCCTTATGGGTGGATATACCATTATGTCAGTGGTAACAAGTTTGTGGAAGAGGGATTCTAAGGATATCAGAAAAGAAGTATAGGGCCTCTCTTTTTTTCTTTACTTGGATGTGGAAGCATTGGACTTTAGACCAGATCATTATTGTCATAATTGAGGGGTCTGGGTAGTATTCGAAGGTGTGGCTAGGACAGGATTCCCTTTACTATTATAAGATGTATCATATCCTAGCCACAAACTTGAATGCGACTAGGTAGTATGAAGGCTAGGAGTACATGGATGTGAATGGATACAAATTGGAGACAATGCCAATTGGATGGGGTCAAATTCTATAGGAAGTAGGGTGACCATTTCAAGGAATCACAAATGGAGTGCATCTTTATTGGTAAAGATATACTTCTCAATCGGGTTGTCATACAAATTTGTTTTAGAATCCATGGATTATAATGGTATAAGGGATGAACATGGTGACTCACTGACCCCAATCAACAAGTGTGAGGGATTTTATAGAAAGATTGAGGGATGAAATGGGATGTGTGAAACAAATTTGGGTGATGACTTACTTTAGGATATGATGTCAAGTTTGATTGGATGTTTGACATAATTGTGATGTGAGACATTTCAATGGGGTAGGATAAGATTAATAGATCAAATTAGGACATGAGTTATAATTTTGAAGGTTTAGACTTGATTCGACTTAGCAAGCTATGACAAGGTCTAGGATTAGACAAGGGGCTAAACTAGCCCAAGAGAGGTGATTTTGACTAGGGTTAACTTGATTTAGACTATCTCAAGACTTGGATGATCTATTCAAAGGGATTGAGATGAATTGATTAATAAGATAATAGTAAGATGTGTGTATGTCTCAAACTTGAGTTGATTTGGACATAATCAAGATTATAATGAGGACCTTGATGTGGTAAAGATTTATTGCCAATGTGGATTATTGGAGGTGTAGGATTGCAAACTTTGATAGGGGTTTAGACTATGGGACAAGAGTACAACAAGGTAATGATGGGTTATATTATGACTAGGCTAGGTCTAGGCTAATGATATGGGATAAGATGGGTGATAATGTAGACTCAAGATAAGATGATTTGGTGAGACAAGGTCGAGATGAGTGACATGGTTTTTACTAAGATGAGGTGAGTAACAAATTTGAACTAAGAAAAGAAGTGGGGGATGTGAGGATAAGATGGACTGGGATATGACAAGACTAAGGTATGGCTATGGTGTGTGTAGACTATGTGAAGAGGCAGGACTTGATGTTCAAGGTATGTGACAGGATTTACAATAAGATACTAGGGATGGTTAAGAAAAACTGATAGGGTTTGACTAAGGCCAAATAGGATAAAGCAATGATGAGTGACTAATGATTAAATTAGCAAGGGATGATGAATAGGTGGGGCTAGATTATGATAAGGGCAAGATGAAGCAATGATATTTGACAAGATGGGATAGCTAAGGCAAATTAAGACAAAATGAAGGAAGGGGGATGACCAAGGTATGACAACTAGACTAGATTATGACTAAGACATGAGGGACAAGGGAAGGATAGGCTAAGGTATGACCAAGATGTGATTAGGTCAAAATAGCATGACAACAATAGGATAAGGGAATATAATGAAGACGCAGTCAAGATGATGAGTTTTCAACCAGGAGAAGGGATGATGATGATGATGATGATGATGATGATGATGATGATGATGATGATGATGATGATGATGATGGTCAAGACTAAGTGGTGGATGATAGTTGACCTAAGGGCTATGTTCAACTAAAATTTTATGTGTTTTAAGGGATGCAAAAAATACATGCCTTCATAACACATAACAAATGCAATCAAGTCACAAACCTAAAATTACTAAAATGATGCAGGAATGTAGCTAGACACCTACCATACCTTATGACTTCACATGAGAGGTGATATATTATTTCCCTATTATGAAAACTCCCAACCCTCTCTACCTATTTATACCTGGTGGGCCACTTGAGGGATTTTGTTTTATTAACTGCAAAGTGCCTGTTATAATTGAAGGTCTTAATATAGGCTATATAAGGTTTCTAGGGGCATCACCAAGATACATAAGGTAAGTGGGGATAAACTCCATATATTATGATGTCTAATTCTTGGGTCAGAGAGTTAACTCTTCACCTTCATAAGATCTTGTATGGGGTCTCCCATTATGCCTAATGACAATTGTCCCTAATTTTTATACTCCACCAGAACATAAAGTGTGGTTGAATGTGCAGTGATGAAATCTGCTTACTAACCCCTAAGACTTATGCCAAGTGTGTGGGGAGAAAATCCATGTCACGTTGCACCCTAGAAAATAAAAATGGATAGGGTTTATTACTGGTTTTTATCCTCCAATAATCACCACAAGGATGCAAGGAGGAGAGCATGTACCACTGTACCCCTTAGGTGACACTCATGCAAGCAAAAAGATTTATTAATCGATTAATTTAGATATGTGGTAAGACAAGACAATCAAGGAAGAAAAAAATATTAAAATCAAGTTTTATACCACATCTTCATCTAACTGCATGGAAATAAATGAGTTAGTGATTTTGAGTGTGGCCTTTGACCAATCATCCTACAATCATAACATTAGTAGTTTAGTGAAGGTATTCAAAGTAGAATAAGAATGCCACTAGCTTTGACAAAGTTACCTTTGTGAAATTTATAATGAAAGGTTAGTTTAAATCAAAAAGTGGCAATAAAAATACTAGCAAAAAGTCACAAATTTACACACTAGAAATATTTGAATGCAGGGCCGAGATGTAGGGGTTTGTGGGTGGTAGCCCTTAATAGGATCAAGGGGCAATCCCACTGAAGCCAAACAAAATTTGAAGCTTGTGGGACCCTCAAAATGACTTGAAATTCACCAAAATTTACTAAAAAAAACACACTTGAAAATAAGAAATTGAAGGCAAACAAAGGGTTAGTAGTTTATTTGGCAAATTTGGTGGATGATTCTATAAAAAACAATGTTAATAGATAATCGATCCTATAAAAAACGTCAATATTTCTAACTCTTTGGTAATTTTTATTATTGACCATGAGGGGAGACCTACAAAATATGAATGTTAATAATTTAATAATGATATTCCTACACAAAAAATATTCTATTATCAATTTTTAAAATTGAAGAGACATGTTATCCATCCTTAATATTGATAAAAGGATAATTATTATGATAAATTTTAATTTATTTCATATAAATATATAATGACACAATACCATAGAAGGACAATAGCACACTGACACACTAATTAACAAACAACTTATTAAAAACTATTTTAGATAATTTCATATGGATAAAAATTATCCAAGACATAACTTAAAATAACAAAGTAATATTGATTATAGTGTTTCAATGAATTGTAGCTTATATTTAGAAAAGGGAAGAAGAAGAAACTAAATATGAGTATGGTTAAAAAACTTGTTTGATTGTACATGCATTGAATCAGATGATTGTGAAGAGCTCCTCATTAGCCTGGGAGGATGACCTGTAAATAAGACAATACTAAAGCAAATGGTTGGTTAGATAGATAGTTGAGTGGATTTCTTAGCGCTAGCTAGATCCTAGAAGTAGGAGCTTCCTCAAGGGTTGTCAATCCACATGTTTTAAATAATTAAGTTTATAAACAAAATGATAAATTATTTGCATTAATAATAAAAAAGTACCGAAATTGAACACAAGAAATACTTGCTAAAGAAATAGACAAAAATGACTAATATAGAAATGAGCAAGTCAACACTAGTGTTAAATGGGTCAAGTGTGTTTTAAAAAATTAGGCAGGGATTTGTGAACAGGCAAGAACATAGAGAATCAAATTTGATTGGGGGTAAGAGGGTGAAAATAACTTGTTATTTCCTACCATAGTAATCATTGATGATTGGGATGACCATTGGTGGTTGAGGTGATCGTCAGCGATCAAGGTGATCGTTGATAGTTGGACAGACTGTCGATGGTTGAGACAACCATCGGTGGTTACTGTGTCTTGACTGTAGGTTATAAATGATTGATTGATAGGATCAAAAAATTGGATTTTGAGAGATGGGTTGGTGTTGGGATAACTAAAAAATAGTAATAAAGTAATTGAATACTGGAAAATAAATAATTAACTTGTAGAAGATTGATCCAGTGATTAATTAGAGTGGTCAGTCAATCGGTGGAATCTGATGTGGTTCTAATAGAGTAATGGTACTTGATGCTTTAGCGAAGCAGTATCAGCAAGTTGGCTCTTTGATGTGGTGGTTGGATCATTGGATTGATGATGATGATGATTGACCTGCAAAAAAGAAACTCTAGATTCACAAGCTATTGATAACAATTACAGATGGTTTTCACCTCCTTGCTCCTCTCTTTTTATAAGCATAGGCAAGAAGTTCAATTGGGTTATCTAATTATAACTCACTCATGTAATGGCTTTCACATGGATCAAGACAAGTTATATTTAGAAAAGGAAGGTGAAGTGACTTGCATGTTGTTAGTTAAGGAGGTGCACCCTGACCGTCAATGGTCAGGGTGACCGTCATGATCATTCTAACCATTGATGGTTGAGGGTGAAGGGTGAAGATGGGTAAAAAGGTAGGTTAAGTCAGTTGGTCAATCCTAACTTGGGTTAGGCTCGATTACTCATCAAAAGGTGAAACTAGTCTGAAGGTGGTCCAGGGATGATTCAACATTCAGAATTATAGTGTGTGGATTTTTGGTGTCTATATTTTGCACCTTTTTATTATGCAACTTAAATCAACAAGCTACAAAATAAAAAAAATGGTTGTGGGTTGAAGGTTAGGTTGCCTTGAGTATGGGAGGAGGTGTTCCCCCTCAAACTAGGAGTCGATGAAGTGAAATAGAATTGGGTGTGAATTTGATAAGTGGGTGAGGTGATGATAAAGTGGGTTAATGATAGGTTGGGCATTGAAGTGCAAGCATGTGCGTAAAGTGCAATAAAAAGGTGTGATAGCTGAGATTGCACATAGACTAGGTTGTCATAGTTGGTAAAATTAGGGTTGGTGCTAGAAGTATAAGTGACAAGTGGACCACGAGACCACATTTAGGCATAGCGGCTGGGTACACTCATAAACGCAAGTATCTTAGGTAATGTTTGTGTTTCAATGGGTATCCAAGATAGGAAGTACTCCTTGTGAAAACACAAACTGGTTAAATGTCATGAGTATTCGAGGTAAGAAGTGCTCCTGAAAAGACACGAGTGGGTCTAGTAAGCACAAGGTGGTGCAAGTTTAAAAAGTGGTCAACATTGTAATGTTGTCACTATGGTCAAAAGACTAGGCAAAAGTTGTCATAAAACACATGTTAGGTTAGGCCAAAATGTCCCAATGGTGAGGTGATGAATTGGTCAGGGTGGGTGGAGAAGGTAGTCTCTATGGGTGGTTGTTTGAAAAAGTTGGTGTGAAAGGGGTAAAGTGAAAATGATTTCCCATAGCCTGACTGTCGGTGGTCATGGATCTAAAAGGTGATCATTGACGGTCATCCTGACTATCGACGGTCAGGGGTGAACCCTAAAAAGTCATAGAATAAAAGTAAAAATTGGATTTCATTTCACTCATTATTACTTGTTGACCTTGAGCTCTAGAATTTTAGCATGTTCAAGAAAAAATAATGTTGACAAGGACTGCAAAGGAGTTGACTCTTAGCTAAGGTAGAGAGTGGACCAAATGGACTAGCAAGGATGCCAGGTGGGCATGGACATGGACGAGAACAGGCAAGTCTATGGCTTACTCCTTGATGGTAGTCATGTAATGAGGTAGGTGGAACCCTTGAAGTTTTAGATGTAGTTTGACATGCATTTTCATGGAACTGTGGAAATTGATTTTTGGGTGGGTAGGGTTTAGAGTGATTATACTAGGTTGTGCCTTAGGGGTAGGGTTTTATGGATTTAGGTAAAAGTAGTGGGTGATTCCAAAATTGGGGAGGGGTATGCTTAGGTAGGGGTGGGAAAGGGACAAAATTGATGTAAATATATTGGGTTGGGGGTTTTGGGTGTATGTTGGGGTAGAATAGGGTTTAGATGTTCTACTCATGGAACACCCATAGTGACCGTTGATGGTTGAGTCCGACTATCGACATCCATAAAGTGATGGATGTCTGACCATTAGCGGTCACTATGACCACCAGTGGTCAATTTATCTAATATTTTTATTGAATGTTTGTAAAGTGTCTTGGGTTAGGTTTGATGGGAGATAATGTTAGATTTTTGGATGGTTGATTAAAAGGTTGGTTGGGTAAATGTTTATAGGTGACAACAAATAATGAGTGGGTGGTAAAAGAGTATAGATTATAGAGGTAAATGCTAGTAAGATGATGGTTAAATGTTTTTAGGGTAGGTATAAGTTCAACAAGGTAAGCCCATAGTCTATCATAGTATAGGGAACTAAGTTGTATGTTCAAATGAATGTTTCTAGGCCCAAGAGCAGATACAAATGCATGATCGAGTGTCATGCATCTTCACAGAGATCCACTAGGGGATGACCCCATCTGATTGGGCCCATATGGAGGAGGTTGGGATAAGAGTGATGTGGCACTACCAGCATGTGCCACATGATGTGTCCATGATCGTAGTGCTCATTTAGAGATGGGACTTGGCTACAAACACCTTCTTACTATTGATCGATAAGATCATGATCTTGCCAAAGGATGTGCATAGGATTACATGGTTACCCCTATGGTGTGATCCTATCTACCATATGGAATAGGAAGAGCATGAGGATCACCTTGAGTTATTGTATGGTGATGATCATGATTAGGTTAGATGGCATGCTTGTGGATTTAGCTATAGCACACTATACGAGAGGGTGTCAAGTGAGAGGAGATTGATGACTATGCTTATGATTATTATTTCATGCTTTGCTTTTCCTAACTTAAGTAATGAGAGATTTATATAATTACTACTAGGGGTGTTGGTTGAGTTGCTATTAGGTGGACTGTATTTAGTTGGGTACCTATTCTCTTGGTGCAGATATATAAGGAGTTATGGGGATTCATGGCCCATAAGAGGTAAAACATTAGTGTCAATCCAATTCTACATTATTGGGCCTACGATCACATCTAGGTACTAAGGCAAATGGGGTTACCATGGATGGGATATGCACAGATTGAGTTCCTAGTTGGATTCTGTAGTAGAGAGGTGACTTTACATCTTTAGGTGTAGGGGGAGGTGTACATGATGTAGATTGGTTTAGGGGTGCACTGAGTGCATTAATGATTAGAGACATTACTTGGAGACCCTATGTTCAGTTTCTAGTATTGCCTAGCTATAGGAGGCAAACCCTATCTCTACAGAGTTATAGATGGATATTGATAGGCATGATGGGGAGGTAGAGCTTATCCCCTTTGATAAGGTGCATAGATAGTTCGACTTGGTTCAGGGTATTCCATGCACATTCCCTTGATACAGGCAAGAGGACTTAGAGATTTTATTGCTTGAGCCACATCCAATACCAATTTTTCTTGATCATGAGAAGCTATCAGCTAGGCCACAAATACATGATTTTGGCTTTACATATGGGTACATAGCATCATACCAAGATTTATATGCAGCTAAATATTTTGGTGATGGTGGCAGTGGTAAGAGGCCAATGGTTGTGGACCCAGATGGGAGAGGAGGCTAAAGAGAAAAAGTATAAGGGGATGGCCCTGATGCACAGACATGAGCAGTGTTATACATGGCACAAGCACAAGTGGTAACATTACAGGGTCAGGTGGATATATTACAAGGTTAGCTAGCCACTATGATAGGTGAGAGGGACTTAGCTAGAGCGACACTAGCCCAGGTCACCTAGGAGTGAGATGCTCTAAGATAAACTAGAGGAGTAGTAATAGTAGCACCAACAAGGACCATTGATATGTAGAGGTACATATCCACTATATAGGAGTTGTAGTATTATGAGGTGATAATCTTCACTAACCACCCAACGAAGCCCTGATGGGGTGAGTATAGAGCTAGGCTAACAGGTGGCACAGGTGTAGTGACACCAGGTCAGTGGGTTATGGCTACAACTAAATAGGCAAGTACCTTGGGACAAGCATTAAGATTGAGTGGCAATGTAGGAGGGGCCAGTGGTAGTTGTGTCCCAGGGGTATAAAGGATACAAATGTGATATGATATTTTGATTGTGTACCTCGATTTGATTTTGGCATACATGTCGATGAGGTGAGATGTATATTTTTGAGAGAGAGATACATGTATATTTATGTATACATCATGATGTCATTTGACTCATGAGTTATATAAATGATCTTTGTTTTATTGCTCATGCACATGGTCTATGGTTTCCTTTGATGTTAATTCTTATGATGTGATGTTTATATTGCTTATGGATTATGCTTATGTTATGGATGCTAGACACTAATGTAGACTCACCTAGCTAGGCAAGAGATGCCTTTTATTTATGGGTATGCTTTATGCCATGCTTGCTTATGACATGCTAAATTTTAATGAGTATATGCTTCATTATTTAGATTTAGACATGTGATGAAAATAGTTGATTTTTTATTGCTCATGGATGTTATGATGTTATTATGATTGTTATGGTTATGAATGGGTATGCTTTATGCCATGCTTGCTTATGACATGCTAAATTTTAATGAGTATATGCTTCATTATTTAGATTTAGACATGTGATGAAAATAGTTGATTTTTTATTGCTCATGGATGCTATGATGTTATTATGATTGTTATGGTTATGATTATGGTCATGCATTTACTTATGACACATGTGCATATGCTTGTTGTTAATTTGTTTTAAGTTAAAACACATGAGGTAAGTTAATTAATAACACTAGATGGGAAAACAAAGAATATAATCAAGAGACAAACATCATAATGAGAATATCAACTAGTCATGACAAGATAAGAAGAGGGCATGATGCTTCTATTTGACAAGGACTAAAAACAAAAGCAAAGTTGGATTGGATTAAGGAACATAAACCCTTTGAATGTTTTGCATTAGTGTTCATTAGTTGGTTAAAAAGGTGTCCTGACCACATAATGTTAAGTAAGCTTAAAATCCCTTGCTTATAGTGTATAAAGGGGAGATGGATGAAAATGGAACCGTCTTGTGAGACTACCATGCCTCTTCTGTAGGTGTCTGAAGAGTAAGTATAAACAAGTCTATGTTATACAAAGTGTAGATTGATCGATGTGATAATCTACTCATGAAAGTTGATTGCAGCTTTCGAAATTAGTTTGCTCATGAGCATTGATTATGGCTTTCAAAGTTATATTTATTTTGCTATTGTTTGATATTGGTTTTTTACTTTTATTGTTGTTTGGGGGTTGGGGAAGCTGATCGATGCAAGAAGCTTCAAGAAATTGATTATTTTGACAAGATGCTTTACTCAGCCATCCTTCAAGGGAGTCATCTAAGTTTGTATGCTTTGATCAATACTTTTGATAATTGTCCTTCAAGGGAGCAATCCACCTTAATTTCAATAATTTCAAATATGTTTTCAACAACTATCCTTCAAGGGAGCAGTCTGTGAATGATAGGAATGACCCATGATGGTCATTGGGTCGGATTTTTGTTTTTTATTGTTTTGTTTGATTTTGCTTGACATAATTTTTTATTGGGTTTGGATTTGTCTTAAGGGTTCACCTTTATAAAGTTAAAACAAAAATCACAACAAAGTTGTTTGGGTGGAAAAAGGTTTAGGTGACAATGATCATGGGAATCCATCCTGTGAAAGGGGTGGAAAGTACTATGGGAATCATGCCATGGGTAGAGTCGTGGTACCATCATTCAAGATAAGGCTATGTTTGTGATGGGTAATCACATGATTCAATTTTAATTGATTTCCCCTAAAATAGGGAGATGGAATGTGGTTATGAAATCAAGGGATAAGCTTAAGTCAAACAAAAGGTGAACTTGATCCTCCTTTAATAAAAGAACATACACAGATGTGAAGCATTGAGGGACTCAGGTTCTAGGTTTCCCTCAAGAGAAGACAACAGATAAGCTCTTGATCCATATCTATGGGTATTGATATAAGGTTTGAGCCAATTGAAAGCAAAATTGCCCCACTTTCTTTTCTCCATATTGGTGACATGTTGATTTTCCTTTACGATGAGGTCTTCGATGTTGAAATCTCACACTCAAAGATATTTGTTGTAGGCACATTTGATGTGTTATTGGTAGACATAAAGATGGGTGAGGGTGGCTAAGTCATGCTCATAAAGTAGTTCAAGTTGGGCTAAATGTTGCTAAAGATAATCATCCTCAATAATGAGATCTTGCAGGGATATGCAAAGAGAAGGTATTTGGACTTCGAGAGGCAAGATGACCTCTACTCCAAACACAATAGAGAAAGGGGTAGAACCCATAGGGGTTCTAATCCTAGTATGATATGCCCATAAGGAAAAGGGGATGTGCAAATGCCAATTTTGACCATATGTATTGACCATTTTAGTTAGCATGTTGTTAAGATTTTTGTTAGAGGCTTCTGCTTGTCCATTCGCTTGAGGGTGATAGGGAGAGGAGAAATTTAACTTAATCCTGAAAGCATCACAAAGACCCTAGACTTTCTTATTTTTAAGGTATTTGCCATTATCGATGATAATTTTATGCGGAACACTGAAATAATAGATGATGTGGTGGTTGATAAAGTCGACAATCTTTTCCACTTTGGTCGAGACTAAAGGAATAGCCTCTACCCATTTGGTAAAATATTTAGTCATAGTGATGATATAATGATGTCATTGTGAATAATGGGGGTTAATTTCACTAATAAGGTCTAGAACCCATTGTGAGAAGGGTCAAAAATTGATGGAAACATGAAGACTATTACTAGGTGTGATGCAGATCGGCATGTTGTTGACACTTAACACATTTTTTCACATAATCATAATAGTCTTGGTTAAGGGTAGGCCAATAATAACAAAGGCAAAAGATGCATTTATCCATGATGAGGCCACTAAAGTGTCCCCCACATATACCATCATGAATTTCCTTGATAGCATGAGAGGCTTTGTGACTACATAGATAACAGAAGAGGAGACCATCAAAATCATGCTTATAAGGCATTCCCCCCAAAATTGTATAACATGAGGTACTCTGGATAAATGCTCTTCAAGCATTCTTGGAGAGCCCAGAAGGAATGATGGAAAGGTTGGAATAGTTCAAGGTCTTTTGATACCAAAGGTTCAGTTGGGTCTCTCTCATACTAAAAATGGTGGGAGAGTCTAGTTTGACATAGGAAGGCTGGGTAAGTCTGTGGATAATGACAGATAGCTTGGAGTTAGAGGGTGCATATGAGATCTAAGAGGTGAGGGAATCCATGGTATTGGTGAACTTATTAGTAGATCATGAGGTTGATTGGATGTGGTAGTGCTTAAATGATGTTAATAGTTAATCAACTATTTTTTTGTACTATTGAAAAACATCATTCTTACACTGGTAAGAGTCATTTATTTGATTGACCACAAGTTGGGAGTCACCAAAGATGTTGATTATTTTGACTCCTAGGGCTAACATATTTTGAAGGCCTATGACTAGGGCTTTGTACTCAGTCATATTATTGGTACATTCAAAATCTATCTTGAAGGATAAAGGAAGAGGCTCACCATCAAAGGGAATAAAGATGATACCAGCTCCCCACCACATTGACATTTTGATCCGTCAAAGAACATGGTGACTTGATAGGTGAAGTTTGCTTGAGAGAGGGTCATGATGGACTCATTTGGGAACTCAAGAGGAGGAGGTTGATTGTCTACTAGTGGTGCTTTGACCAATTGGTCGACGATGACTTGCCCCTTAATTGACCTTTTTTTAAAGGAACTCAAGGTCAAACTCCACTAATAGCATGAGCTACTTGGCCATATGTTGGTTTTGGTATGGCTTGGAGTGCATATACTTGATTAGATTAGTATTGGTTATGACATAAGTCTTATGGTTAAGAAGGTAGTGGCAAAGTTTGGTGGCCATGAAGACTAAAGTTAAGCAAAGTTTATTGGTGTGGGTGTATTGAATCTCATACTCTAAAAACATGTGATTGATGTAGTCTAGGGTTTGCTCTTTGTGTTGTTCATCTTGATGAGAAAGCATTGCCCCTAGGGAGTGTTTAGTGGTAGAGATATAAAAGTAGAAAGGTTGGTCATCCTTGGGAGGGATGAGGATAGGTGGAGATAAAGGGTACTTTTTGGGTGAATCAAAGGCCTTTTGATAGTCATTATTCCACTTAAAAGAGACATCCTTATTTAGAAGGTGGTGGAAGGGTTGGCATCCGTCTAAGAGTTGGAAAATAAAGAGATGAATGGATTAGAGTTTCCCCTGCAAACTACAGAGTTACTTGAGGTTGATTGGAGGAAGCATGTCAAGTATGGCTTTGATTTTGGTCGGATTGACCTCTATTCCCCAAAGGGAGACAATAAATCAGAGAAACTTGCCTAATAGGACCCCAAAGATACATTTATTAGGGTTAAGGAAAACATGGTAATGGATAAGTCACTCAAAGATGATCTTTAGAATGGTTAAATGATCCTTTCAGAGTTTGGATTTTCTAAGAAGGTTGTCCACATAGTCCTATACAATCTTGTAGATAAGGTCATGGAAGATATAAGTCATGGCATGTTGGTGGGTTGCACCAGCATTTTTTAGTCCAAAAGGTATGACTCTATAGCAGAAAGTCCCCCATGGGGTGGTAAAGGTGGTCTTGTGTTGGTCTTAAGGGGTAATTAGGATCTAATTATAACCCAAGAATCCATCCATGAGAGATAACATCTCATACCCGACTGTAAAATCAACTAGTTGGTTGATGCTCAGTAGAGAAAATTCATCTTTAGGGAAATCAAGGTTGAGGTCACAAAAGTTCACACAAATGTAGTCTCTTTATGGCTTTGGTGATAGGCATGACATTTGAGACCCATTAAGGATAGTCAATGGGTTAAATGAAATTTATGGATAGAAGATGCTAAATCTCTTTTTTGATGAGAAGGGCTATGTGTGGGTGCATGTGTCAAAGTTTCTGATTGATAGGCTTGACATCATGGTTGGTGGCTAAGTTATGGGTGGTAATGGTGGGGTCAATTCCAGGCATGTCGCTATAAGACCAGCAAATGCTATGTTGTGGTTGTTGTGGTCTTGGAGTAAGGAGGGGAAGTCTTGAAGTTCCTCTGTATTAATTGATTGGCCAATTTTGACAATGCATGGGTTATTTAGAGTATTGAAGTTTATATCCATGGTGTATTTTCTCAACATGGTTGAGTTCTTGGGAGGAAGGGATTTATAGATAGAAGAATCTGAGGCACCAAGGTAGGTGAGAATGGAATTGTCATCTTGTCACTGAATAATGTTAATGGTAGGAGAGTCATCTCCTATCATCTCAGGATGGGTCATAGGGATGGTTACGATTGCCCCTTCCTTTTGATAAGTCAGGGGTCTGAGGTTGATCATGTTGACAAAAAAAAAGTTAGGTGGGATGATGTTGTTCTCCTCATACTCAGGTGGAGAAGAGGTTAGTGAGGAAGGGATGTCTTCCTCAACAATGGTGGTGGTAGGTGGTTTGGTGTCCTTATTGGGTAGAATGAAACTGAGGCCATGTTTCTCATGAGGCTTTCTGGTTTCAATGATAATTAACTTGTGTGGGCCATGCTCATAGCATCCAAGACAAAATCTCTTCCAGGCACACCTGTCGAGGTATGTCTTGGTGATACCCGATTTTATCTAGCTAGGAGAAGCAAGTGGCGAATGGTCAGGGTGAAAGAGAGGTGGTGAAAGTGTTAAGGGGTTTGTCAAGTCCCCCATAGATGAAATGGGTTTGATAGTGGGGAGGTCCAAAAGGAACAACAGTTCTAACATTGGCGTCGTATCCCAGTTGGTGGTCAAGTTTCCCATACTCTTGAGGAGTAGGGAAAGCGTCAAGGGAGAGGAGGCAATATTCCCCCAATGAAAGGTGTTGAAATGTGAATTCTAAGTGGTTTGAGGTGGGAATTTATTCTCGAAGGGATGGATGAGCTAGTAGATGCCTTACTGGTGGAAGAGGATACAGGCTTATCTTTCATTGTTAAGGGCTTATCTTTAGCTGATGTGGATGTGGTAGATGGAGGTAAGAGGATGTCGTTGGGTCGATAAATCATGTTTCCTGATGAAAAGGGACTTGGGTCAACTTGTATAGTGACAACCTGACCTTTGTGCTCAAATTTAATGCAATGATGAAGAGTAGATGGGACACAACCCATGGAGTAGATCTAGGATCGACCCAGCAAAACATTGTATTAAATTCACCTTCCACTACATATAAGGATTTAGGGAGTCTGTAAGGTCCTAAATGGATATGAACGACAATAGTTCCCAAGATAGTAGCCATGGTGTCATTCAAGGATCGAAGGACGATCGAGGTTTTGGACATGACATTATATGGTAAGTTGAGTTGGTGATAGGCATGGGAGAAGATGATGTTAATACTAGCTCCCCATCAATCATAACCCATTTGATATGGGTTTGGTTGATGTAGGTGGTAATGAAAAGAGGGGGATATAGGTTGTCAGGGTGAATACAAGGTATTTATGAATCTTTGAAAGTGACAAGGTTGGAAATTTGGAGAATGCCAACAAAGGTTGCGAGAGGTTGAGGGCCTTCAAGTTGGACCTCAACTGATTGCAATGCCTCAATCATTACTTGATGATGATGAGGTGAAGTAGAAATCAACTCATATAGGTTCATCTTCACTAGGGTTTGGTGAAGTTGTTTGATCACTACTCTCCTAATCAATTTAGAGGGGTTGGATTGGGAGGTACCTGTTGACAATTTTGACCCTACATGTCAAAATTACAACCTCTACCATTTGAAACTTTGAAGTTCATCTTGTGAATCAATTTTAGGTCCTAAATAGGCCGAAGGAATTGTTCAAGTCTACATGGTCTCTTTATTTTAGGAGAATTAGACAAACAAAAATCCTGAGGGGCATCTTAAAAAGCAATTTGTAAAGGAACTAATTCCTTCGGACTTTTTATCTTAAGGAAATAAACAAAGGCAAAAGGTGCTTTCAAAGGTTTATTGCATTTTCTTGAGGGTTATTTTTAGTTTTGTCGAAGGGTAATGATCCCTTCATAAAAGATCATCAGCAAAAATCTCAAAGGGTAGAATCCCTTCAGGAAATTTCTCTTTAAGAAGATACGAGAGGCACTTGGAAAAGTCTGAAAGGCAACATGAAAAGGGAAAGAAAGGTTCAAATCCTTCAGACATTTTGTTTAAAGGAAAGGAAACGGTCTATTTAGGAATCTCAAAGGGTATGTGCCCTTTAGGAAGGTTCATTGCAAAAATCTTGAAGGGTATCTGCCCTTTGGAAAGTTCAAAAATAAAAATTTGAAGGGTTATTAGCCTTCGAAAAAGAGCTTATTAAAAATCTCGAAACGCAATTTTGAAGAAATTTGAGGGGCTCTTTCCCTTTGAAAAGGTCCTTATCAAAATTTTGAAGGGACACTTACGATTTTGACGAAGGGCATTTTTATAATTCCAAAGGACCATTGTGAAATTTTGAGGGGCTTCTTTTTTAAAAGGAACGACCCACTTCAAATTTCTAAAGGGTACCTTCTTTTCGATGAGGACCAAGCAAGAAAGAATATTTAAAAGGAAGAAGAGGACCTTTTACAAAAATATGAAGGGCACATTTAAGAAGGCCAAAGGGTCATTGTTGAATTTTGAAAGGTCTTTACAGAAAACCAAAGGGGCATTGCCAAAAGGCCAAGGGGAAAGTGAAAGACAAAATCTAAAGATATAATTCCTTCAGACTTTTTGTCTGAAGGAAATAGACCAATTGGGAGGGACATTTAGAAATTTCCATAGGAAAATTGCTTGAGGAATAGGCCCAAAGGGAAAAGGAAGGAAAGAAAAGTCCAAAGGAAAGAGAGGGACAAAAAGTTTGAAAGAATTCTTTCAGAAGATTTACCTGCAAAAATAAACAAGGCGCTAAAGGAAAGGAAGGCCTGAAGGAAAATGAAAGGAGGAAGAGACAATTCTCATGGATACTTTGTCCATGGGAAAATGGTGAAGACAAGAGTCCCTAAGAGATGAATTCCTTCAGACTTTCTGTTCGAAGCAAATAAATAAGGATAAACTGCAAACAAGAGTCCCAAAGAGAAAACTCTAAAGTGAATAGACAAATACATGTAGAAGAAAAGTCTACAAAAAAACACAGACAAACAAAAGGAATATAATACATATAGAGACAAAGAACTAGAAAATACAAAAGATTCCAATAGCCAATGAACAGGTTAAAATGTTATACAAAATGCAAAGTGGTCCAAATAGTATTAAAGACATCCAAGATGTGTAACCATTTCAAACATGACACCTTTAGTTCTAAAAATGGAGACTAATTTGCATGAAGGACTCAAGGAGCTTAATATTGGAGATCTTAACATTAATTTCATGCATGCACTCTTGTTAATCTGAGCCTTTCAAACATTAAAACAGTTCAAGTATAGTTCTAAATTTGGATGTGGAGTTGACTGTTCTTATTTATGGAGTTGACTGTTCTTAGTTTATAGAGTTGACTGGTTATCAAGTGCCACATCTACTCATTGATTTCATGCAAAGGAAAGCCTTTTTCACATTTCAACTCAGCTTCAATTCGGTTCAAGCTTGAGTTTAGACATCCAAATTAGCATAACATCAAATGATGAAGGTTTTGACTCAAATGTGAACTCATCATTCTTGTCAAATGTCAAAGAGATTTTCTTGCAAGCATAAGATAAAGGATTTTATTTTTAGATCTTTGGACAACTATAGTTTGACTTGGTTAATGTGAAAGTTAACTTTCTTTTCTATTTTCACTGCCAATCTCTTGGTTGTTGTATATTTTTCTATATAAGTTGGCTTTTTAGCCTTGATTTGAGTATTCGTCTTTTGGTAAGATCAAATTCTACCAAAGACTGAGTTTTTAACCTTTTTTAGTTTAATAAAAGGACTATTTTTATTTTCTAGAATGCTAGTATAGTCTATTTATGTCGGTGATTTGCATAAGTGATAGAATTTCTCTTCTTTGTCAAGTCTTGATTCTTACCTAGCAGCATAGTTGATGGATTTATGCAAGTCATGTTCTGTGTTTGATGTCTCTTGGATGAGTTTACAGTGGATATAAGTGGTTGGTTAGTGCCTTAAATCAGGCCTATTCTTTCATTTCCCTCAAGCTTGGATCACCAGATAAAACCTTTTCATGAAATACTTATGCATATTGGTTAATTGGAGTTGAAAGTTTAGCTCTTTTCTTATCTAAATCAATGTTCATAGAAGCTCAAATTGAGTGGATCAATAAAAAAATACAGGTGTATCACCATCATTAGATAGGATTATCTTTCAAGTTTCTTTTTTTCCTTTTTGCAAGCAGTTTGTAGTGTAGAACAAAGATCCTAATCGATACACCAAAGGGAGCTAGCCCTTAGAATATAGAGATTCAATCCACTAATTAGGTCATCCACAGCCTAGGATTATTTTCATGTTTCAACAAACTATGAAGGCTTGAAATTACCTTCACATGAGTGCAAGTCTGATTGAAAATAGTTTTTGGAATGCCTGGTGGGATAGTTTGGAGCTGATCTTGGTCAAATTGTAGTTGCAATAGTGTTTTTCATGAGGTATCTAGTGATTCCAAGCTCAAATAGTTGGTTCTAATAGTCCAGGCATAGTTTCAAAGTAAGTCTATATTTATTGCATTATCATGAATAATTTTTGATGGCTATGTATGAAGAGAATTCTTATGCTATGTTTCCTTATCATCCCTATGATGAATCATACCAGCCTTGTTATGATACCTATGAGCCTCTTTATGAGCCTAGTCAGCCTTATCAAGAGAATTATCAAAGCTATGTTGAGCCTTATCAAGTTTTTTATAATCCTTATTATCAAGAGTATGACTCTTACCTTCCTTGTGAGCCATATCAGTCTCAGGATTAGATTTCATCTTTCCCATATGGCTATGATGTTGCATATGAGTAGTCTTGTCTTCAATAAAGAATGAACAAAATAGAGCTCAGCATACTAGCATATACAAGGAAAGTTTGTTCAAATTTTTAGTATAAAGAAGTGAATGGTCTATTTCAAAATGTGTCCAATGATCCAAAAGAGATAAATGAGTTGTGTATTCTTGTATTGAAGAATATAGAGGCTTGGGAGAGGTAAAAAATCAATTTGAATCACTTATCTACAAAGGGTTCTTGTGTTCCTTATTCACATGAAGTTCTTAAGCATACCTAGTGTGTGTCGAGGGAGTTTCCTAGTTGGAGTCAAGAGCCTATTCAAGAGTCTATTCAAGAGCCTATTCAAGAGACTATTTATGAGACTAAACCTTCTTATAGTTCCCTTTCTTCACCACTCATCTCTCAAGCACAAGTTTTCTATGAGGACAACGAGATTTCAGACTTTGATGAGGTAATGGCCAAGTGGAAGGAATAGAATATAGAGGTCTTTAAGAGTTTCTCTTTCCCTCCTCTCCAAAACTCCCTAGATAATTCCATTGTCCCCCATATTCTAAAATCTGATGATAATCGTCCTCCCATGCTTCATTCTCCCTTTCAAATAAATGAATTTTATCACCCTCCCACCATCTCCCTTTCTCAGGAGGAGCCTATTCTCTAGAAAATTGAAAAAGAGGTTGCAACTACAGGTCAAGTTTTTGCAAAGTGTGAAGAGGATGCTTCAAGTATGTTTGAGAAAGAGTTTCACATTAATATTTTGCTTAAGGTTATAGTTGAGAACCCAATTATAGTTAAGAATGAGAAGGTTGATCTTGATGTAGAGGAACTCCAAGAGGAATTGGTACAAATTGAAATCATAAATGAGTTACAGGTATCTCCTATTGAGAAGGATCCAAATAGCTTTCAAGCTGATTCTATTCAAATAGATCAAAATGAAGAACAAAAAGATGATTGGTAGCTGTACTTTGAATCTCTACAAGAGATTGATAAACTTTATATGGATATGTTGACTATTAAAGAGCATGTTTATAAGAAATTTGATCAAGAATCCCCTGTCCAAGATCATAATACAAATTGGTTTACCTATTCAAAGCTCCTTGAAGAGATGGATGAACTTGCAACAGAGGTCACTCAAAGACAATGCATAGATGAGATATCACTTGACAAGGTTGTAGATGACAATCAATATGAAAAAGATTAGGAAGTACTTGATGAGTTTGTCTTTGTTGGTGATTGGTTTACTATTGATGACTCATTTAAAAGGATTCTAATACAGTTGGTGGATAAGAAAAATACCTCATCAAAGGTTATGATTAATAAACATCCTGCCTTGCAACTTGTACTATCTCTTGGAGTGAATGAGGTTATGAATTTCTCTTTTGATCCAGGTGGATCATGCTTTGTCATGGTTAGCTAGGTTCCTTGTTAGTTTGTTTGCTTTCCTCCAAGTGTTTTTCAGTCATAGTAGTTTCATTCTATCTTATTCTGAATAAATGCTTATTTTTGCATTTGTTTTGTTTAGTTAGGTTTCCCTGCTTTGTGTGTTCCCCTTCTTGTTTTGAAGGTTGACGGTTGTCTTTTTCAAATCAAAGGTTATACTTATAGTCACAGACCATATTTACCATTGTTTTATGAATATAAATGTCATGTATATGGCCTGGTTCTCAAGTATAGCAGGCATACTTCCCAAGTGAGTCACCAAAATGTTGACAATTTTGACCTTACAGGTCAAAATTGTAACCTCTACCATTTGAAACTTTGCAGTTCATCTTGTGAATCAGTTTTGGGCCCTGAATAGTCTGAAGGAATTGTTCAAGTCTACATGGTCTCTTTATTTTGAGATAATTGGACAAACAAAAATCCTGAGGGGCATCTTAAAAAGCAATTTGCAAAGGAACTAATTCCTTCAGACTTTTTATCTGAAGGAAATGAACAAAGACAAAAGGTGCTTCCAAAGGTCTATTGCATTTTCTCGAGGGTGCTTTTCAGTTTTATCGAAGGGTAACGATCCCTTCAGAAAAGATCATCAGCAAAAATCCTTAAGGGTAGAATCCCTTCAGAAAAGTTCTCTTTAAGAAGATCTAAGAGGCACTTAGAAAAGTTTGAAAGACAGCTTGAAAAGGGAAAGAAAGGTTCAAATCCTTTGGACATTTTTTCCAAAGGAAAGATAATGGTCCATTTAAGAATCCCAAAGGGTATGTGCCCTTCGAGAAGGTTTTGTTGTCAATCAGACTTGCACCCCTATGAAGGTAGACTCAGGCCTTCACAATCTGTTGAAACATAGAAACAATCATAGGCTATGGGTGACCTAATTAGTGGATTGAATTCTAGATTGTAAGGGCTAGCTCCCTTTGGTGTATCAATTAGGATTTCTGCTCTACGCTACAAATGGCCTAGGAAAAGAGAGAAAGAAAACTTGAAAGAAAATCACATTTAATGGTGGTGATACACCTATATTTTTAATTGATCCACTCAATTTGAGCTCTTAAGAACACTGATTTAGACAAGAAAAGGGATAAACTTTCAACTCCAATTGATCAATATGCATAAGTATTTCATGAAAATGTTTTATCTAGTGATCCAAGATTGAGGGAAATGAAAGAATAGGCCTAATTTAGGGCATTAACCAACCACTTATATCCATTGTAAACTCAGCCAAGAGACATCAAACACAAAACATGACCTACATAAATTAATCAACTATGCTACTAGGTAAAAATCAAGGCTTGACAAGGAAGAGAAATCCTATCACTTATGTAAATCAATGACATGAATACACTATACCAGCATTCTGCAATAAAATAGTCCTATTAATTTGAAAAAATGTTACAACTCAATCTTTGGCAAAATTTTGTCTTGCCAAAAGAGGGATACAATTCAAAGCTGAAAAGCCAACTTATATAGAAAAGTACAATACAACTAAAAGGTTGGCATTGAAAATAAAAGAAGAAGATAACTCTTTCATTAGCCCGAGTCTAATTTTTTTTATGCCAAGATAATAAAGCCTTCTAAATTTGTCTTTTCTTGTCTTTTGTCTTGCATGAAAAACCCTTTGGCATTGAAAATAGTTGGTAGGTTCATCTTGGGCTGCTCTTTCAACATGCATAATGCTACGCCAATCTCTAAAAATGGAACTCCTCTTGAGCTGCTTGAAACAAGAGAACAATCTCTTATGCATGAAATCAATGCTAACGCCAAACTTAGAGTTTCATTTAAACTATTGGAATGTTTGAAAACCTTGGATTAACAAGAGTGTATTCATGAAATTCACGTTAAGTTCTCCAACATTTAAACAACTTGAGTCCTTCATGCAAACAAGTAACCATTTTTCAAACTAAAGGTGTCATGTTGAAACGGCTACATCTAGACATGTATAATCCTATTTGGACTACTTTGCATGTTGTAGAATGCATTCATTGGTTGTTTGAAATCTCTCACTTTATCTGGCTCTTTATTTCTGTGCATGTTCTTTAGCTATTTGTCTATATCTTTTCCCTTGCTTTTCCCTTGCATGTATTTATCTTTTCCTTATGGAATTTCCTTTGGCTTTATCTTTTCGGACTTACTATCTTTTCACTTTTATGTTAAGTCATTTTCCCATGGATAAAATGTCCATGGGAATTGTCTCTCGACCTTTTCTTTTACTTGTGCATTTGTCATTGACCATTCCTTTTATTCCAAAGGAATTCTTTTGGATAATTTGTTCGAAGGAATTCCTTCAAAATTTTGTCCACAACCTTCCTCAAATTTATTCTTTCAGGCTTTTGTCTTTTCACTTTCCCGTAGACAAATTATCCATGGGAATTGTCTTACTTCATTGACCTTCGGAATTCCTCTCTGCATTTGCCTCAGGGTTTTGTCTTTGTCTTTTCCTTCAGACAAAAACTCTGAAGGAATTACTTCTTTGGCTTTTTTTGTCCACTTTCAAAATTCCTCTTCGGACTTATGTCCTCAAACAAAAAGTCTGAGACTTTCCTCTTTGGATTTCTCCTTTCCTTGTAGTGACTTTCTCGAAGGGCACATACCCTTCAAGATTCCTACAATAAACCTTCTCGAAGGGCACATACCCTTTAGGATTTTTTTAATGACCTTTTAGAAAATGAATGAACCCTTCAGAATTCCTTTTGAATTTTGTGAAGTTAACCTTCCCAAAGGGCACATACCCTTCGATATTCTTGGCAATGTCCTTTCAACTCTTGAAATTGTTGTTCCCAAAATCTGTCACTCATTTTTGGGACAACATATGAACTATTTTGGTCCTGCAGGCCAAAATTTTCTCTTCTCTTCTCAAAAGTGTTCTAAGTATTCAAATTCTTTATTATTCAAGCTTTTTCAGCTAAGGGACTTGTAGGTTCAACGACTTCAAAAGGCGAGCTTTCACAAAGAAACAAGTTCCCAGCAGTTAGGTAATTTCAAGGTTGGTTCAATGCCGAGGTTCAACCAAAAGGTCCATCGGCAAGCTTCAAACAAAAGATTGAACCATTGAACCATTGAACCCCACTTCCAAAGGTTCAATAGTTTAATAGGTTCAAAGGTTCAACGACGTCGACAGACTCAAGAAGTTAAGCATTTTGACAAAAGTTCAAAATTTAGCCACTTCGGCAAGTTCAACAGCTTCAAAAGAATTAGAAGAAAAGAAGAAAGATTGAACCCATTGAACCGTTGAACCTTGAACCAAAATGGTTCAAAGGTTCAAGGTTCAAGGAGTTCAATTGAAGTTCGAAGAGTTGTTCCAATTAGTTGGTTCAAACGAATGGTTCAATCAGTCGGTTCAATCAAACGGTTCAAAGGAGTCTCCCAAAGCCCGAAGGACAAGTGCCCTTGTGGAGGGTAGGGAACAAAGGGAACAAAAGGATATCCTTCGAAAAGATTTTCTACGACAAATTTTACAAATAAAATCCTTTGGACAAAATATCTGAAGGAATTCCTTCGAAAATTTTGTCGGAAGGAATGATTAAAGGCACCCAGGCTACTTTCTACAGACTCTACAGGCTTGATTCTACAGAACTTTGCAGGCTTGTTTCTATGGACTCTGCAAGCTTGATTCTACAAACTCTGCAGGCTTGCTTCTATAGATTCTGCAGGCTTGCTTCTACGGACTCTACAGGTTGATTCTACGGACTCTACATAATGGTTTCTACGGACTCTGTAGGATTAGTTCTATGGACTCTGCAGGATTTGAAGAAGGAGGCTGCTCGAAGGACTTTGAAGGGCAGGTACCCTTGCGGGGGGCTCTCGACGACTAAGAAATGGACCTTTCTCAAGGCCCGAAGGGACACCTTCCCTTCGGGGGGTTCCAAAGATATAAAGCTGAATAAATTTGAAAGCATCAAAAGACTTAGAAAAATAAAGGATTCTGAGAAAGAGAATGAACCGTTGAACCTTGAACCAAAAAGGTTTAAAGGTTCAAAGAAAGCTCCAAGCAAAGGAAAGAAGCGAAAGATTTCAGAGACCAGTTCAAACAGATGGTTCAATCGAAGAGCAAGAAAAGTGAATGAACCAGGAAAGTGATGGAACCAAGGAGCCAATAAGGCCTCCTGAACTATTGAACCATTGAACCAATGAACTTTCAAAGGTTTTAAGGTTCATGGTTCAAAATGGTTCAAGCGACCAGCGACTAATGATGTCCCCACAGACGTCAAATTTAGGGTAGTGAAATATCAATTGATTTTCAAATGTGGTGTGAAACCTAAAAAAAATTCAGTGATCAGCTGAAGAGGGAGCCAAAAGAGCCAGCAAAAAGGGAAAAGATAGCCCGAGAGCTCAAATTGCAACAAAAAAGAGGGAAAGACTAGAAATATCTACGTAGGAGTTATTTCTAGTAGGTGGAACAGTCTACCAAGTAGACATCTGAGCTCACCAATATTAAAAGGCACAGCCTATTTTTTTCCCTTAGAATAAAAGTGAAGGGACAGTCGCGTACCTATTGGGAGAAAGATCAGATGACCCATGCAGAGGAGAAGATATTTTGAGATGAATTGACACACCACAGTTAAAGCAGACGCCCTGTTCCAACATGGCCCCTTGATAAAATTGAAAATGCATTCAAGGCATTGAATGCAGCATGGGTCGTTCTATGAAACAAAGTGCTAAGTCTTCTTTTGCTACTATATATTGTAATCTCTTATTTTATATAAAGAGATCTGTTTTGTTATAGAAACAAAACTCTACCAAAATTATGAGGTGATCACTGAGACTTTGAGCTCAGATTATTAATCATATTTTTTTGTTTGAATGAGAAAGTGCGATACTTTCAGAGTTTGTGCTGTAATAACTTGTGTCATTTAAGAGATTGTTCTTATGTCTATTTTTTGAATGCGTTCTTGTCTGTTTAATGAAATAAGCAAAATTAATAGAAGTAATCAGGAAGGTGTCATGAAGCCAACTGTGAGAAGACTTTGTGCTGCCATAATTGCCTTTAGTGTGTTTGTCTATTTTTTATTTTTGTGCAAAGGACCTTGGGACAAATTTGTGCCCTCATTGTCCTTCGTATTTCACTCTTGAGCAGTTGAGGTGGAGAATTTGTGCTACACCTCATTCTACTGGTTACTACACCCTTGTTACATTTATTTATTAGTTACCTATCATAAAAAACTCTTGTTGTTTGCTGCAAGACCACTTCTGAAAGAAGAGAAGTGGCTTCAGTGTTTTCACATGGATTTCTCTTTTGTTTGTGAACATCATCTCTAAAAGAAGAGAGATGGATGGTGTTATCCTACCCTAAGTGTTATTTTCTGCATATATATAGTATCTAGCTCCTCATATTTATAGGGAACCTCCCCTTGATGAGATGAGAGATTTGTCCCCTTTTGATGTGATAAACCTGCACATCTGGCTGACCAATCTCCCTATGCTGTGGTTGAAGTAACCTATTTTGCCCATCAGTTAGCTGGTGATAAAATATTCACCCAATAATTTTTTGGTGACTTTGCTGAGAAAGAGTGTGCAGTTTGAAGCCTCAGGCTTCAAGCTGAAGCAGGGCCAATTTTTTTCTATTTTTATTCTACAATCTGGCAACTCCACACTATATAAGAAGCCAAAGAGCGCAAGGTGTTGTTGACCCTATTTTTAAGTTGGTGCAGCATGACAATTTTGATTTGTTTCTTCCACAACTTCAAGTTCAACGAACTAACAGTCTTCCTCCTACCAAAACCAGGTCACCACTACAAGGCAAAACTTATTTTTCTACTATTAGCAGAGCTTTGTCTATACATACTCCACCCAAATTTGTTATCCTTACATCCCATAATCAAATCATAGTAGTTTAAGGCCCCTGGGGTAACTCTTTTAGCCCACTCAATTTAACTCCACCTCTACATGAGCTACCATGTAGTTCAAGAAATAATTTTTCCAAATTATTTGGTGATAGGAGAGTTCATCTTGATGAACACATTGCAGCTTTCAACATAGCCTGCAGTGTGATAGGCATGGAGTATGAAGACATAGTAGTCAGGCTATTTGTGAAAACATTGCAAGGTGCTGCTGCAGACTGGTTCAATCATCTACAAGCCCAGACTGTGACTAACTGAAACACTCTCAAAGCTAAGTTTAAAGCAAGGTTCAAGCCTGCAGAAGATGTGCATGCCCTACTGGCCCAACTCACATAGACGAAGAAAGAAACTCATGAACTATGAGGGACTTCATTGCCAAATTTGACAAGCTGAGGAATAAGATTCCTATAATTGCTCAGCCAACCCCTGAGAACATTAAATATTTCTTCATCAACTCACAGCTGCCTGAAGTAAATTTTCTGCTGAGACGTGCTAGCCACATAGACCTTGCTGCTACTCAAGATTTGGCCACTGAGGTGGAAGATGACCTTATCTTGGCAAGAAAGACAAGAAAAAATTCTAACAGAAGTAATTTTTTTTCATCTTCTGAATATCTATCTACAGGCACCACTGATCCAATGGTGTAGAAGCTAGAAAATAAGTTGCTTGATCTTAGAAAGTAAATGGTGCAAGGGATGTCATATGTCCCTTCATATAGAGATATACCAAAGAGGACATTCCCCAATTAGTCATACCAAGGCAATGCTGCCAAGAATCAAGGACAGCTAAATCATCTTCCTCCCCTTTAGGAGAAATTAGTCATTGAAGCACCTCCAACTAATTCAATAGTTGAATATCTTGAAGTAGAATCAGATTTCTCCTTTCAGCCTGAGTTAAACTCAGAAGATGACGCTAATCTCTTCACAGAAGGAGAAGAAGAATTAGCTGGCGATTTCAACATTGGTTTTCTAAATTACCAAGATGAACTAAGAAGTGAAGATAAAGTAGTTAAGGGATCATACGCTATGTTCACCTGGTCTAAGAATTAGTCAGCCCATCAAGCTGATAAAAAAATAGAGGAGTGAGCTCAGCCTACAATTTCAATTGCCAAATGAGGAACTTCTCTGCCTTTTTAGCCAAAGGACCCAGTGAGTAATAAAAAAGTAAGTACTTCAAGTATGGTTTCACTTTCAACTTCAATTTCACAGATTAGTCCTCCCCCTCTAAAAACCAAAAGGATGAATTGTCTTTCCTTGTTCTTAATTTATTTCAAACATTTGACATAGTCGACCATGTCAAAAGAACTAAAACTCAAATGTTTGAATTTAAATTTTTACAATCCAACTCCAAGTAGTTGGATAAGTTGGTTCAATATGTGAAGACCCAAACCACCCCTACAAGGCAAAATGTTAGAAAGGTAACTCGTGATCTCTCAAGGAACATGTCCACCCCAAACAATCTTATCATTGCTCCTTCTGCTCATGGGAAGACTAAACCATTTTATGTCTCCCTACTGATAAATATACACCAACTGAACAATTGCATCATAGACTCAAGTGTATTTGACAATGTCACGCCTGTCAAAGTGGAAAAATCCCTTGGTCTCACACTGACCAAGACATTTGGGAGATGTTTCTCCATGGAGAACAAATAAATGTCACTGCTAAGACAAATCAAGGATACCCAATTTGCGTTTGTAGCATTCCCAGACAAGAGGATCAAGATGACAGTCTTAGTGGCCGATGTTCCAGCCTTATACATCATCTTTTTTGGGTGAAATTTTTGCAAAGATGTTGGTGGTGAATTAAGTATGGACATGTCTGAGGCAAGGATCTCAGTCAAAGGTATTATGTAGAGATTGCTCCCTAAGAAGGAAGTAAAATATGTGGTCACTCAAACATCAACGCCTAAAGCTCAAATTATGTTTGAGTCTTCAGGCATGGGTATTATTTCCTGACTACAAAGGATGTTCTCGTCTTAGTTGATGAAACCTCTAAAAATGACAATCTAAAAATTAGTTTAGATAAAATAGCAGAAGACATGAGAGAGCACAGTGCAAGCCCAAAGGAACTCTCCCCTCCACACAAAGAGAAATCTAAAGAAAAATCAATTTCTGATGATGTCTGGATTCTAGAATTTGATGGAATCTATTCCTCTACTGGTTCAGGAGCTGGGATTGTGTTGATATCTCTTTAAGGAGATATTTTTTCTTCTTCATACAAGTTACAATTCAACAATACTAACAATACTGTTGAATATGAATTGTTGCTGCTTAGATTGAAGGCCACTTAAGACAAAGGTGTCAAGCTCCTTCATGCCAAAAGAGATGTTGAGCTGGTGGTTTGTCAGGTGAGGAACCTGTACCAAACCAAAAATGAGAGATTGTGCCAATACCACAATCTGGTTTGGGATCAAATTGAAAGCTTTAATGCTTTTAGTATCTTTGCAGTGCCCATGGAATTCAATGATCGAGCTGATGCATTAGCTATTTTAGCAACTCTTTTAGTTTCTCACTCAGATTTTAAAGGAGACAGGTACACTATCAAACTGGTCTTTCGATCAAGTGTGTCTGATAATGGCAATTATTGACAAGTGTTTAATAGTGACATCTAAATAATTGCCTTTTTGGAATAAAAAATAGCTTTGAACAGCTTCACTTTGAAGGCAGTGAGCCTCAAAAACTTGAACAGTGTCTGAATCAAGTTTAGACATAGGTGAAGAATTCTTACAACTGAAAGAGAATAAAATATCAAAAGGCCTAGTTTTCCTTAAAAAACTATTTGACAAGCATGACATGTTCATCAAATAGAAATAAATAGATTCAAGCTCCTCTCAAGAGTTTGATCAGATAAATTTGGGTACCAAGGAAAATCTTAAGATGGAGAACATTGGAAAGTGTTGCACTCAAGAAGAAAAGTTTAAGCTCACTACTCTACTCTGCCAGTACATAGATGTTTTGGCGTACTCTTATGATGATCTGAAGTCACTCAGGCCTGAAAAAATTAGCCTTGAAATTTTTTTCAAAAGTGATTCGGTGCCTTACAAGCAAAAATTTAGGTAATTCAATCTGAAGATATTAGGTACTATTCTGTCCGAAATACAAAAAATGATGAATGCTAGAATAATTTTTCTAATCCATCATTCCACATGGATTGTGAACATAGTTTCTGTGAAAAAAAAATGGTGAAATTTGCCTCTGTGTGGACTTCAAAAACTTGAATCAGTCATCTTTAAAGGATAACTACCCTCTACCCATCATGGATCAAGTCTTTCAAACGGTGACCGGTTTAGAGATGTTATCAATGCTAGACGGCTTCTCAAGGTACAATCAAGTAAAAGTTGGTGAAGCAGACCAGCACAAGACTGCCTTCACCACGCATTAGGGCACCTTTGCATATCAAAAAATGCTATTTGGCTTGATAAATGCTAGTGCCACCTTCTAAAGAGCAATGGACCTTATTTTCAAAGATGAAATAGGTAAGTTCATTATGGTATACCTTAATGACTTGACCATCTTTTTCAAGCATCATCCTGATCATGTGCGCTATTTGCAACAAGTGTTGGAACAATGTCACCAAAATGGTATTTCTCTAAATCTTGAGAATTCTATTTTTGGAATAACAGAAGAAAAACTTTTCAGACACATTGTATCCCGAGAAGACATAAAGATTGACTCAGAAAGAGTCAATTCTATCCAGAAACTTATCCTATCCACAAGTAAGACTGCAGTTCACTCTTTCTTCAGAAAGATAAATTTTTTATGAAGGTTCATTTTCAAGTTTAAAAAGAAGACTCGCCATATTGTAAACATGATGAAGGGAAAGGCCACCTTCAGCTAGACTGAAGAAGGAAAATTGGCATTCCAAGACATCAAGATAGTTATTTCCCACACCCCAATTCTGATTTGTCCAGATTATACCAAAGATTTTATCATATACAGTTATGCTTTTGAGCACACACTTTTATCAATTTTAGTTCAACAGAACAAAAAAAATGTAGAATCTCTCATGTCCTTCATGAACTGTCCTCTCAAAGCTTATGAACTAAAGTATTCAAACATGGAGAAGCATGCTTATACAATGATAAAGGCAGTAAAGCACTTCCATTTTTACACCTTGAATTCACAAGTTACTGCCCTGATTCTTGATACCACAGTTAAATTTATATTAACTCAACAAGAGTTTGGAACTAAAAGGGGCAATTAGATTGTTAAAATCTAAGAATTTAATCTCATTAACAAACTAATAAAGCTTATACGATTTTGTGAAGGATATTTTTTTGCTCTTGTAACTGCCCATAAAATTCTGTGAGCTAGGTATTATTGGCCTACTTTGTTTCAAGATGCATACAAATGGGTATGAAGATATGAACTGTGCCAACAGTTCATTGGAAGACCCAAATTAGTTGCTTTGTCTCTCAAGCCAGTGGTAATAGAAGAGTCATTTCAGCAATGGGGAATCGATTTCATTGGTGTTGTAAACTCATCTTCAAGTGCTGGACATGATTATGTCCTCACAGTTACAAATTACTTTCCCAAATGGGTGGAAGCAATTCCAACCAAGCATGCTACTTCAGAAGTAGTATGTGATTTCTTCAAAGAAAACATCATTTCTAGGTTTGGGGTCCCAACCAAAATTGTCACAAATAATGCAACTTATTTCTCTTCTCATGAGATCACTCACTTCTATTTTTATTATGAGATTACCCTCTCCCACTCCTCTGATTATTTTTCAAAAGAGAATGGCCAAGCAGAATCAAACAACAAGAACTTGGTGACCATCATCAAGAAGCTGGTGGATGACAACCAATGAACCTGGCATAAAGCATTAGTTGATGTTTTATGGGCAGACAAAATTACACTCAAAAGGGTGATTGGTATGTCACCATTCCAACTTTTGTATGGTCTCAATGTAGAGATATCAATCACCCTGGAATTGTCAGCACTAAAATTAGCAAAGGCGATCGAAGATCAGACATATGAAAGCTCCATTGACAAAAAGATCATGTGCTTGACTGAGTTGGATGAGCAGCGAATTATGGTGGTGAACCGCATCGTTGTGCATCAAAGTCTAGTGAAGAAGCTCTTCGATCAGAAAATAAAAACCCATGATTTCTAGATTAAAGATCAAGTTTTGTTATGGGACAAGAGAAGAGAACCAAAAGGAATGCATGGAAAATTTGATTCCCTATGAAGAGGCCCATTTATTATCTATCAGCTCAATGGTGAAAATATTTTTCTATTGAAATATCAAGATGGCACGCCCTTTTCTCTGCCTCACAATGGGTAGCATCTAAAGCACTTCAATTCTTGAAGTATCAGATAAGATCATCTGTATATATGTATATTTGTATAGTCTTTAGTTCTATTTTGTGCTTTTCATTTTTATTTTTGGCATATTTTTTTGGGTAACATGACTCTATAATCCAATGGCATACTTAAAAGCACTAGAGATTTTGGTTTCTACTCCCTTCGGCTGTTTCAAAATTTCAACTAAAAGAAGTTCCTCAACTGGAGCCAGATGTTGTTCCTAAAATCTGTCACTCATTTTTGAGACAACATATGAACTATTTTGGTCCTACAGGCCAAAATTCTTTTTTCCCTTCTCAAAATTATTTTGAGTATTCAAATTCTTCATTATTTAATCTTTTTCAGCTAAGGGACTCACAGATTCAATAGGTTCAACGACTTCAATAGGTGAGCTCTCACAAAAAAACAAGTTCTCAATAGTTAGGCAATTTCAAGGTTGGTTCAATGCCAAGGTTCAACCAAAAAGTCCATCGGCAAGCTTCAAACAAAGGATTGAACCATTAAACCATTGAACCCCACTTCCAAAGGTTCAATATTTCAATAGGTTCAAAGGTTCAACAACGTCGGCAGACTCAAAGAGTTAAGCATTTCAACAAAAGTTCAAAGTTCAGTCACTTCGGCAAGTTCAACGACTTTGAAAGACTTAGAAGAAAAGAATAAAGATTGAACCCATTGAACCGTTGAACCTTGAACCAAAATGGTTCAAAGATTCAAGGTTTAATGAGTTCAATCAAAGTTTGATGAGTTATTCTAATTAGTTGGTTCAAATGAATGGTTCAATCGGTCAGTTCAATAGAATGGTTCAAAGGAGTCTCCCAAAGCTCGAAGGACAAGTGCCCTTGTGGAGGGTAGAGAACAAAGAAAACAAAATGATATCCTTCGAAAAGATTTTCCATGGCAAATTTTACAAGGGAAATTTTTCGAAGAAAATGTCTGAAGGAATTTCTTTAGACATTTTGTCCAAATGAATGATCAAAGGCCCACAGGCTGGTTTCTATGGAATCCATAGGCTTGATTCTACGGACTCTATAGGCTTGTTTCTACGGACTCTGTAGGCTTGATTCTATGGACTCTGCAAGCTTGCTTCTATGGACTCTGTAGGCTAATTCTATGGACTCTACAAGCTGATTTTTATGGACTTTGTAGGCTTGGTTCTACGGACTTCGTAGGATTTGAAGGAGGCCCTCGAAGGACCCTGAAGGGCAAGTACCCTTGCGGGGGGCTCTCGATGACCAGGAAATGGACCTTTCTCAAGGCTCGAAGGGACACCTTCCCTTCGGGGGGTTCCAAAGATATAAAGCTAAAAGAATTTCAAAGCTTCAAAAGACTTAGAAAAACAAAATATTTTGAGAAAGAGAATAAACTATTGAACCTTGAACCAAAAAGGTTCAAAGGTTTAAAAGTTCAACGGTTCAAAGAAATCTCTGAGCAAAGAAAACAATCAGAAGATTCTAGAGACCAGTTCAAAGAGATGGTTCAATCGAAGAGCAAGAAAAATGAATGAATTAGGAAAGCGATGGAACCAAGGAGCCGATAAGGCCTCTTGAACCGTTGAACCAATGAACTTTCAAAGGTTCAAAGGTTCATGGTTCAAAATGGTTCAAGCGACCAGTGACCAATGACGTCCTCATGGACGTCAAATTTAGGGTAATGAAATATCAGTTGATTTTCAAATGTGGCGCAGACCCTGAAAACAAAATTAGTGACCAGCTGAAGAGGGAGCCAAAAAAGCCATTAGAAAGGGAAAAGATAGCCTGAGAGCTCAAATTGCAATAGAAAAGTGAGAAAGACCAAAAATATATGTGTAGGAGTTATTTCCAATAGGTGGAACAGTCCACCAAGTCGACATCTGAGCTCACCAATATTAAAAGGTGCAGCCTATTTTTATCCCTTAGAATAAAAGAGAAGGGACAACCACGTACCTATTGAGAGAAAGATTAGATGACCCATGCAGAGGAGAAGATATTTTGAGATGAATTGACACGCCATAGTTAAGACAGATGCCTTGTTCTAGCATGGCCCCTTGACAAAACTAAAAATACATTCAAGGCATTGAATGCAGCATGGGTCGTTCTATGAAACAAAGTGCCAAGTCTTTCTTGGTTGCTATATATTGTAATCTCTTATTTTATGCAAGGGAGATCTTTTTAGTTATAGAATCAAAATTCTACCAAAATTGTGAGGCGATCACTGAGACTTTGAACTCAGATTGTTAATCATATTTCTTTATTTGAATGAGAAAGCAAGTTACTTTCAGACTTTGTGCTGTAATAGCTTGTGTCATTTAGGAGATTGTTTTTATGTCTATTTTTTGAATGCATTCTTGTCCATTTAATGAAATAAGTAAAATTAGTAGAAGTAATTAGGAAGGTGTCCTGAAGCCAATTGTGGGAAGACTTTGTGCTACCATAATTGCCTTTAGTGTGTTTGTCTATTTTCTATTTTTGTGTAAAGGACCTTGCGATGACTTTGTGCCCTCATTGTCCTTCGTATTTCACTCTTGGGCAGTTAAGGTGGAGACTTTGTGCTACACCTCATTCTGTTGGTTACTGCGCTCTTGTTACATTTACTTATCAGTTACCTCTCAGAAAGAACTCCTATTGTTTGTTGCAAGACCACTTTTGAAAGAAGAGAAATGTCTTCAGTATTTTCACCTAAATTTCTCCTTTGTTTGTGAACATCATCTCTGAAAGAAGAGAGATGGATGGTGTTATCCTACCCTAAGTGTTATTTTCTACATATATATATATATATATAGTATCTAGCTCCTCATATTTATAGAGAACCTCCCCTTGATGAGAGGAGAGATTTGTCCCTTTTTGATGTGGTAAACCTGCACATCTGGCCAACCAATCTCCCTATGCTGTGGTTGAAGTAACCTATTTTGCCCATTAGTTAGCTGGTGACAAAATATTCACCCAACAGAAACTACCCTTCAAGATTTTGCAAAGTGACCCTTCAGCTTAAAGAGATGACCCTTCAGATTTTTCAAACGACCCTTCTTTTGATCATCTCTCTCACAGATAATTTGTTCAGACAAAAAGTTTTAAGAAAATGTCCCTTTCAGACTTCCTATTTTAAACTTCTCGAAGGGCAATTACCCTTCAGGATTTTTGTGATGTCCCTTCAAAATTGTGACATGATCTTTCCCAAAGGGTTGGCCCTTTGGGCTTCTCAAAATGATCCCTCAGACTTTTGAATATTCCTAAATGGTAGATACCCTTTAGGTTTTTACAAATATCCTTTTGAAACTAGGACAAGCCCTTCAAAAAATAGACCCTTCATTGAGTACCCTTTGAGAAAAAATGTTAAATCCATTTGGCCTTTCTATAATGGACCATTCCTCAAAGTATTTTCTTTGGACAAAATTCTGAAGGAATTATGTCTCAAGCCTTTTCAAAGAATCCCCTTGGCTTGGTCCTCTTCCCCTTCTTTGAAAGATATGTTTAAGCAAATTTCTAAATGATAGAGGTTACAATTTTGACTTGTAAGGTCAAAACTGTCAATAGGTTCATTGTAAAAATCATGAAGGGTATCTGCCTTTTGGGAAAGTTTGAAAACAAAAATCCGAAGGGTTATTGGACTTTGGAAAAGGGCTTGTTAAAAAGCCCAAAGGGAAATTTTGAAGAAATTCGAGGGGCTCTTTCCCTTTGAAAAGGTTCTTATAAAAAGTCCGAAGGGACACTTACAATTTTGCTGAAGGGTATTTTTACAATTTCGGAGGACCATTGCAAAATTTTGAAGGGCTTATTTTTCAAAAGGAAAGGTCCACTTCAACTTTCCAAAGGGTACCTTCTTTTCGATGAGGACCAAGCAAGAAAGACAATTTAAAAGAGGGAAGATGACCTTTTACAAAAAAATGAAGGGCACATTTAATAAGGTCGATCAACCATTGTCAAATTTTGAAAGCTATTTACAAAAAGCTAAAAGGGCATTATCAAAAGGCCAAGGGGAAAGTGAAAGACAAAATTTGAAGATATAATTCCTTTAGACTTTTTGTCCGAAGAAAATAGACCAATTGGGAGGGATACTTAGCAATTCCCATGGAAAAATCACTCGAGGAACATGCCCGAAGGGAAAAGGAAGGAAAGAAAAGCCTGAAGGAAAGAGAGGGATAAAAAGTTTGAAAGAATTCTTTCAGACAAATTGTCTGAAAGAATTATTTCAAAATATTTATCCACAAAAATAAATAAAGAGCTGAAGTAAAGGAAGGCCCAAAAGGAAATGAAAGGAGGAAGAGATAATTCCCATGGATAATTTGTCCACAGGAAAATGATGAAGACAAGAGTCTTGAAGAGATGAATTCCATTAGATTTTTTGTTTGAAGGAAATAAAAAAGGATAAACAGTAGACAAGAGTCCCGAAGAGAAAACTCCAAAGTGAATAGACAAATACATGCAGAAGAAAAGTCCATAAAAAACATAGACAAACAGAAGGAATATAATACATATAGAAACAAAGAACTAAAAAATACAAAAGATTCCAATAGCCAATGAACAGGTTAAAACATTCTACAGCATGCAAAGTGGTCCAAATAGGATTAAACACGTCCAAGATGTGTAACCATTTCAAACATGACACCTTCAATTCTAACAATGGAGACTCATGTGCATGAAGGACTCAAGGAGCTTAATATTGGAGAGCTTAACATTAATTTCATGCATGCACTCTTGTTAATTTGAGCCTTTCAAATGTTCTAATAGTTCAAGTAGAGTTCTAAATTTGGATGTGGAGTTGACTCTTCTTATTTGTGGAGTTGATTGTTCTTATTTGTGGAGTTGACTATTCTTAATTGATAGAGTTGATTGGTTATCAAGTGCCACATCTACTCATTTATTTCATAGAAAAAAAAGCCTCTCTCACATTCCAACTCAGCTTCAAGTCAGTTCAAGATTGAGTTTAGACATCTAAATTGGCGTAGCATCAAATGATGAAGGTTTTGACTCAAACATGAACTCACCATTCTTGTCAAACGCCAAAGAGCTTTTCATGCAAGCATAATACAAAGGATTTTATTTTTAGATCTTTGGATAGCTATAGTTTGACTTGGTTAATGTGAAAGTTGACTTCCTTTTCTATTTTCAATACCAATCTCTTGGTTGTTGTATACTTGTTTATATAAGTTGGCTTTTCAGCCTTGATTTGAGTATTCCTCTTTTGGCAAGATCAAATTCTACCAAAGATTGAATTTGTACCCTTTTTTTTAGATTAATAGGACTATTTTAATTTTCTAGAATGTTGGTATAGTGTATTCATGTCGATGATTTGCATAAGTGATAGAATTTATCTTCCTTGTCAAGTCTTGATTCTTACCTAGAAGCATAGTTGATCAGTTCATGTAGGTCATGTTCTATGTTTGATGTCTCTTGGTTGAGTTTACAGTGGATATAAGTGGTTGGTTAGTGCCTTAAATCAGGCCTATTCTTTTATTTCCCTTAAGCTTGGATCACTAGATAAAACATTTTTGTGAAATACTTATGCATATTAGTCAATTAGAGTTGAAAGTTCAGCCCTTTTCTTGTTTAAATCAGTGTTCTAAGGAGCTCAAATTGAGTGGATCAGTCAAAAAATATAGGTTTATCACCATCATTAAAATGGAATTCTCCTTCAAGTTTTTTTTCCCCTTTCCAGGTAGTTTGTAGCTTATAACAAATATATTAATCGATACACCAAAGGGAGATAGCCCTTATAATCTAGAGATTCAATCCACTGATTAGGTCACCCACAACCTAGGATTGTGTCCATGTTTCAGTAAATTGTGAAGGCTTGAAATTGCCTTCACAGGGGTGCAAGTCTGATTGACAACAGTACCCAAGATGGATGCCTTGGGTTTGGTGGAAGGTGAAGGTGTTTGATTTTGATTTATCTAGGAGGTGGAAGATACGTATGTCTATGGGATAGACACTTTAGCCTTCTCCTTATCCTTCTACTGAGCATGTGATTGTGTGACCACATGGATAGTATCGATAGAGGGAAGATTTGGTGTAGGGGATTGGTTTGATTCTTCATCACTCTAAGGTGATAGTGGAGGAGTAGGTAGGCATTGGGTAGGAGTTGTTGGTTGGATTAGTATAGGGCTCATGGAAGGTTCATCTATTAATAGATCATCCTCATCATAGATTCAATGTATTATGGTTTGGAGAGATTTGTAATTCTTCATGTCATGCCCTAGTGTCCTATAATAAGAGCACACATGGTGGTCATTATACCAGGTGGGTTTTGAACCAAGAGGGTCAAATGGTCTGATAGGAGGTAAGGTCAAGCAAGAAGCATGCAATAACCTTTGGAAAATGATAGAGTAGGTCTCAGCTAAATGTGGAGAAGGTTTAGGGGTTTTAGTCTTGGTTGATAAGGTGGAAGTCCTTTTAAGAGTAGGTTTGTTGATGGAAGGTTTGGGTAAGGTGGTGCATTTGGTTAGTGGTTTTGGTTTTGGTAAGGTAGAGGTTGATAAAGTGGAGGTGGGACATTTCAAGGTAGGTAGCTTGGTTATTATTGGTGTGGTGAAGATAGGTGTGTTAGAAAACAACTGTGAAGGTATAGCCAAAAGCGGTGGTGGGGTGTTGGTTGAGATAGTTGGTTTTCTAGTCAAAGGAGAGGGATGAGGCTCTAAGAGAGAAGGCAAGGTTGAGGGGGGTATGCTTTTAGATTTGTGGCCTTTTGGTGGTTTTACCCCTTGGTTGATTTGGTTTGGTACTTAGTTTGTGGGTTTGATGACGTTAGGTCTAATTTCACATATGGGTGATTAAGGCTTTGTGTAGGGAAGGTGTCAAGGTTTTCAGTTGGTTTGCATAGTTTGGTTGAGGTGGATGACTTGGTGGTTTGATAGCTGGTTATTTTTTATGGTTGAGGAATGGTTGGGTTGATAGAGGTTATTATTGGTTTGGTTGATAAGATAGGGGTTTGGCTAATAAAAGCGGTGGGTTGGTCTGCCAAAGGTGTGGTTGGAGGTTTCTGTTTGGAAATGTAAGGGAGCCCCAATTATTCCCAAAATGTGGCTCAATTCATGTCAAGTTTGAAGACAAATTCCAACCTTTGAACTAGTCTAGAGAAGGGTTTGTAGACTAGTTTGGTTCCCTGGGTGGTAGACTCGAAGGATAAGCCCATAGGTTTGGAAAGGGGAATGGTAACCTCATCTATTTTCTCAATCAAAGGATGTAAGGTTTATATGGGTGGCTCTTCAGTGGGAGGTGTAGACATAGTAGCTTCATCTTTGGGAATGATCTCTAAAGGGGAAGCAGATTGCTTGATGGTTGAGGGGGTAGGTAAAGTGGTGACGGTTGCTTGTTTGGGTATGTTAATTGAAGGAGGAGTTGGTGACTCCACTACCTCAATAAGTGGAGGAAGATAAAGGGGTGGTTCCTCAATTTGGGCCTCCAAAAGAGGAGAAGGTAACTCCACTACCTCAATAAGTGGAGAGGACAAAAAATAGGTAAAAGGAGTGGTAGGTTCCTCAGTAATGAGCATGTCAAGAACCATGTTGATGGTATGGGCATCATGAGAACACTCAACTATGTTACTCTCATTTTTGGAAGGTGCATGATTGGGGAAAGGTTACATAAAAATGTCAAGGACTTGGTTTGAAGGTGTATTAGGGTTGTCTAATGTGAGCTCGCCCTTGTCAATGAGAAACTGGAAAACTCTCTTGAAGGTATTACACCTACTAACATCATGCTCGATTACTTGATGGAAAGCACATAGGTCATTCTCTTTATACTAGCTAGGAGTATGATGAGAAGAATTGAATTGTTGAGGGGGTTTGAAAGGAGAAATTTGTATGATATTAGCTTTTAGTAACTTCTCCAAGATTGAAGCATAAGATTCTCCAAGTTGAGTAAATAACTTCTGGTTGTTCCAATTATGGTTCCTCATGTTTTGTTTTGAGGAGTTAGAGGAGCTTCGTTGATTGATAGATGGTGGAAGAGTGGCCTTAAGAACAACCTCATTCACAATTCCCTTGCTCTTGGCATTAGTATTGGTTTGGTTGTTTGGTTTTGAGGAGGAGAACTCCTTGGTTTTATAGGTAGAGTTCTTGTTCTTTAACTTTAGCTTTCCTTCATCGATGCCTCTATTTTCTAGCTTACATGCCATGGTAAAAGATTTGTCAAAAAAATTGAAGCTCTGGACACACAACGTAGAAGAGATGTGCTTGGCACATACTTGAGCAAAAAGTTTTATCAGTTTAGGTTAGGGTAAGGAGAAATAAAGTTGATTGATTAGGCTCCTCCAATGAGCTACAAAATTCATAATATATTCATCATCAAATTTCTAGATGGAGTAAAGGTTAGTGATGGAAACTTTCTTGGAGATGTTTATTGAAAAGTGATCTAAAAAAATTTGGGCTAGCTGGGTGAAGGATAAGAGAGACTGTTTGGTCATGGCACTGTACCAATCTAATGTCGGACCGGATATGGACATAGAAAAGGTATGAAAAAGGAGGGCATCATCATAGGAAATAAAATAACATGAGTGCCTAAATTCCCTAAAGTATTGTTGGGGATCTTCCTTGCTCTAAAACTTGGAGAACTTGGAAAGTTCCCATTGGGTAGAGTATGGTCTAATAGGGATAGACGAGTGAATGGGTTTGTTGTAGATCTAGTCATATGATAGGATGTTGTGAGCACTAGAGATGGATGACTATAGGGTGGTCATTTTATCCATGAGTATCTTCATTAGATTTATTTGGGGTTCTACACATGAAAGGTTGTAAGCTGCATATTGTTGTGGTTGTTAGGTGACATTTATAATGGGTTGGAGGTTGAGAAGCTGCTACATATTGGTATGTGGGCATAGGTGGTTGGGTGGATTCTATGTAGGGGTAGGTGGATATAGGTGGTTGGGTAGTAGATAGAGGTATATTCCCTTGGGGATTAGGGATGTAATTTGGGTTTGGTGTAGTGGGCACCTATTTGGTAGAGGCAACGGTTAGGTTGGTGATCAAAGGAAGGGTAGTGACCTTTGCCTGATTGGTGGTAAGGTAGAAAGTATAGGTACCACAAGATTTTGAAGTGGGGTAGTGGTTAGCAGATTGGAGGTGGCCAAAGGAAGGTTGTAAATGCTAGTGGTAGGTATTCCTATAGTGAGGGGAGTATAGGTGGCTAATGGTTGGGTTGTTCCTAGGGTAGAAGAGGAGTTGGTGGGGGTGGAAGGTATAAGGGTATTTGTAGGTTGGGCAAGTTGGTTTTATACAGTAGTGTCAAAGGGATTATTGGTGGATGAGGAAGCTTGGGTAGTCAATGGTTGGGTGGTGATTGTGACAATAGAGGTATTTTCCATAAGGTGGGAAGGCATACCGTAAGGTGGGTCCATAGGTGGAACCAAAAAAGGAGTACGATAAGGCATGGTGTTAAGATAATGTTGAAGGCCATAAGATTGTTAACTATAATGGTAAAATATGCATCTCATTGGGGAACTTCTTGAGGGAAAGGACTTCTTGAAGGGTGAGGAGAGTTTGTTGGTTTAGAGATGTAGTCTATGGATGAGGTGGTAGAAGAAGTTGACCAGTTTGGTGATGGGTTCTGTTCTACTAGGTTCTTTCACTGCTGACGAGTTAGAACCATACAAGATAAGGGAAAGATAGTACACAAATAATCTCACCACTTAAACAGAGAGAAGACAAGAAAAGAGCAAGGAAATCAAACCCATACTAAAAAATACGTTAAGTCCTAAAGTTCTTTTTAGTCTCTCTTTTGGCTTATGCCTTAAGCTTTCAAGAAATCGTATGACTAAAATTGGCTTGTAGAGTGGGTATTATAAATGAAGTTTGTGGTTGGTTTTAGGTTGTGTTTAAGCTCTCAAAAAGAATCTATATTGGGAATCAATACATGGTTTGGTATTGGGGCCTACCCCTTCACTTCACACACCACAACAATAAGGGTGTCGGGTGCTTAGCCAATATTTACTAATTTATAGAGTTTATACTCAACTAGAAAGTTGAGTTGGTTCTCCCCTTGGTAATGAGCTCAAAGTAGGATTGTCGGGAAAGGGTAAGGTGTCTGCTAGGTCACTAAATCCTAGTTAGGCCTTGTCTCAAGTTTTTTTGAGGTTTGATTGATGAAAGTGGTTTGGTTTAGTGTGTGCAACAAAAAGTGATGCTATGATAGAATTATTTTAACTTAAGTTAAACTATGTGAGCTAAAATTTGCAAGCAATCGATATGCACTTAATTTTAAGCCCAAAAGAAACTTTGATGTTGTTTATGAGCACAAAATAGAGAGAATAGTATATAGATGCAAAAAAAATAAAACCTGAGTAAAGACTCAAGGTCCCATCAGGGATGCTAGAATATTTCAGTGAATTTTAGCTTATATTTTAAAAAAGGAAGAAAAAGAAGAAACTAAATATGTGTATGGTTGAAAAACCTATTTTATTGTGTGTGCATTGAATTAGATGATTATGAATAATTTCTCTTTGGCTTGGAAGGATGACTTACAAATAAAACAACATTAAAGCAAATGGCTGGTTAAATAGATAGTTGGGTAGATTACCTAGCGCTAGCTAGATCCCGGAAGCAGGAACTTCCTTAGGGGATGTCAATCCACATGTTTTAAAAAATTAAGTTTATAAACAGATGATAAAGTATTTGCATCAATAATAAAAAAGTACTAAAATTAAACACAAGAAATACTTGCTAAATAAATAGACTAAAATTACTAATATAACAATGAGTAAGTCAACACTAGTGCTAAATGGGTCAAGTGTGTTTCAAAAAATCAGGCATAGGTCTGTGA